>VWZP01009947.1:188798-299001 GCA_013396995.1 Dicaeum eximium | reverse complement strand
CCCCGGAGCTGCCGGGCCGCTGCGGCCCCGCCGCTGCCGTGTGCGGTGCCGCTCCGGCTCGAGTCCCGCGGTGCGCACTGCGCTCCCGGGCGCAGCCCCGGCCCCCGCCATCCCAGGGACCGCACCGGGCCAACACCGCTTAGTTTAGTCCGGTCCGGTCCGGTCCGGTCCGGTCCGGTCCGATCAGATCAGATCAGATCAGATCAGATCAGATCAGATCAGATCAGATCAGATCAGATCCGGTGCGATCCAATCCAATCCGATCCGATCCGACACGATCCGACCCCGTCCCGTCGCTCTCTCACCTCCGACCCTCCGAACTCGGGGACTCCACCACGCCCCGCCCCTCCCGCGGACTGATGCCCACCCTGACCAATCACAGCGCGGACAAGCCGCGCGCCCACCAGCTCATTGGGTGGGATCCCGCGGAGGGGGCGGGGCGGGGTCCCGGCATGTGACGCGGTCACGTGCGAGCGCGCCGGGCCAGCTGAGGGGGCTTCACCGGACGGCGCGTGCGAGGCCAGAGTACGCTGGACTGGACTGGACTGGAGTGCACCGGAATGGACTGGACTGGACTGGACTGGACTGGACTGGACTGGACTGGACTGGACTGGACTGGACTGGACTGGACTGGACTGGACTGGACTGGACTGGACTGGACTGGACTGGACTGGACTGGACTGGACTGGACTGGACTGGACTGGACTGGAGTGCACTGGAACGGACTGTCTGTGCATTGTCCCTTTGCTGCCCGTATAGTGTCCCTTTACTGCCCTGCTCTGTCTTGCACTGCCCCTGCACCGCCCTGTGCTGCACGGCTCCCACCCCACTGCCCCATTCAGTAAAGAGCACAGAAATGAGCTCCGGGCCAAAGCCTCCCTCTGTCTCCGCTGCTCTCGGTACCTCCAGAACACAGCTCTGGCCAACGCTTTGGGGTCACGGCTTTGGATTACCTCGGAAATCACGAGGGCTGTGGGCGTGTCAGCGAAAGAAAGAAAGAAGGAAGGGTTTTCATCCTTCTGTGGTCACCTGATGATGGGCGCTGCAATGTTGTGGGAAGTGGTGGACATGTGAGGAAAGTCACAAGAACTTTCAATATTGGAAGTAAAAGCAAATAAAACTTAAAGGAGAGGGGACACAGGGACTCACAAGAGCTGCACAGACCCCCTGTCTCCTTCCTAACCACCATTAAAACCAGAGCATGCCCCCAAAAGGGCGATGTGCCAGGCACTGTCCAGCTACTGCCCTCCTCCTCCTGCTGCTCTGTTTTCTCATAAAAGCAGAAAGTATTTCTGCCCATCTTCATTTGCTTGTCTGAGGGATTTTCCCAGCCTTTCTCTCGCACTGTGTGTGCTTTAATGCTGGCGTGTGGCCACAGCAGCCCTGCCTGCAGGTGTTGGCCTCTGCCTTGTCCCCAGCAGCCCCTCGGGCTCACACACCCAGCCACAGCCCCATGCTGATGTTTGGACTTGGAGCATCACTGCATGCATGGGGAGCAATCAGTCCTGGGGGATGCTGGGCATTGGCAAGTGAGGGGCACTCTTTGGCCTCTGGTTGGCCAAGCAAGTGACATCCATGGACACCAACGAGGTCAGGCCATGGCCAAATGGGCTGGCAGCTCCTACACAGCTATTGTGGGGGCTCAGGACTGCTCCAGCTCTCTGAGCAAGGTGGGTGTTGGCTGCACCAGGCTGGGCAGTGCCAGCACATGCCCTGCCCAGGACTGGGGCTATGGGATGCTGCTCTCCTGGAAGAGATGCTCTGCACCAGGGTGTGGAGCTGCCAGCTTGGGTTCAGGTGCTGCAGGACATCCTTCAACACCCAGCGGAGTCCTGGACCCCCTAATGTATGGGTTTTCCCAAATAACTCCCCTTGCTGCCCCCAGAACCTGTTGCTCGTGTAAAATTTCTTATTTCCATCTTTGCAGGTTTCAGCTGCAAATGCAGATTTCGGAGCCAAAGGAGGAGTGGCACCATTTTACCATGCACTGCACTAATCCATCAATCCAAGAAGAAAGTTCTAATACAGATGGGGATGTCCTTGTCATGGCCATTTCACTTTCTGGGACATCAACTACAAGGTCCAAAACTAGCAGGGAGTGGCAGTCATTTCCCAATGAACACGTCTCCCTTCTGGGGATTGAAAACACACACCCGAGCGTCCCCCGGTCTCGGATTCCTGTTTAAGTGCTCCTGGCATCTCCTTCCTTTCAGCACTCACTTCACTTGGCAATGTAATGTTTTTCTTTCTTTTTTTAGCATATCCCTCTTGGGAGGCTCGAAGCTCTGGGCTGGGACCTGAGAACACTGTGTTTGGAGAATTTGATTATGCACTGGGGAGGTGAAGGATAACATGGATTGAGAAGGGTTTGGCTCAAAGCACATGGGTTGGGTCCAAAGCTCTTCACCGTTCTCTGTTCCATGCAGTAAATTTGTATTCTTGGAGATGGGTGTCAGAGGAGCTGTTTGGCCTTGCAGGAGGAGGGGGATGAAGTGGAAGTGCAGTGGGTCCGGCTGCGGGGAGCTTCCCTGGGGTGTCAGTGAGACACGAGGGGAAGGAACTGCTGATCCAAGGTCAGTCCCTTGTGTTGGCTCTCCAGATGCAGGCAGGGAAATTCCACAGGGGACAAGAAGCTTTGCATTTTGATTTCCCAGTTTCACTTTGGTTTGCGTGCAAATACACTCCGAGGACTTTGATTCCTCTGATCCTGCTCTCCTGGAGTCTCTCCTGGACGATCCTGTGGCTCTCCCTGAGCAGTGCCCAGCTGTGGGGCAGGAGAGGGGCAGAGGGGTAAATTGGGGTTGATCTTTTCCATGTGCTGACCTGGACAAGCCCCAGGTGAAGGACTCTGTCAGGGTGAGGATGGGATTTCTTCAAGCCAGCCCTTCCCACTGCCCTTGGCATCTCTGGTCAGGAAGGAGCAGGGTGCTGCTGGTCCAGGAGAAATCCCCAGACTCCCCACATCCCCAAAAGCAGGCTGCACCCCAGGAAGCTTTGTTTCTGTGGGGTCCTGCCACAGTGCCAGCTCTTTCCTGCACTGAGACCGGGAGGGGGAAGAAGTGGAAAGGGATTGCTGTAAACAGAAAGAAAAGAGTGAGGAAAAAGGGATGAGGTAAATCAAAGTAATAGCAGCATCACTGCTAATGGATATTACACTTCTCTCCGTGACCTCAGCTGCAGGGACATGATTTAGAGGCCTTGGTTAGAAAGGCGAGCAGGAAATGAAGCAATGCTCCAAGATATGGTGTCTTTGGATAAATAGCTCCAGGAGGAAGGTGACCTGAGGTGGCCATTATTTGCCAATATTTTCTTCCCAGTCCCAAATGGTATTGCTGATTTGCTAAATCCAGAGCCTTCCAGGCTTTGGAGCCTCTGAAGTTGTCTGACTATGAACTGGCAGCCATGGTCCAGGTAAAAACCCTGTAGGGATGGCAAGAGGTGTTGAGCAGGTTCAAACCATCCTAAACATGCCATGAAAGGACCCAGGTGAAGTGAAGGCAGGAGTCTGAAGGTTGTGTCATTTTTCCTCTCATGTATCCAGGAAAAGGGTTGGGGATCAGCATGGACAAATCTATCTCCTACTACATGGAGGGAGGGAAACAAGGTCTGAAACAGGCAAAGGAGGATGAACATGGCCTAATCATGGTTGGTTTGGTTTTTTTTTTCCCCCAGGGATGCTCAAGTAACTCAATCCCAGGGGACCAGTTTCATGTGCTACTGAACTTCTCAGCCCAGTCTGCCTCTCCAGGACTCCAGGACTCCTTGTGTGAACCATCATGAGCAGGCCTGTCAGGCAGTCTGTCCTGCCCTGTGAGATTCACCATGCCACCCCTCTGGGCAGCCAAGAATCCATCATGTTTGCATTGCACCAGCATCCTTCAGCTCCCCACACCCAGGCGCCAAAACCAGGAGATTTCTGCAAATATTAACATTTCTGGCTGCCAGAAAAATACTGTTTGCCTGTTTACTCTGAGCTGTGCACAAAACCTGTCTGATACTCCACACACAGCATGGGCTTGGCCAGAACAGCTTTGTCCTCTCAGCCTTCCCTGTGATGGGTTGTGTGTCAGCTCACAGCCAACCTGCTGGTGCAGGTGCCTGGGATGCTCTTCTCCTTCACTTGGATCTCTGGTTCAGGGTGCTGAGCATTCATAGATGTGCTAAGCTTCCCCTTCAGTGCCTGAAGCATTTACAGGTTTTGATTTTTAATGCTTTTTTAGGTTTCTGACTTCAGCTCTCCATAGGAGGGGTGTGGGAAAGGTCATCATGACCTCACCTTACAAAAACGGGCTAGGCAGGCTTGGCTGCTCAGGGTGCTGCAGTCTTGTCCATGAGCATCAACATTCCAGGGTCAAACACAGTAGCCATGAAATCCATGCCTGTGGTCACATCACATACTCAGATTGCTTTCTCCTGGCTGGGCTGAGGCTGTTTGCTATATTCATTACTTGCATTAGAGACATCTGCAGAGCCCAGTTCTCTCCCCGATGTCACATGTGAAAATCTTCAGTCCATTCAGTGGAAATAGAGAGAATTCATTTACCATCACACAGCCTTCAAAAGCCAAGGCACATTTCTGCAGAAGATTCCACAAGAGCAGTAGTTCTCAGCACAGCATTTCACACACAGCACAGGTTTTTGGGCATAAATGTTCCCCCTTGCTATTTGTTTTGCACTTTGCTATCTGAGAAAAATGCAGATGTGCTCCAAAATCTCATTCATTTTGGACAAGCTCAGAGTCCACACTGCCTGCAGCTCAGCAGCCTCAGCCTGGGGCAGCTCCTGTGCTCCCAAGAGGATTTAAAAGCAACTCTTTCCAACCTGGCTCTACTTCTCCCCCTTCCACTTTCGTACAGCCACACATTGAAAGCTGGAACCTGAGAATCACCAAAGTGGTCATCAGAAACAAAATGAAAGAAATTCAGTTGCTGTTGAGCGAAATAACCATCTCCCTTAAAGAAAATAATTGAAGTGGCTGTACCTTTGTTAAAAAATCTGAAATATCCTCAAAAAGATTTTCATTCTGGAGCTGTCACCATAACAACGAATGTTTGCAAAGGATGGAGTGGGGAGAGAGCAGGCAGAGATGTGCCCTTGGTAAGCACAGAGTGCCCTGCCTGGCCACACAGCCGATGGCCACAGGTGATTCCAAGGATGGGGGGGGGGGTAGTCCTGGGAATATTGCACCAACCTGAGCAGCTCCCAGTGTCTGTACTGGGGTGGCTGTGGCCGTGCTTGGTTGGGCAGCTCAGTGCCACTCAAACTCTGTGTCAGAGCTGCCCTGAACAGTCCTGGGGCCAGGGCAGCCGTGGGAGCCAGGCTGAAGGTGAGGCCAGGTGGCCTTCAGGAGGCTGCAGCTCCTGCCTCTGGTTTTGGCAGTACAGTAAATACTGAGAGTGATGATCTTACCACAGGAATTAATTAATCTTTTTCAAAGTCCTGCCTTTTGCTTCCCATCCAAAGCTCACAAATTGATTTATTTGTTATAGAAGATGAGGAGGCTCCTTCCTTTTGCAGGGCAATAAGCTGGGGTACTGCCTTGCTCAGGACAGTTGTCAAAAGAGGGAATAACTCATCCTGGAGACACAGCACCAGGGCCCCTGCTACCTTTCCCCTTTCTCCAGCTACCTGGGCTGGCTGAGCTCCTCTGCTTTACTCTGCAAAATAACAATGCACACTCTGTGGTCCTGCATCTTCTGCCCAGAGTGAATGTCACCCTGAAGGAGCGTGGTTTTCCCCATGGGAAGCTAAGCACTACGAGCTGCACCGTTTGAAGGCACTGAGTGCTCCCAGAGGTAATGCTGTGCAAAGCCATATTTCCCCTGATACCTTAAATATCTTAAATGCCTGGGGAGAAATAAGTCTCTCTTCAGCACGAAATGGCTTTCAAAGTAGATTTGCAGGCTCCAGACTCACCTCCCTCGTGTCTGGTGTGAGCTCTTCAGCGAAGGCAGAGGAAACTGCTCATCAAATAATAAATTGCAGGCACGCGCTCCCCTGAGCAGTTGTTTGGAAAGTGTCCCATCTGCCTTGTGCCAAATTTGCTGGCCAGGGAAGCTCAGTGGTATTAGCATGTTCCAGTTAATTAGGGCTGTGAGTCGTCCTTTTCATCGCCTGAAGAGCTGAGAGAAGGACAAACCCAGAGCACTGCCTTTATAAGGCTTTGTGCTTTCCAGCAAGGTCTCTGCTCAGCTCGTTCGTGCTCTGCTCATGCCCTGGGGACACAGCTCTTCCCCACGGGGCACTCGGTGTCATACCTATCTCTCAGTGTCACACACTGCCTTGTGAGTCATGTTTCTGGGGAACACGGAGCCAAGTGGATTTTCAGCCAAATCCCTGGGTTTATATCAGGAGTGGATCTGACCCTCTCGTGCTCAGACACTGCTGCCAGCCCAGCCCAGCCCAGCCCAGCCCTGCTGAGCTGAGCAGGGCACGAGTAAACTGCTCCCACCCACATTATGTGGGTCCCCACAGGACCAGAAAAGACGGAACGAGGCAGTGAAGCAGCAAACATGATCCTGCTGCTGCTATGGTGGTGCTGAGACCTGGATCCCAGCTCCTGGGTACCTGGTGTCTTTTGGCAACACCAAGCCCATAGAAGACAAGTCATGCTCTGAATTTGCCAGCCACTTGCATCACTTTCAGTCTTGACACTTTGGAACAGTTTAGGCTGGGGCTGCCATCAGCTCATCCAGCTCTGCCTGTTCTCATCACACAATCCAGCATTTATAGCGCTGTTTGTCATCTCAGGAGTGACAGCCTGGGCAAAAATTTCTTTGTGGGACTGTGAAGCAGGAGTATCCAGTCTGGGAGAGCAAGACCCTGATGACAGAACATGCTGCCTAAATTAGATGGGCAACTTAGAAAGCAATCCCATAGGGCAAAGTGGGAAAGCAGCTGCCACTGCTGCACATCCCAGCACCAGGTCCTCTGCTCCAGGGGTGAGTTTGCCAGAGTGAAGCATTTTTATCACACTTTTTATGTACAGAGAACTGAGATACGTCAAATGATTTGCCCAAAGGCAAGGAGTCTGTGATAGATGGGGGAAACATGTTCCAACCCAAAATCTCATCCATGTTTCTATTTTACCCAGACAACTGCTGGTCCACATCGTATCATATTTTTGCAATCCCTGCTCTGAAGAGCTTATCTGACTGCAATTATCCTCTTCTGCAGAAGCTGTTTTCTACCTGGCTCAGTACACAAACAAGCAACCCTCTAATAAATTAAAAAAGCTTTGAGTGCAGTGACTTGCAGAAATGGCAGCTAAATGGAGGGGCCAGTTCTGGGCTCAGCAGTGCTGATGTCTGCCTGGAGAAACTGCCTGGAGTCCTTCTGGCCTGATGTGAGGATGATCAAGAGGATTTTGTGTGTCAGCTGGGATCCAGGGGTGGGAAGGGGATGAAAGGGTAAACCCTCCTAGGCATTAATTGTCTTAAAGGAGCCCTGTGGGTTTGCCCCTAGTAGGGCAGGAGCTGAAGTGTGGTGATGTGTTCAGCAGGACAAATCCCATTAATCTTTTTCCATATGATCATCTCCTTCCTGACTCACTGACCCTCATTCTGCATCCCACACACTCAGCATCCCTGACTTCTGCCTGCCCTGAAGGTGAGCAGAGCTGTGGCAGACCCAGGCCAGTCCCAGGCCAACCCACGGTTCATCTCTCCTCCTGTGTCTCCAGTGCCTCTCTCTGACACTCAGTGTCAGATAGCTCAGATATTTTAGCCAAACCTTGTCCCTGATGGTGTCTCTGCTCCTTTACTAATTCCAGGAATGTTCACACGGGGACAAAAAGGTGTTATGAAATGAGAATCTGCTTTAAAATTCAGAGAAGGTACAGACAGCTTTCTATCTGTACCCTCCCACCCCTGAGTCTCTTTGTGGCTAATTTAGTTCCCAAATGCATCAGACTCCCAAATCCACTGCATCCGTGAACTCTGGGGTTCAAATGGAAAAGGGGCTTTTATGTTCCTAAAACTTGCTGATACTTGGGAGGCTGCTCAGGAAAACACAGGCATGACACCTCAGGAAGGAGCAGTAGAAATATTTTGGTTACATGCAGGTGGAATTAAACAGATGTTCAAAAAAATGAAAAGCTGCTTTTTAAAGAATGTCACTGTTGCTGCTCCAGATGAAGCAGGATGAACTGGAGCATCTGGAAGCCTTGGTAACAGTTTTCTTAGAGATTCCTCCCAGGGAGTGAACAGATAATCCTCCTTCCTTTTCTGACAGAAGTTAAGCTACAGCAGATGGCTTATAGCTGCAAGGTGCTCAGACTGAGAACCTCCTGCTCACTGAGGCAGAGCAGATTACAGGCCAAAAGACAGCCCTCTGCTCTGCCCCATTTCCCAGCCTTTTGACATAATTTTTGCTCCCTGGAGTACAAAATTCATTGTTGTATTTCTCAGAACCATGGGTGAGCAGGTTTGGTTTTGCCTAATAAAAGCCCAACCACTGGGAAAGGCTTTGGAGCTGCAAAGATCCTTCGAATGATCCCATCACGTCTGGAAGGACATGAGGCTCCTGGGACACCCGTGCAGGTGTTTGTGGGTATCCAGCCTGTGAAAATACCCCAGGCTTGAGGTTACAACAGTGCACACAGTGGGCCCTGGCATCTCTGCTCAGGGCTGCACAGCCTCCCACACCCCAGGACAATGCAAGCCACCACCTTTGTATTCCCCCATCCTCCTCCTTCAGAGTGTTGCTGGCTGGGGCTTGGAAGGCCCTCAGCTGCTTTGGGATCTGTAAGCTGCGTGGGGAGGTTGTTTTGCACCTTGGTGTTCAGGCTGCTGCAGTTTGTGCCACGACTGCTCCTCTGAACCCAGCAGGAGTGTGAGGGGTCTGGCACTGCAGCCCCCAGGTGTCCCTTCCCTGTGGAGAAGCCAAGGCTGTGCTGCACCTGCTGCTGGCTGTGGTTCTGCTGTAGCTGGGTGACATCAGGCAGACTGGCAGGCAGCCCGTGTCTGTGGCACTGTGAGAAGAGCCTGGCTCCCAGGGACAGGACTGGGGACCAATCCCCAGATTGGTGGGTGCCATTTGGGATGACAGTCCAGCTGTGCTGAGAGCTCAATTTCACCTTTTTGCACCGCTCTGTCTGGTCAAAGAGCTGAGGGGATGTTTTGGAGCACAGCAGGTTTTGGTGGTTCTCCCTTAGACTGTGGGAGAGGACATCCTGAGGACTTGCACTGACTAATCCATGATTTAAGAGTTTGCATTTGCTATCATCCAGCAAAGACCACGTGCCAAAAATGACTGGAATTCACCCCATGGTCCTGATGAAGGTTCACAGCTTCAGGCTGCACAAATTTCTCTCCTGTCAATCACTGCCTTCTCTCCAGGCATCTTATTTCAACCCTGGGAAGAGAAGAGTGAGGAGTGGTAGCAAAGGAATCTGGGGAGCAAGCAAGAAAAATCTCACACAGAAGAGAAAGGAGGAAAAAAATAATCTTGAGCTGAAATCAGCCATCCAGTGCTGGGACCCTGGAGAGCAGGAGTATCCATCCAGCAGGAACAGGGGGAAGAGCATGCACCACTCACTCCACGTTAGCTGCTCTTTGCCTCTCTCTGCAGATCACTGAGAGACAGCAATGGCTCTTTCCAAGCTGTTTTGTCTTGTCCTGCTTCTCTCCACTCTCAGCTTTCCTGAGCAGCTAAATCAACAGCCTTAGGGAAAGTGAAGGGGGAGAAGACATGAAACTCCCACAAAAATCCAGTTAGTACAGCTGGTGGATTTCATGTCTTGTCCTTTCCTTGTTGAAGGCGGTTCAGAAAGAGGAGGGGGAAGGATGGGACTTATGAGGACTCTTGTCCAAGTCTTGGGTTCAAGTGTCACTTTCCATGTGATTTCAGGAATGTTCTCATTCTTCTTTTTCTGCTGAGCCATTAGAGTGTTTTCTTTTTCCTGGTGTATTGTGAATTTTTGGCACAAAGGGGTGATTGAAAAGCCTCCCTGTTTCTGTTCTCACAAAGAAAAGGAGAACAAAATTCACTGTAGGGGTAAAGAGCAAGACTTCTCTGATAGAATTTCAGCTGTAGGTACTCAAAGCCAAGGAGAGGTGTCCTTGCTCTCAGCCTGTGGGAGCATCTCCTAACCCAGGTGAGCTGCAAATTCACACACTGCCTGAGTTGGAAATTCTATGCTAAGAATACACGACATCTCCTTGAGGGCAAAATCTTTGAACAGGTAGGGCATATCTGTGTTTATCTGCTTCCCTGTGTTGCCTTTAGAGTGCTTTCCTGGGCTCCAGCAAGCTTGGATTTTGCAGATTTGGACATGAGGATGCTGCTTTTCTGTCTCTCTTTCTTGCTTAGGTATGTGGACAGTGCTGAGCATCCTAAAATTGAAAGTCACTCAGTTTCCACGTCCACAATGAATCTGGCTCTGGAGCAGACCAAGCCACTGCCAAGTGGCCAAAACTTTTCAGCATTACTTCTGTTTGTATCTCAGGAGTCCCTGAAGTCCTGTCTCAGCTGCAGATTGCTCTGTGCCCTGTGCAAACACTGAGACACAGGAGGGTGGAGGGAGGCCTGTGAAAGCTCTACTGAGCTGCAGGACCTGCAGACCTCTCTGGACATGACTGTGCCAGTTCCAATGAGTTCAGAGCTGGAGGAGGTGGGACAGCTGTGGAGTGAGGGCAGATAACACTTGCCCAGGTCCGTGGTATGGACGGGGAGCCTGCAGAGCTCCAGCTCCCAGCACTTCTCCCTGGAGAGGAAATTGGATGTGGTGGAAAAGCTTCTCTCTGCTCGATGCAAGAAGCCCCTCAGTGGCTGAACACTGTATAAACAGCAGCAGCAGGCTCCCTCCCCCTTTCCATTGCTGTTTGTTAAACACACGCTCTCTGCCTTGCTCTCATTCAGGAGCGAAGGCAGCATCCAGCTTCAGACGGGGCTGTCAGTCACCCTGCCCGAGGGGCTCTCCGACTGCTCAGGGAGGGCTTCCAAAGCTACTCCTGGCGATGAAACACTCTCCAGCAGCCCAGATCCTCACCTGACTTCCTCTCTTCTCCAAGGACAGTTGCAGAAAAGTGCTTTTCACTCCTTTGTCACAGGTTGACTTCCAGAGAGTGGAGAGGACCAAGCGCTCCGTCCTGGCCAGCGATGAGACAGTGACTGGAGGTGAGCAGCTCGTTCCTGAGGAGGAGGAAGCTCTGCCCTTTGCAGGTGGGTCAGGGAGGGCTCATCTGAGCAGCAGGGCTGAGATGGGGCCAGGTCTTGTCCATGCCACATGGTCCAGGCAAAAAAGGTCCACGCATCTTTGGGAAACTAGATTTGGGGACTGACAGCCCTGAGAGCTGGAATAGAGAAAGCAAACAAGAGATGCTGGCAGGAGAGTTTTGAAGGCACCTGAGCAGAAGCAGGGAGTGTGGGAAGCAGGATGCTGAGTGAGAGCAGTCAGGAGAACAGGTTGTTCCAGGGTGCTGCAGAATGGGCACACACAGCTCCAGAGGTGCAGGTGAGGGGCTGAGGTGCACGGCTGTCTGAGAAATCCTGATCTCTCCTGCAGTCTGCCTCCTCGTGGCTTGGTTCGAACCTCCGCCAGCTGCTCCGTGCCGGGACTGCGCACGCTGCTGGCACTCGGCTCTCTGCTACAGATCGGTGTCCTCGGAGAGGGAGATGCAAAGGGGGATACGGGATACAGGAGGAAAAGCAGTGCTTGCTTTCTCTCAGCACCCATTGCGTGTTAGTCCTTGAACAGAGAAATCCGCTTAGTTCTGCTGCAGATGCATTTCACCTGCAGAGTTTCTGGTCCGTCCCAAAACAGGACACTGCATTTTCTCCCTGTTTGTTCTGTCAGTGAGTTGTTATTTCCCTCTGCTGTCTCACCTATCCCAGACTCTGTAAATTACAGGAGGTAACAGATTCCCTAGGTTAACCAGGATCCATCCACCACGCTGTCTCTTCCTTTCTGCAACCCCAGAAACTGGTGTGTCTCCATCGCAGTGTCACCCACTGATCCCTATGTCCCAGCCAGCCTTGCTGTGCTCCCATGGCTCATCCCACAGGGCAGAGGGCCCTGCACTGCTCCCCCCTGCTTTCTGGAGGATAAATTCCCATGACAAAGCATGTATCCCTGCCAAACAGATCTCTTCTCACCACCTCATTTTTCATCCTGTCCTGAGCTGGGTGATTATGGCGTCCTCATTGCCTCTTCCATGGCTCCAGCCTAGGCTGGGACACAAAAATATTTAGTGTGAGGAAGCACAAGAAATCCCTGGTGTATCTCCTCATCCTTGCACTTTGTCTCCCAGTGCCAGTTCTATGCTGGGGTCCCCCAGAAGCAGTTCTGGGTGGCAATGAGTGTCTGATGCCATGAGGTGTCTGCACCAGTGGCCCTGATCTGGATAAATAACTTACAAAGCTGCAGCAGATGGTGGGCAGGTCAGAGGATCTTCACTTTTGCTGGAGTATCATAGCAAGGCAATCACCCCTTCACTGGAGATGGAAGGAGCTGGGATAATTTCTATCTGTTCTTTGGCTTCAGGAAATCATCCAGAGCTGCTGTTTGTCCTGAAACCTGCCCATTGCACAGAGAAGACAAAATCCATTCCCCTCCATCAGTCACAGTTTGCATTTTCATGCAGTTCCTGAGATCTGTGTTCAGGTTTTATGCTGAGATGCAGAGTCCTCTCTGGTGGTGAATACAGGAGGCTGGAGTTAGAAAACTTGGGCTCTGCCCAAGCCTTGCTGTGGATGTGCTGTGTGGTCTCTGGCAGGCTGGTTAACCTCCATATCCTCATTTATTGTGTTGTCCTCCCTTAAGTGCTGTGCTGTGGGGTGCAGGGACACTGAACACTGCTGCCTCTTGTGTGTTGGAAGGCAACATGAAGGTGGTAGAAGGTGGCTTGTCCCAGAGTGACCACCAGCTTCTCATGCTGAGGGATGGTCTCAGACCTCCTTGTCATGGATGTCTGTCTGGATATGGGTCGGGGGATGAGATGAGCCAGTGCTCCTGACTGGGCTGCTGGAGATGAAGGGATTTGGTGGAGTTGAGCTGCTTTGGAGGATGGACAAGCATGGAATAAATCAGTGAGCCAAGCCAGGGAAGTATCCATCAACCCTCACACTCCAGCACTGCTGCAGAAAGAGTTTGTCATTAACCAAAGAGCAGAGACTGGCTCAAGTCCCTTCACTCCCTCCTTGTGATGCCATGGACTCCAGTCTTGCTGCTTGGACAAAATGAGAAATTCTAATTAACAAGCTGTGTTTTTTCACCAGCCCTCTGACCACCCCTCCAGCCCTGCTTTCTGAGCCCTGCCAGGCTTTACAGATGGCTCTTCCAGGTCTGGATGTGCCTCTTCCAGTCTGGCTGAATGCCTGGGGCTGCAGCAGGGACATGGAGGGAGCTGGGGCACCCCAGGAAGCAGAAGTGGATGTGTCCTAGGGCACCTGGCTGGGCCCTCTGTAGGAGTGGGGCTGTCACTTTGGTCACTGTCCCAGTCATTGGCAGCAGTGTGCTGAGTGAAGGGCTCCTCTGATTCCCCACTTCCCAAAAGCTGAAGCCTGCTGGCACAGGGAACAGCTCTGTCTCACTGGGAGCCATCCCTGGGTCCCAGCCCTGCCTTAGGCTGAGCCTCAGCTGGAGCAGAGGGTGGGGGTTAGGGTTATGTTGATACAGGCAACATTTTGTTTCTGCATCCCTTCATGACAACTCAGCACAGAGAAAAGGACCTGGATAGTACTTCTGCCTCCTCCTGGTCTCTCCTGCTGCTTTCTTGTCCCAAAAATAGTTGGCTCTCAGCTCCAAGGATTTTTTCATCTGGTCTGGCAGGCCTGTTAGGCATAGGGCCTGACAGCAGCCTACACATATGCCAGTGCTTCCATTACTTGCTGGAACAGACCTCAGTCCACTCCTAGAAGCATCCCAGTGACCTCCAGGCAGCCCCTGGAGTGGGAACATTTATTATAATCATTTTGTCTCTTAATTAAAATGTCTTAATTGATTTGTAATAGTTCCCATTTGGAGAAAAAACAAAACAAACAAAACCAAATAGAGACTCCATTAAGGCCATTTTGTTAGGAAGTGAAGCAGCTCCAGTAACCATGATGTTCCTGGCTCCTCTCAGATGGTGGGTAGCTGCCAGTCTCCAGCAAAAGGAAATAGGCTGAGATGTGAGGGTGGGAACTGGCAGCCAGTTGATGGATGAGATGGAGAAAAAGAGAAGGGAGTGTCCACTGGCCTGGTGCCAGGAGTTGGTACTGAAGATAAATGGAACAGGCAAGCCACAGAAAAGGAGATAACGAGTGATAAAGTAATGCTGGACAATCCAGAAGGTTTGAATCTCAGATGAGGGACAAGCAGGGAAAGTACAGTCTCTGAAATTGTCCCTAGCACTTGCTCTGTTTCCTTGGCTGACCTTGCTCTCCTGGCAGTGGGGTTTGCTCAGGGCCAGCTGCAGCACAGGTGTCTGCCAAAGAGGCTGTGGCTGTGCCACCTTCCCAGGGCCCTGTTCCCCTGCTTTCCACTGCACCCCCTGTATGGCATGGCTCTCAGCTCCTCTCTCCCATCTTAGAAGCTGGAGCTTCCCCTTGGTCTTTCAAGGCTGGGGCAGGGGTATTGTGGAGGTCTGAGATCACCCTTAAACAAACCCTGACCCTAGCAGATCCACTCATTTTTCCCTCTGCTTCCTACCCTCCTGGCAGTAGCTACATGATGTCCACTATCTCACAGTGTCTGAGCCCAGCAACCTCATTTACAGGAACCACTGGCATAAATCAGTCTGAAGAGTGAGATGTTAGGCAGGCAATTGGACATGGAGAGGGAAAGAGAAAGGGTGCCAGCAGGGGTGGTTTTAGTGCAGACAGCTCTTCTGCTGGGCCTCAGCAGGGTCCTGGCTTTGCAGCCAGCCAGGCACATTCCTGGGAGCAGCTCCTGGGAGGGAATCACAACCCTTGCTCTGAGGAGGGATGACAGGACAAGCAGACATTTTAGTTTAGGTTGCAATGTAAATGCAAAGTATTCTCCCTTCCCTTAAGGACAGGCTGTCCTTAAACCTTTGGCTTGCATGGGACTTGCAGGAAGCCCACCAGCACCCAGTCAGCACCCAGTGCTCACATCTTTTCTGGGACAAACCCAGCTCCTTCCTCGAGAAGCCTGAGAAGATACCCAGCAGTCTGCCTCTAATTCTCACTTCATTCAAGCCCTTTGCCTCCCTCCCTTAGTGAAAGGGCATGTTCCCCCCTCTCTGCAGGTCAGAGAAAACACAATGCTTTGCCAACCTCCCTGCTTGGGCAGAGTGAGAATTTTGCTCACTTTTGTTTAAGTTTTCAGTGGGAATGGGCCCCACTCACAGTGCTGGGGAGAGGGGATATGTGAGGGGCCATGTCCACCCCTCTCCACATAGCCCACAGCAATTCTGAGCCACGGAGGCTGAGGAGGAGCCAGTAACAGAGCTGGCTCTTCTCCTGCTGTGTTTGCATCCAATGAACACCCTGCTGTGACAACACTGCTGTTCCAGTGGCACCAATGCCAGCCAGGGCTTCCAGGCTGTGTCAGCTCTGGCCCCTCGGGCTCCCTGCTCCCAAAGCCATCCCACACAGGCATTTGAGCCCCACGTGGCAGGAGGCTGATGGATGCTGGGGCTCTGGCTCCCGGCCTGTCTGTGCCTGGATGCTCAGCAGCAGCTCCCTGGGAGGTTTGTGCACAGCTTCAGTGGTTTATGCCCTGCACATGTCCCTGTAGGAGCTCCCTCCTCTGCTAAGCCAGTGGATGCCTGGGTGTCACCAACACTGAGAGGACAGAGAGGCTCTTTTAGGGATCCTTGGCAGAATGAAGATGGCAATAAATCATGGTGTCAGTTAAAGCTTTGTTTCTTTATCAGGGTATTGTGATTAGTGTAGAATTGAATTTATGATTGAAACAGCACAGGATTTCTACAAGCAGAATCAACATAGTACAATCTACAAATAGCAAAATACAGAATTTATAAATAATTTATGATTTCTAATCACCTAAGTAATACAGAATTTATAATATGACTTATAATTTATAATCACCTGGACCCTCTTCAGATTGGGCCAAATCCTAATACATGGTTTGTTGTATCATTGTAACAGTCATAATCTAGACTCAAAAATCCTATAAAGGAATATGAGCCACTCACTGAATCCTTGGAGAAAGCAGAGATGGTGGAGGTGTCTCCTGGCCATAGTGTCCATGGGTCTCATTCTCCAGTAGTTCCTTACCTAGGACTTGTAACTGTGCTCTTTGTGCTGCCACACTTCCCTCTTCTGTGATGGGAACACCAACAACACCTGCCTGGCTGCATGCCTGTGACCTTCAAAGCCAGAAGGGAAGGCAACAATTGCCTGATGCCTGAGAACCTTGAGACTGACAGAGGAAGGAAGAAGAAAACTGGTTTGTCTAGTTGGTTCACAGGACCTTGAGGGCCTGATAATGAGGGCCAGGGAATGACTATGTGACACTTTTGATCACAGAGAGTGGCTCATAAAATGGCATTAGTTGTGCTCCCCACATTACTGGGAGGGAGAGCAGACAGCACTGGGTGGATTGGGTGTAGCAGCGCCAGCAGGAGCAGTGGCAGAGACAGGCAGAGGCAGGGGGACAGATATTTTCACCTGGAGACTTGAGAAATAAGAAACAGAAAAAAACCTGGTGCACAATCTGGAAATAAATAATTTGCTATGGAGAAGTAGAGAAGAACACCTTGACTTTGAGAGTGCCTTGTTTCTCTCCTTTCCTAGTTCTTAAGGCGTTGGGGAATTTTTGTAGGCAAGTAAATCTCATCAAAGATGAGTGTAACCCGTGCTCTCACTTCTGCTATGTCTGTGTTCCAGACCTCCTTCTCCTCCTTATGGAAAGCCTCAGGCCAAGCATGGGACCATTGGAGGAAGCCAACAGCACATTCACCGTGGAGAAGACAGCATTAGATGAGAAGCTGCCCCATGGCTGGCATGCCAAGGACTATGTCACTCCCACCCAGGATCTCTCTGGGTCCCGCAGTGTCATGATGGACAGCACCAAGATCCTGGGGGTCCAGGTCATCCTGATTGCTGCCTACTCCCTCATCATTCTGCTGGGGTTCATCGGAAACTCCCTGGTCATCTACATCATAGTGAAGTACAAGACCATGAGGACTGTCACCAACTTCTTCATAGCTAACCTGGCCCTGGCAGACCTGATGGTGGACACACTCTGTCTGCCTTTCACCCTAGTGTACACCCTGCTGGACGAGTGGAAGTTTGGAGCTGTCCTTTGTCACCTGGTTCCTTATGCTCAAGCTCTGAGTGTCCATGTGTCCACTCTCACCCTGACTGTGATTGCCCTGGATAGGTACCGCTGTATTGTTTTCCACCTGGACAGCAGGATTTCCAAGAGGCTCAGCTTCACCATCATAGCTGTCATGTGGCTGGCAGCAGCTGTCCTAGCAGGGCCTCTGGCCATCTTCAGGGAGTACCGATACGAGGAAATCCCATCCATTAACCTCAAAATGGCTGTTTGCTCAGAAAAATGGCCCTCTGGGAACAACAGAGATGCCACCATCTACAGTCTGTCCATGCTCCTCCTGCAGTATGTCCTTCCTCTTGCAATTATTTGCTATGCCTACACCAGGATCTGGTTCAAGCTGAAAAACCATGTCAGTCCCACTTCTAGGAATGAAAACCAGTGCAGGAGGAGGAAGACAACCAAAATGCTCGTGATGGTAGTTGTGGTGTTTGCAGTCTGTTGGCTCCCCTTCCACATATTCCAGCTTGCCATCGATCTTGATCTGGTTCTTATCTTCCATGAGTACAAACTCCTGTACACTGTCTTCCATGTCGGGGCCATGTGCTCTACATTTGTCAACCCCCTGCTCTATGGATGGATGAACAAGAACTACAGGAATGGTTTCCTTATGTTCTTCCGTTGCCAGAACAAGCCCGAAAGCATCCACACTGAAGGCTCAGTTAGAGGGAGGTCTTATGTCTTCAGGGCCAACACCCTAAATGGGAGCATCAAACAGACTCCTGGCAATGGAGCACTGCCCACAGAGGTTTAGGGATGGGACATCCACCTCTGGGATTGAGGCTGGCTGGGCCCAGAAACATTCTTGGGTGAATGCCTTTTTTTGACAGAACATTGTGCTGCCAATTATAGCTACAGCAGCCATGTAGAAATACGAATATACCCCCTGTATCTCTCAAAAAATAAATCTGGTGTATTTTTGTCTGACCAAAGAAATTAATTTTTCCTTTCACTGCGTTCAAGTTATGCATGGAGACTCAAGAAAAAATCACACACAGAAAAGGCTTTCATTTAGCCAGAAAAATACACCCTTCTTGCTATTTCCATTTGCCAAAGTGGGTTGCTCAACCTTTTACCCCCTGACACATTACACATTACAAATGTGGAGCTGATGCTGTGTGTGATTGTTCATCTGTACATCTCCTACCCAAAAGCCTTAATGATCCATCTTTAGCTAATGCCTCCAAGGGGAGAGAGACCTGCACTCTGTTCTGCAAACACCTGCTGTTAGTGCCATCACTTCTCTGACCTGGGGAGAGAGTGGGCTGGCACAGATTGAAGCTGGGCAATCCATGATCTCTTGCCCAATATTTGCATAAATCTGCATTTGCAACCCATGGGATGTGCTCAAGTCCTCAGAAAGCCCAGGAGGTGGCAGTGGCACGACTTACCACAGTCTCCTTTACAAGTGCAGAAGCAGGCCTTTGGGAATGCCTCATTAGCCAGGGCTTGTGTGCCAGCACTCTGTAATTAGCAGGGAGGAGAGCAGGAAGGGAAGCAGACAGGTTCAGGTTCAGTCCTGTTGATCAGCTGCTCTTTCCTTTCCTAAGGGATTGGCAAAGGCAATCTGCTAAAGATGTGGCTCCTGCCATGCAATTAGACATATGCCAACATGACCAGAGAGGCAAAAAACTGCCAATGAAACCATTCTCCAAGGCACTCAGCGGGTTTAAAGCTTTCCCCTTGCTGAGGCTGAAGGTAGCACAGGTCTCTGTATGGGTGCTTCATTTCAGAAGACAGATGTAACCTGCTTGCATGGTTGTCAGAGATTTGGTGTCCTGTAGCAGAAGACATGGAGATTAAGGAAGATGTATTCTTTCAAACCAAACTCTATGTTCTCCTCCTGAAGGCTTGTGTCAGCTGGGGAGTGTATTTTTAGCTCTGCCATCAAAGGAGCCTTGATTGCTACTGTGATCTTGGTGTCATCTCTAAAAGTCAGTGTTCATCAGATTGGAAAGTAACTCCCAGATGCAGGAAAGAGACTCAACAGACCTCCTCATTAAAAATAAAATTAAAAGAAAAATTTTGATTTGTAGGTCTTCACTGAAGCAAGGGCAAGAGGTAAGAGGACCTGCAGTACTGAGTACACCGGCCTCGATCAGGCTGCTGGGCTGTCACATCTGGGTCCTCAAGAGATCCATTGCCAAAGGGCTTATTTGAAATTCTGCCTTCTCTCCAGCTTGACCTGCCTCTGGCCTTTGTTCTCCAGCTCAGCTTCCAACTGCCACAATAGATTTTAAGCTCTTTGTTTATTTCTGCTCTCTGATCCTCTGCTCCATTTTCCTAAATAGGTATAAGAAAGTTGTTTCTGGTTCCTTCCCAAGAGACATCAGTGCCAGGGAGGGGCTGCAGACCACACTTCACACTTGGAAGATGGGCATGTTGATGCCTAATAACCTCCTCAGCACCTGACCCTGCAGATCACAGCCTGGCTGTCTATCCAGGGAGATTCAGGATCTATGAAGATCCTGTCAGGAAGTCATAGTGTTCCAGTAGACAGGTCATCTGCTTCCTGACAGGCCAAGACATGATGGGAGGACCAAGACACAAGTTAACCTTCCTCATGTGAGTGCTGTGGAGTGGCAGTGGGAGTTTCATCCTGGTGGAAGGGGGAGGATATTCTCCTCCACAGCAATGGTAAATTCTGTCCCTACTTCATGAGCTGGTCATTTCTACAATCCATCCTCCTGAGGAACTCTTCCCCACCTTTCCATGAAGCTCCAAGATACAAGGAAATGTTTATGTTTCAAAAGTAGCTCAAATGGGTGGAAAGAATTCAACTATTACCAATAAACACTTCAGAAAGTGATTTAACACTCAATAATATAAGTCAGAGTAAAATAACAAATTTAGCAGTGCAAGCTTGGAAGCCAATCATGCTGCCAGGCAAGATGGATGAGGAGCTAAATTGCTCTTCTAGAGGCCTTGCCAAAGGTTTTGTCCTGTGACACCACACACAGTATCTAACTGCAGAGCAAGGCAGATAATGACATTATGAATGACTGTTTAATTTTGAGCCCAGACTTTTAAAGTAAATATGGATAAATAAATAAACAGATCCAAGTACTTGAAAAATAAATACTGGCAGTGGCATGTACAGGGCAGAGGGATTTTTATGCTCGGGCAAACTGAGAAGGAGAAACTATTTACTTGAAAGGTAACAGCAAAGTTCTTGTTTGCTCTGTTTAATGCACTTGTACAGCTTCACTGATAGATTTGTGCCAGTGAGTTCGCTGTTTTTTCGTTGCCATTGGAAAAAGTTACAACTTTACACACCCACTACTGGCAAGGAAACCAGGTCTTAATTGTGCACACTATGTGTATTCCTGTGGAAAACTGTGATGCCTCTATTGAGGGAAAGGGGCCAAAGTGTCCAGTACCAAACAGAACAAGAGAAGACTGGGAGCAAGGAAGCAAAGCTGTTTAACAAAGGGTGATGTGAGCAGATAAAGAGTATGTTTTGACTATTGTGACGGTGTAGAAGACAAGAATTAATTTGTTTCCATGAAACAGAAATGTATTGGAGATGAAGGTTCCCCAGCTATTAACATTCTACTAAAGATGGCCTTACTGCCATGATCAGTTCCATGAAACCAAACTCCAGCAGCTTTTTAAGCTTTTGAACTATTTAGAGCTCAGGACAGGGTATGACCCTGCTCTGTGGGTGTCAAGGGCATATCCTTTGGTAGTTACAGGTAATCTTGGAGTCATCTTCCCACTGCCTTGCCAAAGGCACATCCACGCCTGCCTGGCCAGCCGGGTTCCTCCCTGCAGAGCTGGTTC
Source organism: Dicaeum eximium (assembly GCA_013396995.1). Classification (NCBI taxonomy): domain Eukaryota; kingdom Metazoa; phylum Chordata; class Aves; order Passeriformes; family Dicaeidae; genus Dicaeum; species Dicaeum eximium. The sequence continues at coordinate 277,973 of VWZP01009947.1, read as the reverse complement.
CTCCCTGCAGAGCTGGCTGACGCGGGGCAGAATGGCTCCTGTCACTGGCACAACGGCTGACAGGGATGAGATATTTCATTACAGAGCTGGAAACACTGTGACAGAAATGAAAATGAACAAGTGTTTCATCAAAGCTTATCGGGAAGACAGTGTTGTACCTGGTGGCCAAACAAATTTCCTCTAGGGCTCTTCCTGATTCTTGCTGACATCCTTCTCAATATGCTGCTTCTCTCAACTCACCTGAGGATATTTCACAGCTTTTAGTAGGAAGATTATGAATTCCTTCAGAAAGGTCCTATTCTGAATTCCTTTAGAAAGGTCCTATTTCTTATGCTAGGATGCTCCTTCTGGTCACATCATACAAATCTTGTATTATAAATGTACCACTGAACAGTTCTTAATTGCCTAGAAAATTATTAACTTTCAATAGACACAACAGGTGGCAATGCCTCTAGCAATTCCATGCAACCATTCCTCACATGCCAGTCAAATCCAAGAACAGCTGAGATGTGACAACTTCTTAGTTTAAAACCAGCAGCATCAATAACTGTTGTTCCTTAGAACAGGATGCTCTAAGAGCTCTTGAGAACCAGAGTCTCTTATCAAACTTTCAGCCTTGACAAACCACACTGAAATTTGCAGAGTGCACAGGCTGTGCTCTGGACACAGGAGCCTTTCTAAGCACTAGAAATTTTGCCTCTAAAACACTTAGCTTGATCTGAAAATCCCTTCCCATCTTATTTCCAAAACACACACGTCTGTAACGAGGTAATGCACGTACAGAGAGCAAAGGTTTGCACTTTTTACTTTTCCTGTCTTAAGGCAATATACACAGCTGGCACTTCAATCAGTGCAGAGTGGGCTGGGTCCTTTGGTCAGGGCTCTCTCAGAATCAAAAACGTGACATGCTCCTGCATTTGTCTGGGTTTCATCCTGCTCCTGGAAAGGCCAGATTCAGCCTCTCATGGCTCTCTGCCCTACAGTAATAGGTGCCCTCTCCCATTCTCCCTGGAAGCCCAAGCAAACAATGTCAAATGGCACATGTTTTATTCAACAAACCCACAAATGTATCAGCAGAAACACTGCTCTGAGCTTTGCACAAAGGCTCTATAGGGAAATACATACCAGTCCAGGAAAGAGGCCATTCCTCTAACATATGCTAATATGCTGGAGGGGCTGGAGCAGTTCTGTTCTGCTGAAGGAGGTCTCAGACAGTTCAGCCTTTCCCTTGATATCAGGTGTTAATCTTATCATTGTTACAGCTAACATGGTCAAAAACCAAATTAGCCTTTGAGCAGGAGCTGGGGAGTTGGCACTGTCTTCTCATGCCTTTGTCTTTCAGCTATTGTGTGATCCCACCAGGGTCTCTGAATGTGCTGGGTTTTAAATAAGGCCCCATAATCAGCTACTCTGGTGACAATCAGGAATTACTGCAATAATCTGGAAAAAAATAAAGGATTCTGGGTTCATATGGGTAAGCGGAATTTGGTCCCTTGCATTTGAAAAAAACAGAGCTTTGTTTTCCTTTCAGTTTTCCCTTATCTAGCTTGGGATTCTTCAAGTGCCAAAAATAATATTGCATATTATTGCCAGAACATTTATCTTCATTTTGAGCTCGTTTCAGAGACAGGACTTGTTCAGGAGAGCCTGGGAGGGGACAAAGGCTAGGGTTTTAAAGCTCATCCTTATCTCTAGTCTCAGTGTTTTTTAAGTTAAAAGACAAATCAGAAAAAGACAAAGTCACTCACGTCAAGGGAGGTACCAATTTATCTTCAGACAACACAATCTCTATTTAATTTTCCATTCAGACACCCCATCACCCTTTGCCAAAGTGTTGTGTGTACACGGGACTGGATGAGGTTGGGGGAGGAAAGCATTTTTCTGCTGCTAATAGCAATACCTTAGTGTCACTCATGATTTATAGCCAGCAAAGAATGCTTTTTCTGCTCCACGTTCTGTTCACTGTAATGAGTTCAGAAGGAATAGTGCAGATGCCTCATGGAGCTCACAGGAGGAAATCTTCATTAGTCCAGTCCTCTCCAGTGTGGCAGCAAGGACTGGGAACATTAGAGGAGAAACCCTCTTGTTTATAACTAGCTTATTGAAGTGCACAGGCATGGAGTTGCCACCATGTCGCTCTGCTAATGTGTCACAAACTTTCAGACACTGCTCATCTTCAAGATTCACAAGCAGCTCAGCCACATGGTGCTTCTTGCTGGTGTGTGGAAGGAAGAAGGAAATCAGGGGACAGAAAAAGATTTCAAGATACTCAGAAGAAGATGAACCCTTGCATGAAATCTGGAGGTTATATGGTTCTTCATGTAACCTGGGGTAGATTGTTGCTCTACTGAGAGCAGGATCAAAGGGGAATGAACTCTGCCATGGTGCAGTAAGAACAGAGCGTCTATCAAATTAGAGACAATAAGAAATAACAGCAAACATGGATCCATCATGTCCAGTATTCTGTTGCAGATTGAGGCAATAAAAGATGCTATTTAGGGAAAGTACATTTGCTTGGCCACTTTAGTGGTCCATTCCCCTCATTCCTCTAACAACAGCCACAATTGTATCAGCTATGTTAAAGTGGACATCCCTGCCTAGGGCATTTAGCGTCCATGTCTAGACTTTTTGCTTGTGATTTTGTCTAATTGCTGCCTGACTGACAATTCTGTCTGCTTCCCAGGGCAGCCAGTTCCAGAAGTTCACTTGCACAGTGTAAAAAAGCACTTCCTTTTATCTGTTAAAACCAACCCCCTATTAGATTCAGCAAATGCCTGCTGGTTCTAGGACTTCCTGAACAGCAGCTGAAACAGAGCTTACCTAAGGCCTTCTTCATTTTACAAACGTTGGTACTGTCCTCATTTTTCAGCTTTTTTCTCTCCTGGTTCAATTCATGTCTCCTAAGACAGTTTCTTCATCCCTCATCATCTTGTTTGTCCTACTGTGGACCTCCCTTAATTCCACAAATACTACAATAAGCTGAATTTTGCTCCTAATTCTTGTGAAGGAGTGGGATCTATTAGCTTTGTTATGACCTTGCTTGGGACCAACCATATGAGTGCTTTTCAGTAGGTGAGGAGGAAGGACACCTCTTGAAAAAAATGTCAGACTGCCTTTCCCTGGCTGCAGTGTCACTGTATTCTTAATGAAATCTCATTACACTGGTCACTGAGTCAGTTCAGTGACTCGTGAAATGCATCCCCACTTTTGTTTTTGAAGATGAGAGACAAAAGGGCAGTCAGATCCCTTCCTCACCCTGAACTCCATATCCAATAGATTTATCTAGGGGCAAGACTGGAGTCTGAATGATCCTGATACTGAACAAGTGTCATAGATCACAGCTTCATCTGTCCATTCCATGAAACTGAGAAATGAGGAATTATGCATTTCAGGAAAAGAGTGATGAGGTTTTGTTACTTGGCAACTGTAGCTCCCACATATTTTGGAAAAAATGGAGAACATCCTGTACCTCAGAGAAATCAAGCAGCTTAGGTGAGGAGGAAGGGAGCTGGCAGCAGATCTCCAAAACTTTGAGCTGGAAAGATCTCGTGGGGCTTGTGGAAGCAAAAATTGCTTTATGTCTTCATGCTCCTCAGCTTGTCTCCTCCGCGTGACTGTCTGCATCAGTTTCTGGGCTCTTCATGGTGAAATAATCCATTGTTCTGCCATTTCTGTCTTGCAGAGGCATTTCACAGCCATCTGAATGGGCTCTAATCCACCTGCCAGCTGCAATCAGCACACAGCATGGCTGCACTCCTGTCAGCCAAGATCTGAGCACAGAAACAAAAACCTTCAAAAGAGGAATCAGCAAGAGATCTCCATGTGAAAACTGGGGAGGGGGCAATCAAACCTGAGGGCTGGTGAGTGTACACACAGGGATAGCAAACCCAGGCAATGAGGCCAAGGTAAAGTTTGACTTGACCTCTGCAGTGGCAGTTGACTTCAGACAAGAATTCAGTCAGGATTATTAAAATAATAATTTAGGGCTTCAGTTGCTGGGAGCCAATCTCCAAGGTTGAGCTCAGCAGACGGCTGTGTTGCTGGACACCAGATAATGCATTTATGCAGTGGTTCAGCATTTTTGGTCCAGTTTTGTTGCTGACAAATTTGCTGTGTGAAATCCCATTTGACTTTCCTAGGTTGCATGTAAGAATCCAATGGTTTCAAAGAGCAGATCTTAAGTCTCCAAGACAGCCCTGCAGTAACCAATTAAGTAAAAGTAAGATAACAAAACTACCATGGCAAGAGCTGATTGAAACAGTCTGTTGCTTCAAGGAGTGCAGCAACACGAGATTACTACAGTGGCAAAGATGTCTTACTGCTCTGCTTTGTGAGGTCTGCCTGGCACTGCAGTCAGTTCTGTGAAATTCCAGTTGGCTTCATGTAAAATCAATGACAGTTGGGTTGTTAGCACCCAGTAGTTCATTTGGAATCCTGGTTTTTCTAATTACGTCATTAGAAGGACATGAGCGAATCTCACTGCAACCCAAGCAGCTGGAACAGCCTGGCTAGAGCCCTCTCTCTGAGACACAGCTATTAAAGCACTGCTCACAGGTCTCCCAGAGAGTGGGGAGAGGTTCTGGAGTATTTTCATCACGTGCATAGTATAAGAAAAGATCATAGGAAATAAATGTAAGGGAGATGGAACTTTGGTTCAGCCTTTCCTTGGCTAAACCACTCCTGAGCACAGGGTGTCTCACCTCATCCAAGGCTTCTGTGATGGTGGTTTTATCTGCTCCCCACACAGTCTAATGTGAGTCCTTCCTAATTGTAACCAATAAATCTCCCTTACTGCAACTTATCACTTCTTGTCTCCTGGCAGACACAGATAATAGTTTATTACCTCCTATACTGCGCTTTTACCTATTTGAAGGGTATTATCATGCATCTTTTCCACTTCCCCCAGACCGAACCAAGACATTTTTTTTCTGTACCTCCTTGCAGGGCTCATTTGCTGTACTTCTAGTTGTTCTTGCCACTGTCCTCTGGACTCTCTGTGTTCAACAGCCAGAAGTCAGGGGCTGGGGGCCAGGCATTGCGCTGCCACGATGAGCACAGAGCAGGTGACATGCAGGTACTACATGCAGAGGGTGTGTTGGGAGGCAAGCATCTGTTCTCATATGATTTTCATACAAGCAAATCCTCCACCATCTTCAAGTACTACCAGAAGGGACAGTGTTCCTGCAGTGCTTGGTACAGGTGTGATCCTATGAGGCTCACAGCCCCAGGGTGAGCCACAGCCACTGTGCTGACCCTGGCAGTCCCCCACTGCCGCTGAGTGTGGCCTCACCACCACACGGAGCAAGCAGAGTAAGAGGAGGCTCAGGGATGGAAATCTGTGTGGCTTGAGTGAAGAGCAGTGCCCTCAGAGTTGTGCTGTGCTGCAGTGACCAAAAAAACAATCTGGAAGTGAAGGCCCATTACCACTTGGAAGCAATTTGCAGTGGACTGGAAGATCTGTTAGCTGGGAGCTCCTGTGGTGACAGGGAGCAACTGTGTCTCTACATGGTGGAGGGAATGTGGCACTTGGGAGAGTGCTGCCTGTACGTCCACAAGGTCATGGGTGAGATATGTGGGCTGCAAGTGCTTCAACCTTTCAGTCAAGAACAGAGGAAGGTCCACAAGATGATGTGCATGGCAACATTTGAGCTTGAAGGCCTTTGCTTTCCAAGTCATTCAGATCAAGGTGTCCAGCATCTGTATGGAAGTGCTGTGTGAGAAACCATCAGCCTCTGAGAGGACGTTTGGGATCCTTTCCAACTGCAACCACACGTACTTCTTGTCCTGCATCTGGCAGTGGAGATGTGCCAAGTAGTTCAAGAAACCATCATCAAGTCCTGTCCAGAGTGCCAAGTAATATTCAAGTTTGTCATTCCCAGTGTGTACTGGGTAGAAAAGCAGAAGAAAAAATGTGCTGATTAAAGAATTTAAGCAGAGTGGGGGAAAAAGCCCTACAAGTACTTTGAAAAAGGGAAAGGAATGTGCTGGTTTGCATGAAAGTGTCTTTGGAAGGAAGTTTTGCAGGCAACAAAAGGGCTGAAGGAGGTAACAAGGTTCTGCAGAAATGTTAGGTTATCTGAGCAATTGCTCTGAATACTGGAATGCACAACTGGGAACTACTCTTCTCCAAAAACAGTGACTGTCTCTACACTATGGCAGGAGACCAGGGTCTTTGTTTCACTGTTTCACTGTCAGCTGAGCTATTTCCATGTTCTGACTCATCCACGGCTGTTTAATGCTGGTAAAAGCAGCAGCATTTGCAGCATTGTGCAAGCCCTCACAGGTGAAAACAATTATGAGGCAAAAGTTTCCCTACAAGTTGCACCAGTTGTATGGAGGTTTTCCTTTTTCCCTTTGGGGGTGTTGTCTCCTGTGTGCAGCTCTGGGTATATTCACAGCATGACCATGGTTCTCTAGGACAGAGGGACACAAGTGACAGGAGACCACAGTGATCAGGTCCAAACCTGCCTTTTCTCAGGAACCTGGTGCTTCACAAACGGTCTCTAAGTCAACCTCAGGAATATTTCTTGTGCTGCCTTCACCTTTCTGCACTCCCCATCCATGTTGTGAGTGCAGCTGTCACTTCCTTCTCACTGTCTTGTGTAGCTCCTGTTCAGGCAACCTTTAATTGCTACTTCATCCACCTTCCCCTGAAGAACAGCACTTACATTATATTTCCTTGTGGATAGAAAGTATAATTATTTTCAGCTAGCTTTCTCTTCCAGTTTTGTTAAATCCCTGATGAGCTGATCTTAGACTGCTGAGCCTTGCTTTCCTCTTCTATGAGACAGGACAAGTGCAGCACCCAGAGGCTTGTAAATCCAGTCATCTGTGCTGCTGCAGCAAAAAGTATTGTCATTGAACACACCTTCAGTGGTTGTGTTGCCATCAACTGGGGATCTAGGAGGCAGATCTTACTTGAAAAGTGCTACCAAATACTCAGAGAAAAGCAAATTTTGAATTCTCAGGGGTAAATATTTATTCCATACTCTCAAAAAAGTAGTGATTTGTGAATCCAGGTGTGGGATTTAGTCGTGACAGTGCCTGGCATTTTTCAGCAGCTTTTTTTTTTCTCTTGTTGAGACTTCTCATTAACAAGCACTAATGGTCATAGCAGCAGCTGCACAGGTGTCAAAAGGAAGAGCTGGGGCAGAAACTCTTTGTGCCCTCCAGTGCACTCATTACTGCCTTGTCTCTTCAAGTTCTGTTTCAAGTCATAGATTCCCCTTGGATCCTTATGGGGCCATTCCATGGATGAATGAGCAGCTGCTTTCTGATTCTTAGCACATATTTCCCCTTTGTTACAGTGTTCTCATCAGGTCTGGTCACACTCCCATGTATTCTGATATTTCTGGTACCCTGCAGAGTCTTAGGAGAAATACATTAGTAAACTTCCCTGCACCTGCACCTTTCCCTGTGCCCCCTTAAAAGCCAGTCCTGTGGCCAAAAATTCTTCAGTTCTGCATTCAGATAACTGGTGATCTATGAAAGCAAGTTACAAATGAGGTTCCTAAACAGAATTTAATACAACATTGTTGTTGCAGTGACTGTAATACAGTGCAAATTTGATGTTTTCAATCCAGAGTTACAAGGCCATGCACTCTTATCAGTCTATTTGATTATAAAATCCTTATCTCTGTTGTACTGTAGGCATTGGGGTAGCTCAATTTGCTGGTTAATAAACTCTCTTGGATGTCAATAGCCCTTTTATAACATCTAGGATTTCTTGAGTTTCAGGCTTACCACAATGCTATATAGGGCTCATTCCTTCTGTTCACAGGTCATTGTGCTAATAAATATGAGATAGATGCCTTTGGGCATTAATAAACAGGTGCAGCCCTATAGTGTGACAAGGAAATTATTTTGGCTGGGACTTTCCAACAGTATATTATCAAAGGGGATTGCACAAACAAGTCAGTGCTTGTTGGAAGGAAGCATGGGTATGGGACTTCATTCCTGGCTGTCATCCTACTTCACAGTCCACAAAACCTCTCCAAGACAGTGGATCTCTGAAGGCTGGAGGCAGCTTGCCTGTGTCTCTCTGTGCAAACTGTTCTACTAAATGTCTGTTCAGGGACCCTCCAGAGTGATGAATATGCCAAGTCACTCCAAGGTATGACATGAAAAGAGACCCTGGCACCAAGTTCTGCTTGCCAGAGACTTGCAGACATTTAGAAATGCTGTCATGCAAGCCAAGATACAGCTCCTAGTTCTTTTAATTCCTGCAATGATCAGACAACTGCTGAATGCGATAAGAGAAGGATTTCAGCTCAAAATGGACTGGGGAACAGGAAAGGGAGAGGAGAGAGACAGTAGACAGATACCAGGTAGGAGGTGCAGATGTTAAAGCTTTGACTTTCTCTCCTTTAGTGGAAAGAGTGGAACTGAGATTAGCAGCATTGTGCTGAGTAATGGCATTATCCTGCTCAAAACACCAGGAGATGCAATTGTTCTGAATGTCACTGTGTCAGGGTACTTGATCTTCCACTCAGTCTGCTCTGTTTAAAACCAGATTAATATCTGAGACCAGGACTGCACCTTCTATACTTGACAGTATAGTTGGAGCTGGTTATTGTTTTCAAGCAAAATGCCTCCTTGCTGGAGTGGCATTGCAGTACTTGTCCCAGAGCAGTAGTGTGGTGTAAGCCAGCAGCTCCCACTGAAGGAGAAGCTGGACCATTTCTCTCCTAGCTGTGCTCTGACAGTACAGCCCTGGTGCAACACTGTCTGCATCCCAGAAATACCCCAGACATGACACTGGACAGCACACCTGAGCCTCCTTGTTTTCACGAACACAGCAGAGCAGGAGAATGAGCAAAACTCTGGGGGGATTCAGATGTGTTCTGTATATCCCAGACAAGCTCTAGTGGAATATGAGCTCTTTCCAATGTAGCACTAAATGATTCACATCTCTCCTGCTGCTCATTGAATCTCCAGGGGAAGATGTGAGTGCAAGGAGTGGCTTGTTCTGGTGGCTATCTCTAAAAAATATGTATTTCATTATCTTGGGACCAGAAATCAGTAGAATTTATCATGGATCCCATGTCCTGGAATCCTGTTCATTTTGCATTCTGAAATCAGCTTTGAGAAGACTCTGTTGTCTCCTGCCCAATAAAGCCCTACCATTACTGTGACAACCAGCTGTGCTGTGCCAGGAGAGAAGCTGCTGGCTCTTGCTTTCACCCCTGGCACTGTGCAGCCCTTTGCTGCTGCAGTGAAAGGTGTGTCCATAACTTCTGCCAGCCTTTTGAGGAGGCTTTTATTGGGCAGGGGTGAGGACCAGCACTGCTGGGAGATGGTGAGGCTCAGCCTTCCTAAGGAACCTTATCCTGTTCCCCCAGAGGTCCTTGCTGCTGCAGCTACCCAGTGACCAAATCCCTACTTGTGCCAGGTAATGTACAGCTGCGTGTGATGTGTGGGCCTCCTGTCTGCACTATAGGGCAGAGACTTCAGATAGTGTCAGCCAGATGACTTGAAGATTCCCTTTCTCTGTTGGCTCTACAACAGAGACTTTTTTCTTTCCTGAGAAAAAATTAAGTTATGGTATGGAGTCACCCTGAAGTCCTGCTGTTGTGGTGACAGCTGTGGGGCAGCTGTGCTGGAAGATGCAGTTTCACAGCGACAGGAACAGATGTTTATCTCAATCCAGTTCACTGCTCTTGGGTTGAAAATATTTTAGGGCACCCCAAAAGTCATGCCTGACTGTTCTGAATTTTCAGGAACACTGAACAATGAGTGACTCTGCTGGGTTTGGGAGACATTAATCTTCAGGTATTCTTTTTAATCTCTTTATACCTCAGTTTTTTAATCATTCAGGTGGGGAGTGAGAAGCAGCATTTACCTGCCTCCCATCATATACATACATGTTGTTGTTGAGGAGGCTTCACTGCTGCTGCTGGCAAAGTCTCAGATCAGAGCTGCACCCTCAAGTGCCAGAGCTTTGGGTGGCTTTTCCTTCACAAACCACATAGATCAAGTCAGGCTTGTCATAGTGAACAGGCTCAGCACAAAGCAACTCTAATTCCACCTGTGGTGCCTTCATAAGGGGCAGCTCCTCATTAATGAATGGATTTCCTATTCAGTGACACACATTTCTGTACTTCACAAGTTGTAAAGGGATCTGAGCAAGCACACTGCATTGGGAACAGCGAAAAACACCCAACATGGATCAAAAGCATCAACATGTTATAAAAGGAAGGAGGGATTTATCCTGATTCATTTCAGGAAGATGTCGTGAGTGTACCACAGACAGATCATGCTCAGGGCTCCACAGAGGTTTGTGCAAGTAGAGAACACAACTTACAAACAGGGGGAGAAAATTCAGAATGTGTTTCTTGAGGCATGACCGTTTTTCTGGCTCACTGGGGGGAGCTCCAGCTTAATCAGGGATAATGACACATTATTCCTGATGTTCCTGGGAAAAGAAATGAGTAGGACCGAAATGTTTACTTAAAGAAAATACATTCTGGATCCTATGAATAGTCAGACTTCATCAAGGCTTTGCCTTCAATAGCCACCAGCACTGTATTCAATCCTTTCTAATACACTCTTAAGGTGACAGAGGGCCTTGGGGAACTTGTCCTGGTCTTTTAGATGGTGATGAATTTATTCTTTAGATGGGAAGTTGTTCAGCTCATGTGGTTTTTTATCTTGACACAGTTTTATAGACAGGCACATTATCCATGGGAAGTTTTAGTGGGTTTTGGATACTTGTGGATAACCTGTGCTGCTCTGTGATCAATTGGCAGTAAAGCTGGAGGTATTTCTTTCTCTGAGCTTTGAATGGTCATGTTTCCATTTCACTTTCCAAATCTGGGCGAAATTAGAATTTCCAATTTCAAAAGCTCTCCCCTTTCCTTTATCAGCAATAAAGAAGAAACGGGAACGCTTGCCTGGCCCGTTCTGCACTGTTCATTATTTTACACAAATGTATCACTAGGTTTCTCTTCTTCATAAAGTCTCTGCAGACAGGCTTTTAAAATGTGCTTCTTCTGATAGCTTTCATTATTTTCAACACCTAACATATAATACTTTTATGTCTCATTTAGTGGAAAACTGTAAAGATCAAATTTCCGTTTAAAATATGAAGCCTTGTTAACAGTTTTTTTGAAACAACTAAAATAGAGAACTCATATGAATCATTGCTTCTCTTCTATTACTTAGGACAAAAAAAAAGAATAAATGTCTAGAGAATGTTTTCTATAACCTTTTCGAAAGAAAAATATTTCACTGACTGTAAAATATGTGCTTGTTTGCCTGCTGAGGACAAGACTGGTTGGATGATGACTCAGGAGACAAAGCAATTTCAAAGAAGAGAGGTGAGTTCTGTTTTATAAACACAGAAATCCCAAGTGCTGTGTGTGGCTAGAACTGCCTCACAGAGAAATTGAAATTTTTATGATCCTAGAAGATTAAATGAGAGATTGGTGCAATGACTCTATTTGTTTAATGTATGCTTTGTTTTGGATAACACAAGAGTTCTTTTGCTGCCTAAATCAAATGTAACAGTTTTGGTCCCTTTTCTTGTTGATTTTGTGCTGTGAGTTCAGTAACAGCCCAAGTTTTGTTTTTTTACTCCCAACCCCCAAAACCTGTGTATATAACCAGAAACACTTAAAATGTTAACATTTCTGAGATCCTTAATGTTTATTCTTGCAAAGAGCTCCCAAACAGACCAGAATTCATCAGAAATACAATAAATCCCTTTGTTGCTTTTCCACTGGTGCCATTTTAAAAATAGTAACATCTTTATAGCAGCACTTCAGAGGGAAAGGGGCTCCTTCACCCTTCAACAGTCAGACAGATGCTCCTTCTGTGTCTCCAGTCCTTTGGCTGCTGCTCTCACACCGTGCAGTGACCGTCAGCACAAAGCCCATGGATGGCACCATGACTACGGGAGCTGTAGCAGATGTGTGTGTAGAAAGAGGGACAGGTTCAGTGTGGTTTTACTCACGGAGGAAAGAAAGTGCCCACAGTCACCAGTGCAGTGTCAGAGCAAATCTCAGGGAGGTTTAAATCAGCTTGGAAGGACTCATGGAAACTGTCCCTGGTGACTACAGCTGACAGCAGCTCCCCTTGGCTACTCCTAAATCCCCTACCACTCCCCTTTCCACAGCAGGTCCCACGGGGGTTTAACCTCTCCACCTCCACGGGAAGATGAAGATGATCCCCTCAAGCCCCTGGCAGTGTTTTTCTCCTTGCTGCTGTGCTGTCTCAACCTCATTTGGCTGTTGTTTCAGGGGATGGGGTCATGAAAGCCTGCTGGAAGCCGGCGCTGCTCGAGGTGACAGAGACGATGTCAAACCACACTCTGAGACGCCGCCTCTGCCCCACAGCACTCACACAACATCGTGGTGACTGAACCGAAGAGGGATGGAGCCTCGGAAGGCTTGCAGGTGGGGGAGCTGGAGCTGGACGAACTGTTACTGAACAGCTGAATAATAATCTGTTACAAGTTCTCCTCTATCTAAGCAGGCTTTGAAGTCAACTCTTCAGAAGTAAAGGCTGGTACCTGCTGCAGTTCTGTGTGCCTGCCTGTCTTTTGAACTCCTTCTAAGAGGCCCTTGTACTTTGTCAGGAAAATGAAGAGGGAGATCCCTGTGTAATCTCCATCAATACCTTTCATTTCCCGAGGTAATGATGAATGAAGTGTCCTGGGGAGAGAGTGCCCTTCCCCTCCTGACACAGCAGGGGTTCCTTTGTAACCCTCCTCGGGCTCACAACAGACACCCTAACACAGCTGCTTCCCCTGCTCCTCAAAGTGCTGCCACGGTGTAATTAAAATAATGTACATGTTGTTAATGTAATTTTTTTTCTGAGATAAAGCCATGTAAATGTCCATGGAAGAATCAAAATGCCCAATTTAGGAAAGAATTTGAGTTTCTAATGCCATCGACAGCATGCACGTTGTCAGAACTCCTTTATGAACAATGAGAGAAACACAGCTGCTTTCCTTCAAGTGTTTTCCTCTTAAATTATTACTTTCAGTTGTTCATTAGTCCTGTAAAGTGAACCAGCCATTTTGTTCCAAATATTTGGCTAGGTAATAATTCCAAGAAAATTCTAGTGGCCGTGTATTGATCAGAATAAAACTATGGAGCTCTGGAAAAGTAGAGGCGTTGGATGGAGTGTTTGATGCAGAACAGACAGCTTGCCTCCAATTATCACAAATAAACACTAACAGAGCACAGAAAAGACTGCAGGACTTCAGGAGAATAAATAACCACTTGCAGATTGAATACTGGCTGTCGTATCAGGGCTTTGTGGGGTTTATTAATGACTGACTCGGTGAGAGGAGCCCTTTTTCTGCTCCTCTACAATCAGAGGAGGCACGAGATAGATGTGGTTTAGATTTATCCAAAGTTAGAAGTCATGACGTAAATCGCAGAAATAGACATGAATCCAGAAAAAAAATAAAAAAAGTGTAATTTGAAAAACGTGTTCAAGCAATAGCTGTGCGATATCCTGCTTCCCAAAAAGTTCAAAGGAAGAGGGTTATGGGTAGAGAGCCTAACGGGGCTGTTTGTTTCCTGGGGAGCAAAGCACTAAGTTTTAACATTCGTGAAAACTGAGAAAACAATTACTTTGTTGTGTATGGGAACTTTTAGCCTTCAAAATTCAGAGAGAAATGCTGATAAATCTGGGATCCAAAGGTCCTGAGAATACTTGGGAGTGGCTGCAGTACTGGGGTGATTCCTTGTTTCCCAACATCTCTGGCAACTTTCACGCCACAGTGGTGACACAGCGCTGGCCCGTACACCACACTGAGCTGTAATGTTCCTAATTAGTTATTTTGATTAACTTTTCTAAATTGATTTTTAAAATTATATATATATGTATTACAGCGACATAACCAGCAACACAACAAGAGGACTTAGTTTTAAATTGTCCCGGGGAGGTTTAGGTTGAACAACAAGAGGAATTTTTTCACAAATTTAGCTATTAATTCTTCTAACCTGTTTCTAGCTTCTAATTTTTAAGTATATTGTTTCTACCTTACCAGTCAGGTTTCAGCTGTATTCTTATTGGTTCTGCTGCTTTTGATTTTCCTAGAAAACTATTTTATTAATAGCTCTGGGATCTTCTACTAGCCTGTATTCATTAGTATGGGACTTCTTCACTGCCAGGAGTATTATATTCTGACTCACATCCCCTAGTAATACATGCTGAACAATTTTTTTCACAAAAAAGGTGACTAGACATCGGAATGTGCTGATCCAGGAGGTGGGGTCACCGTTCCCAGAGGTGTTCAGGGAAAGACTGGACGGCGCACTCATGGTCTGTTTAACGTGATGGCGTTGGGTTATAGGTTGGACTTGATGATCTCAGCGGTCTATTCCACCCTAAATGATTCTGTGATTGCCGGGATGACTGGAGCAGCGCTCTGCCCGGCGGGGCTGTGCTGCTCCAGGGGAAGGGCCAGGCCTGGCCGCTGCTCCAAGGAGCGCAGGAGGGAGAAATGCGCGAAGACAGCGCGCGCACTGATGAGGCAAAGAGCTCGCTGCCGCTCCTGCAGCGCGCACTGCCGCGGCCCGAGCCTTTTGCTAACTAAGCGCTCATTAATCACTCATTGCCCGTGCCCTGCCCTCACGACTGCCTCGGGCGCCGCCGCCCTCACGACAAACGGCGGGAACGCGGCACGTGCGGGCCGTCTCCTCACCGCGCACGCGCAGGAGGAGCGACCCCTCCCGGCCGCCGTCCCGCCCCGCCGTGCCCCGGACGCTGTCGCCGCGGTCACTTCCGCCGGCGGCCCCGGTGCAGCCCCGCTCCGCCTGGGCCCGGCCCGCAGCCGGCCCAGCATGCCGGGGCGGCCCGCCCCGCACCGCCCGCACGCACGCTCCCCTCTGCGCGGCCGGCCCGTGGCCCCGGCGCTGCCTCCTCCACGCCGCCGCGCCCCGGCGGGAACGTGACCACAGCTCGCCGCCTGTCCGCCCGCGCGGCCGCGGAGCTGTCCGGTGAGTGGGGACACCGGGAGGGGGCCGGGGAAGCATTAGCAGGAGCGGAGGGAGGCTCTGCCCGTTGTGAGGAGACAGGCTCGGGGTCACGGCGCCGGGCCGGGTGCAGGCCGGGCCGGGCTCTGCCGGGCCCGGGCGGTGCTGCCTTTATCGGCTGTGTCCGCCCAGCGCCCCGGGGGCTGGAGCCGGCCGACATCGCTGTCAGCGAGGAGAGCTGGCGGTGCGTGAGGGGCTGTGAGCTCCCCGCTCCTTCCGCCTCCCGCCTCGCTGTTGTAGCTCCCTGCTGGGACACCTTGTAGCGCACAGCCGCTGGTTGAGTGTGCCCTCTGGGTCGCCGAACTTACCTGAGAGCTCCCCGTGGAATTGCAGCGCTAGAAATGCAGATACAGCGTATCTGCACTGACCTGATGGTATTGAGGTTATGGAAGTAGACGTTTCCTTCTGAAAGTACGTAAATAGATAATACGTAGTTATCTTGGTTTAATTAGAGTCCAACTTAGATGCCAACAGTACTGTCAGTTTACTGAAGTGGTTAGAAGTGCTATTTGTTGGGAGAAACACTGTATAACCTGGCGAGAGCATAACGCAGAATACGGGTTTTAGGCATGGAGGCTCCCTATGATGGCACTGAGGTGACTGTGGTGATGGAGGAGATCGAGAGCACTTACACTTACACATCACCGGTGCCATCCAAGAAGAAGAAGAAACATAAAAGTACTGGTGATCATGGAGAAAAAGCCAAGAAGCCTCGGTAAGTTCTTTCTGCCTTCATTTAGTTCCTCTGTGAGGTGTGGGAGCAGCTTTCCTTTTTTCTGACATAGTTCCAGTGCACTTGGAACACTTCATAGTGTAAAACATTGTGTATGAAATATCAGCTTGGCACTTTGGGCCTGCTCAGACATTCTTTACAGGTGCCACTGCTGCTGAGTTTAGAGTTTGCTTACCCCAGAATAATTTGCCTTAGGCTATTCCTCAGAGGTTCTCTTTTTTTCTTCAGAGGTTCTCTTCAGAGAGGGAGTTTTCATTTGGTTAAAAAATGCATTTACAAATAAAATTAAATGTAACTTGCTTGTCACATGACCTTGAGACAAACCTAAATGTTGTGGATTTATTTTTCCCTAAGGAATTTATGCAGAATGACCTTAATGTTTCAATTTCTTCTTGTGTTTCAGATCTGCTTACCTTCTCTACTATTATGATATTTACTTGAAAGTACAGCAAGAGCTTCCACACCTCCCTCAATCTGAAATCAACAAAAAGATTAGTGAGAGCTGGAGGTTGCTCAGTGTGGCTGAAAAGAGCTACTACTTGGAGAAAGCCAAGCTAGAGAAGGAGGGACTGGACCCGGTAAGTTCTTTCTGGAAGTTCTTTGGCTGCTGAAGAGAGACGCAGTTACCTGCTTGCATAGCACTGTGTGGGAGAGTTGTTAACTGCAGATCCCAGTTTGTGTCCTTGCTCAGGGCAGCCTTTATAGAAGCAGTGTGGGGCCACTGCCTTTTGCCTTTGCCTTCCGTTCAGTCGAGGGAGGATGGTTTGTAATCCAAGATGGATATGTCTGGTACCCGCTCATGGCAGTTATTTTTGTGTCCTTTCATCAGAGTGAGTGTTGCTAAAGTGGGTGATAAAACCAAGACTGAGAGAGATTCTGCAGGCTCTGTCATGTGGAGAAATTCCCAGCAAACTACTTCAGGGAACTATTTGAACTTTATGCACTAAAATAGCAGGATTGAGAACTGAATTTCTTCCTTTTCTCGTATTCATTTATTCCATGCTCTGGTTTTGCCCACAGAACTCCAAGGCTTCCACTCGAACTGCAGTAGTCCCTGACATTCCAGGCTTTCGTAAGATTCTTCCTCGCTCCGATTATATCATTATTCCCAAAACCACTCTTCAGGAAGACAGGAGCAGGCAATCGCTGGAGCTGTGTGTGACACAGAGCCCGGCAGCATCCGAAGGCTTGGCAGCTCCCAGGAATATCACCAGCGTGTCCCGTGACACCGTGCAGAACATGCTGTCGGTGGACTCGGGCCGGGCCGGCGTCTCGGAGCAGTGCATTGCCATCGAGGGGCTGGCAGAGGACGCGGCAGCCTTTGCCCAGCCCGAGGCTGCGGAAGAAGCCGTTACCTCAGAGGGGCTCTCTCATTATGTTGGGCCTGTGGCAGAGAAAGTGGCTGGAGATATCCTCTTGGATGAGGCTTCTTTGGAGATAGAAGGACAGCCGTACCAGACAGCCCGAGTGGTTATTGAGGAGACTCTGGTTAGCAGCTCCACAGACATCTCCAACGGGGGCATCTCTGTGGCCCGTCCCCAGGTGCCCGATGGGGTGTCTGTGGTGACCGTGGTGACTGGGAGGGTAAGTTTTTCAAGAACACTCAGACTCCTGCGAGATCTCACCTGAAACATCTGAGTGCTGTTTGCCCCATTTTACTTGAGATCCTCAGTGCGTGCAGACGGTCCTCTGATTGCCCACCTTGCTGATGCTCAGTGCTGAGAGAAACAGAAACTTCTGTAATCAGTGATACAAAAGTAACTGCTTGACTGAGTTGTCTCTGCTTGCAGATTGACTCAGCCATGTGCTGCTACCAGTTGTGTCTTAACATGACATGAGTTCTTTTAATTGTTTGTTATAACAATATTTGTGGTATTGCAGTGCCAGTAATTGGGTTCTGCAGTTGCACTGCAAGATTTTGGTGAGAAAAAAATGCTACTGCTGTGTTCCTGATAGCTGTTTTCCTGGTTGCAGAGCAGTAGAAGGGGGTCCTTTTAAGCTGAAGTTTTAGGGACCAGTCATAGAAAACCTTAGTCTGTGAAGAGTTGGATTCTCTGTTTTGTTTGAGGAGTTTGGTAATTTCCAGAGTACATCTGGTAAGGCCATTGCTTTTGAAATGGTTGCTGCTCTGTCCTGTACTCTGGTCTTATCAGTTCTTAAGACACATTAATGTTTGTGAGACGGAGGGATATGTGTCACCATGTCTTAGGTTTTCTGCATGTATTTTCCTTTTGACTTAATTTTAGGATACTGAAGAGAGTAGCTCCTCCACACCTGCAACACAGTTTATCATGTTACCTTTGCCAGCTCATTCTGTTGTGGAGAACCCAGCATCAATTAAATTGGTAAGAAACTCAGAGTCTTCTATGGTATATTAAGGTTTGGATGTATTGTCATCGATTTGTTTTAAAGATGTTAGAGTGGGAGGGATTTGCTGATGGTTCAGTTTTTAAAGATAGTCCAATTTGGAGTTGCCATATCAGTTGATGTATTTCATGTCCCTTGTATTATGTCTTGCATAGGCTTAGAGGGTCTCTGACTTCCTAGAGTGTCTTACAGGACCCATTTCTTCTGCCTTCTTCCTCAGGGAATTCTTGAAAACAAGTGGAGTAGATAAGGCTATCACAGCACATCTGGCCAACAGCAGTTTCTGTGTAGCCATCTACATCCACTACTTGGATGCATATTTGTCTTCACAAAAAGCCAGTGTCCATCCCTTTAAGGGCAAGGATCTGCTCTTATGGCAGGAAAACATGAACTCCAAAGCTCTTGCTTTGGCCACATGGCAGGAGGGGAGCAATGACCTGAGGTTTTTGAGAAGCCATATTGAAGGCTGTGTGTCCTGGTGTATGAGGAACCAATAGTGTTATTTTGCTAATCTAACCACTCCAGCCACCTGTGTTTTTGTAGCCATTTTGGGAGTTCATTGTGCAGTCAGTACTGCAGCTCCTTCTGTTATATAAGCTACCATCAAATCCTGTTTTCCAGGTTCTCTCTATGCTTCCAGCTGGTGGAACACTGCAGATATTTATAGTGGTGCATAGTGTGATGCTCTTCTAGTTGTCTCAGGGAGAATGGAAATACCTCAGGTTTTTGTTCCTGAGAAGGATCTGGTTTAAATTGACTTATTTCTTTGACAGCAGCACTTGCATTTCTAGAAAAAATCTGTACCTAGTTAGGGAGTTACAGTACAACAGCTCCCTCGGGAGTGTTAAGAACAGGATATTGGAAAGTGCTGTGCTGACAAAAATTCATGTGTGTTGATGCAGTTGTCCTGGCAGAGATGACAGGTTCTACTTTAGCTGTTTGTATAAATAGTGCCTGGTGATGCTGCTCATGTTTCAGTAGCTCATAGTAAGTTACAGTGAAGGACCAGGGAACACTTGACCATCCCATACAGCAACAAATTACTGACAAAACTGCCTTGCATCATGAGTGCTTGTCTTCAAGTCTTTTTGTTATGTTGTTATGAGTGTTAATCACATCTTGTCTTACTGTGGATTGCTGTTAGAAGCATTGTAATGCCATCTTACTATGATTTTTTCATGTTCAAAAAGAACTGTTACATCACTGTAACTGCAAGATTAGCCTCTCCAGGAGGTTCTGTGCATTGTTCATCTCTGCTCTGCAGGTTGATCTAAATTCTGGTAGTACCAGAGGCTGTTGTATAGACTGAGCATTTGGACTCACAGTAGTTATGGTGCTGACTCACCCTGATCAGCTGTGTGGTGTTTGTTCCGTAAAATGAATAATAGTGGAAGGCTGGTAATTTGCCAAATAACATTTGTAAAGTACTTATGAGGAAAAGGACGTGATCAGCACAGCTTTGTGGTTTTCAGGTCTGTGGACAAACTCTTGACAATTCTTGTTTCAGACAACCACCTATACTCGCAGGGGACATGGAAATTGCACCAATCCTGGCTGTTCTTTCACTTATGTCACCAGGCATAAGCCACCAAAATGCCCAACGTGTGGGAACTTCCTGGGAGGGAAATGGATCCCAAAGGTAAATTTGTCTTTATTTTCCTGACTTTGAGACAAAAAGTGCTGTTTTTGTGAATGCCTGGGATACTTCTAGACCTGTAGATCTAGCACAGGAAGTCAGATACACCAGAAATGATCCCTGCACTTGTGTTCCAGTGCATGTGCTGGAGCAAGTCACCATTACAGAGCACTTGGCCAAGGTGAGAACTGAAATCACTACACCTTGGCTAAAGATGCTGCTCATATCTGTTGGAATAGATGAGACTGCATTTGCTAACTCTCTTATTGAGAGGATACACATTATTCTGGCCCTCTGCCTGCACAGTTCCTGTGACTGGAAGGTATTGCCTGTTCTTCCTGCTGCAGCCCCAACTAAGTTTGAGGAGTTGTTTTGTGGTAATTAATATCGGCATTTGAAGTTCTTATAAAAATTTAGTTTTCTGTGGTCTTTCAACATTGTTTTTTTAACAGAGAGGAGGAACAACTCAGCTATAGGAGGTGTATGATCCTTTAGGAGCTTGTTAATAAAGTTGATCGGAAGCTGAAGTGCTGTTGGGTATTGTTGTCTCATGGCCATGTGTCTGATCATGATGTTCTGACTTCTGACTGGAAGGAAATTTCCAGGTGTTGGTAGAGTTGTGAGGCTTATCTGAGTGGAAAAGTCTTTCTCCACATGATGGGTACTCTGCTTAAGTTATTGGCATCTTTACTAGCTGTGTACAGAAAAACAACTTGATCCTTAAACCTTGGCACTATCCTGATAATTAGTCAGCTCTGAACAGATGTGCATTTCTCTCTGAAGCAAGATTCCTCAGGCACAATTTAAAGAATGTTCTCTGAAAATTGGCATTGACATTCAGTGGCTTTGTGTGGATTTGTTCTGAACCTCCTTTGTTTTGTGTCTGGATCCATGAAACATTCAGGGATGAGAACTCTTGTGGGCAGCTTGCAACTCTGTGGTGTCTGAGCTGAAGGCTGAGCTTCCTGTGTGGTAGGGTACAAATAGTGATGGTGACATCTTTGCTTTTGTTTGGTAAACTTGCTGAGGTAGAGAGATGGCTGAATGCAAAAAGTATTTCTGCATTCTGCCAGAGCATGGAATATTTGCTGCAGTTCAATCTTACCCTGGCTGGAACTGAAAGGTTTTAGAGGAAGTTTTCCTTTTTGTCTTTCAGGCTTACTCTGATCTGCTGGATTCCATTTCTGATATATTTTTCCATATTCAGTTCAGTGTTCATTGTACCTTTGTTGACTCCAGTACAATGATTTCTGTAGCCTTAGTCTTGGAAGTAACATTTTTCTTAAAGTCAAAATATCTTCCTAAGTAATCCTGTTTTCTGGTTGGCTCACATGCTTGCTTTTCTGAAAGCATATATCCAAAAGATGCAAATTCTGTCTTAACTCCCTTTGATTGCTCAATAATGTGGAAGAGCAGACAGCATCAGAGAGCTGAAGCCATGAAAGAGGAGCGTGGGAGGTGGGCCCTTGCTACAGAGGGTGGTGGGTGAATTTGTGGTGTTGATGCTAATTGGTGATATTTAAGGGAGTTTAAGAAAGATTGATTCTTCAAAGTAAACAGTGTCTAAAAATAATACATGAAGGGCCAAGAGGCCAGATACAATATTAGCAGGGCCTTTGCTGTTATAGGAGATGCTGTCTGTCTACTCCCATACAATTCACTGCTTAAACACTTAGGATTTTGCTGTTTTGATCCAACATTAAATAGGCCACGGGAAACATGGCATATGTGCAGGGGACTTGCTTATCTGTGAAAGCCAAAAGCTCTGATATGTGACTCTCTCCTTGTTTCCAGGAAAAGCAACCAAAAAGCAAATCTGAGCCACATTCAGGCACCTCTCTTAAAACTCCAGCAGCCAAAAGAGGTCAGCAGTCAGCCCTCACAGAACCCACGGCCGTTAGCGAGAGCTCCTCCAAGTCGGCCTTGGAGAGCTCCGAAGCTGTCAGCCAGCTGCTGAATGCTGGGCCTGTCGGAGGTCACATGCCTGAGATGGAGTGGGAGGAAGTCATCATCTCTGAGGGACACTTTCTCCCAAATAATGTGCTTGCTGAAGACAGGAGGAGTGCTGTTGGAGTGGTGCTGGGCCAAGAGAGCCAGCGGCAAGCAGACACTTCTTCGGAGCAGGCAGAGAAAGGAAGTGTAGGGCTGGGGATGTCAGCATCTGCTGAGGTGTTGAGTCCAAATGCCTCTGTGAAAAAGCCAGTGGTGGGGTGAGTCAGTTTTCCATGTGTTATGGGAGCATATGATGTCTATTGTGTGCTCATGGGCTAGTCCAAGAAGTTGAAGGCTGTTGGCAGTGCTTCCTGTAAGAGTTACTGTGTTTGCTGTCTGTTTTGTGCCAGTTCAGGATTGTTCCTTTGAGTCTTTGTCCATCAGAACTAATATATTTTTTTAAGTGACAGACTGTAGTCATAGGGCAGATGCAGCCATAGCACTGTCTCTCTGTTGCAATAGCTGTGATTAGTGTGCTAACAAAGCACAATTCAGGGAAAAGAGGAAAACTGAACCTGAGGGGAAATCGATGGAATATTTTTCCACTTTTAGCTCTTGTTTTTCAGAACTGATGCAACAGCTGCTACGCACAAGGGACAAGAAGTAAAGAGTAAACCAAGACCCAAGCCCTCCTTGCTAGCTGCAGCCAGACCCATGCGAGCCATTCTGCCTGCTCCAGCCAGCGTGGGGAGAGAAGCCAGCACGGAGCAGCTGAGCAGCAGGCAGGCCTTTGCAAGTACTGGTAAAAGCAGCATTCTCTGTGTGCTTTGGGAGCTGTTGTCTTTCCTCACCATGCTGAAGTGGTGTCTGCCAATAATAAGATAGGTTTCAAGGGAGGTGGTTACCAATGCTAGCAAAAAACCAGTTTGTCTCTGCCTGAGTGCAGTAAATGGGTCATGAAACACCTGCTTGGGTTATTTCAAGCTCAGAGGAAAGATCTCAATGACTATAGTGGCATTTTACAAAGATGTCAGAAAGAAACAGAACCTGTTTTCTCACGTTTAACCTTCTGCATCTCTTTCTTCCTTCTAGACAAGCATTCCCCTGTGAGAACATCAGGCTTGAAGCCCAGTACACTGAAACAGTTGGGTCAGTCAGTTCTGCAGCCACCAACTGCTGAGGAGCGAAAGGTTGTTCTTCAAATGCAAATTATTTTCCTGGATTTTTGGGGGGAGGTTTTTGTTTGTGGTTTTGGTTTGTTTTTTAATTTTTTCTTCCAGGTGAGTGATATGACCTGAGTGAGAAATGGAACAAAAAATGTAGCAGCCTTATGGTGATGAGATCTGTGAGTGGCTGTTTTTATTGTATGGCTGGGTAGCAGAATGACTGCTTGGTGGCTGAGTGTGGGAACTGAGCTGAGAGATGCTGTTGGTCACTTTGGGAACCTCCCAGCTACTTTCAGAAGATGCTTTAAGGATCTACTGGTGCTTTCATAATTGACATGCAATAAAGCTTTTCACCAGTAAAATATTACTGAGTATGCCAAGGTGCTGAAATGAATCTGTGAATTGTAGTGCCTTTGCATGCAAAATAGTGTCTTATGGTATTATGGATATTCAATGAACATTAATTAATCTCTTGGGGGCAGGAATGCTAATAGATGTTGATTATTGATGCATGTATGTATTTAGTAGTAGGTGTCTGATGGGTGTTGTTTTTTCTGATTTCAATCTCTAGCTCCACAGTTCTGTGACAAGCAGGGCACCTCAGGTTAAAGTTGTGGAGGTCAAGCCAGACATATTCCCTTCCTACAAGTACAGTTGCACCGTAACTTTGGTGAGAATTTTTCAAATAGTGTGACTTTTGCCACGGGGTGTGTCCTCTCTGGGATGAGAATGTTCTGGGACTTCTGTTTTACTGGCTTGCATGAATACATCTCATTTTTGCTGTGAAATAATCTGTACTTTGTGTCATCTCTAGACCTAGTCCAGGATGACCATGCTCTGTTTTGCAGTTATGACTGGGGCCTTGTTAAGAGATGGATTTTAACTCATGTCCCCATGCATAATCCCTATCCCCTCCTTGAGTTCAGCAGGGAGGATTAGGGGTTTCTGAATGACTTTAATGTGCTTCTGGTCTGGAGAACTAGCCCCAGAATGTTTAAGTGCCACTTAAAAGATTCTGTGCAAAGTGTCAGGGCTTGCTGTTGAGGTTTAAACAGGATGTTATGAAGTGGAGATAAAACATATAATAATATTTTTTTAGAATCTTTTTGGCTTAGAATCATAGAGTCACTCAGGCTGGAAAAGACCTTTAAGATCATGGAGTCCAATTAAAAGTCAAGGTCAGCAAACATCTCTTTTGTGTCATTCAGGATTTGGGATTAGCAACATCACGTGGCAGAGGGAAATGCAAGAACCCCTCCTGCAGTTACGTGTATACAAACAGGCACAAGCCACGCATCTGTCCAAGCTGTGGATACAACCTTGCCAAAGACAGGACTGAGAAAACAGCAAAATCCCTGGTAAGGTTCAAGCTGGCTCGTTTTATCACGTCTGTTGTGAGCTGGGCAGAGAAGTTTAGTTTGCAAGTCCCTGTGGAAACATGGTTTGGACTTTTTTTTTCTTCATTATGATAAACTCTTCTGGCAGAATGTTTCCTATTTAAAATATCTGTGATGATGTTTGTTGAGCTCCTGTAGCAGTGGTGCTTCAGGCTGAGAGAGTCTGAGCACACACAGTGCTACCACTGGGTGTCTCCTCAGCTTAAAAATGTTTCTGGTGTGTCAGTACATGCTGGGAAAATCAACCCTGAAGTCACTGCATTGCTGTGTCAGCTTTGTTGAACTTCAGACTTCATCGAGAAACTCCCAAGTATGCTCTGCTTTGTGAGCAGTTTGGGGCTAGTGTCAGTTAAGTTAGTACATCTTGTATTAGAGCTTCCTGTTTTTAAGAGCTTGTAGAGCAACTTTACTTCCAACCTGAATTTATTTCTCGATAAGGGGCTTTTTTCGGATGTATAAATATGTTTTCAGTTGTCCGCTGTTCTATGTGGATGTAATTAATTCCGGGGTTAATTTTTTTGCCCTTGCAGTCTCAAAGGTTAGCTTTTCTCATACTGAATTGTCATGTTTTTAAAACAATAAATTAAAAAAAGGAGTTTTCCTGCTCTTAGCTGAAATGCCTACTCAGCAAATAGAATTTTAGTCTGTGTAGTAATGACTCATCCACTTACTTTTTTTTTATTTTGAAGAACATAACTTTTGTTTAGTGGTTTTGTTTTTTTCTTTAAAAACACAAACAAACTGAGATGGCCTGTGTGAAACTCACACACAAACAGCTGTGCAAGGAACAGCAGTGTGCTTAGCTCAGCTTGCATTCTGAGAGGCATGTGGCTTGTCTCTTCCTCATTTAGGTTTTTTCTTTTTTTCTGGTTGTAGATCTATTTAACATTCCTGTCACACGGTTCATTGTTGTCTCTGGGCTTTTGAC
Source organism: Dicaeum eximium (assembly GCA_013396995.1). Taxonomy (NCBI): domain Eukaryota; kingdom Metazoa; phylum Chordata; class Aves; order Passeriformes; family Dicaeidae; genus Dicaeum; species Dicaeum eximium. Next base: position 252,824 of record VWZP01009947.1, on the reverse strand, counting down.
TGATCATTTATCTCATTGCTAGACTAGCCAGAAAACCAGGTTGAAATGTTTACAGAAGAGTTTCAGGGATTAAACAGATCAGCCTGATTGGGTTTTCTTTGTTCTCCTGGGACAACCTGGAGTTTGGTTCTCCTGTGTTTGTGCATTTTATTGTGATGGTATGTGTGTGTTGGAGAAGGGTAGACTGTAGCTGATCAGTGGTTATTGATTAGTGTGTTCTGTGTATCACAGCCCCCAGTTCTCTTAGTACTTGGTTCCTCCAGCTTCTGGAGAGCTGTGCAGACTGCCCTGAGCCTGTGCTGATAACCTGTGGAGAAAGACAGTGATGACTGGAGGCTCAAGTGATGAGGGTGACTGAAGGGTTTATATACCTGTTGGTGGTTATCCTCACCTTCTGGATCCCCAATCCCTGCACTTAACAGTTTAATGGCCAACCTGTGAATGTCTTGCAGTGCAGGAGTTCCTGAAGGGCTGGGCTGTAATAAACTATTTTTGTTAAAGTAATTTGGGTTTGAAGCTCCTGCATGGAGTCAATAATTCTGCAGTAGAGTAGAAGTCAGGTTTACTGCGTGCTGTGTTTCTGCTGCCTTTTATGAGTTCTTTGGGCTTAATATTTCATCCCCATGCTTGCCTGGTTGGATATGTTGCTTTCTAGGAGGTCAGTCCAGGTCAGTCAGATGTGCTGAACACCAGCGAGCCCCTGACGCCGTCGCAGAAGGAAATCCAGCGTCAGTCCACGCTGCAGCTGCTGCGCAAGGTGATGCAGATCCCCGAGAACGAGTCGGAGCTGGCAGAGATCTTCACCCTCATCCACGAGCTCAACAGCTCCCGGCTCATCCTGTCCAACGTCAGTGAGGAGACGGTGACCATCGAGCAGACCTCCTGGTCCAACTACTACGAGTCTCCGTGTGTGCAGTGCCTCCTCTGTAACAGCCCCTTGTTCAAAGGGGGACAGAAGTAAGATTCTGCTTTGCATTTTGACTCTTTCAAACTCATGCTGATTTTCTTTGTTCCGAGTCTGCCTGAAATAATATTTGGTTTAGCCCCTGGTAGTGAAGCTGGTGAAAGTGACACTGGATAAGCTAAATGTGTGTGGAAAGGGTTTAGCAGGATCAAAGAGTGACTGCAAAGTCTAGATGTAACTTTTTTCTTATTGAAACAGAGTATTTTCATTAGTCATCCCCTCTTTGTTTTCCATTCTGATGCTTTGAGGCTGAGAGAGGAAAACTTGTGTGTTTACAGTTGTGCATTTTGTGATTTCCTTTTTCTCTCTCTCCCTGGTCTAAATATTTCCTGTGTGGATCTTTTTGCTTATGATATTTTCATTCCTTTCATTTCGTAGTGTGTGCTTGAGTGAATGCTTTTTTGTAACAAATATCCAAATTGAAACCTGAAGGACTTCCAGAAACTTTTAGTACGTAGGCTAGATTGCCTTAACTGGATTTGTATGAAAGCCTATAGGATATTTCTTCCCTGAGTCTGCCAGGCATCCTCCTGTTTCTGAAAACATGATCTAAAATGTTTCCTACAGCAAAATGTCAGGGAATTTAACGTTATGTCTCTTTATTCCACAAAAAAAAAATTCTCGATACAAATGATGGATATTTGCTTTGGTCAGGCTAGCACTAACTGAGATCTTTCCAGATGAGGTACTTTTTTTCAGAACAGAACAGTCTCACACCCTGTCCCTCACCTTGGGACTTACCAACCTGTGCATTGTAAATCCTTGTCTGTGCCTGGCTGCTTTGCAGTGCTCTGCATGTGGGACTCTCCCATGTGCCTGCACAGTCTCTAATTGAAGCCCTGCCAGTGGGAAGAAGGTGACTTTGGCTTTGATTCCTGTTTTTTCAGGTGGACAGCAGTATTTCAGCCACTGGCACGCAGTTACACAGTGGAGGAGCAGACCTTTGTGAATCTGTGTGTGCAGGGACAGGCTGTTGGGTGGAATGTGTTACTGATCACCACAGCAGTGGTACAGACACTGCTCCCAGGGCAGCTGGGGCCATAGGTCTTCTCCACCTCTTCAATAGTAGGTGCCCAGTGTATGAAGCTGGAGGGATCCTCTAGTGCTGTTGAAAAGAATGTGAGCAGTGACCTGACTCTGCCTGGGAAATCTGTTTTAAAATGTAACTTTTTCCAGTGTGATATGATGTGGTGAGCTGGCTTAGATTTATATAATGAACTCATGCCAACTAGAATGTCTGAAGTTACTGCAGGGCTGGACTGAAAAACCCACTGGCTTCAATCAGAGTGGTTTTTTATTGTTTTGCAGTTCCCTTGCTGGTCCTCAGGAGTGCTGGCTGCTGACAGCCAACCGGTTACAGGTGGTTACAGCTCAGGTCAAAGTGTGCTTGAACCTGCAGTGTCTGGCCCTCCATAGCTTCACTGACATTTACACAGGTAGGAAAGATGTGAGCATACAGCATCACTACGGTCTGAACCCTTTGGAAGCCTTGGGATTGTATCAGGGCATTGTCCAGACAAAGAAAAGCTTGTTCCCTTCCCCAGTGTACTAAATGTGAATTATTTTTTAATTGCTTCTGCTTATTCTGCAAGTAAATCTATATTTGTGAGTGAAAACACATGAATGTTCTGGTGAGGAAGACCTTGCCTTGATTCACTGGTGTAGGTCTCTGTGAATGTTGAGTTCTGCAAGGCAGCCCCTGAGATCATAGTCAGAGACATCTCTGGAGAGCACTGTTTCATGACATTGGCTAGTGAGATGGATTGACAGCTGTTCCTTGTAGCTTTTTAAATCAACAGACAAGTCTGTGAAAGGAGCTGATCTTTCAGCAGGGAACTCTGCAGAAGCACTGTTTGTGTTTCCATTATCCTCTAAACTGTACTCATGTGAGTGTGTTGTGTATCAGTAAGGAATACATCTCTTTGTGAGGAAGATCTGGAGCCCTACAGACAATAACTGTCTTGTTTTAACTGCAGGCCTTTTCAATGTGGGTAACAAATTGTTAGTGAGCTTGGATCTTCTGTTTGCAATCCGAAACCACATTAAACTTGGAGAGGATCCCAGAGTGGCTGTTGGCAATATCCTTGACTCTGTTCAGGAGCAAACTGGTGGGTTTTCCTTCTTGCTTTTTACCATAACATACCAAACTGTGACCTGATGATGATTGTTAGGTTATAAAAAGGCAAACCTCACCTATTTTAGTGTGGTATGTTTCTATTAAATCGCTTCCTAAACCAAACAGCACCTCTATGACCAGTTCTTTGTAACAATTCTCTGGAGGGCAGGTTTGATTTTATCCTGTGTAGGAGAGCCCTACTACCTCTCCACTGGCTTCAGGACATGAAAACTGTAATAGTGGCATGTTCTCTTTTCAGACAAAAGTCTGAGCCCTGATGAGCAGGGTCAGCTTCAGGAACTGCTGTGCAATGGCTACTGGGCTTTTGAGTGCCTGACAGTCCGGGATTACAATGATATGATCTGTGGAATCTGTGGCATAACCCCCAAGGTGGAAATAGCCCAGAGGAATACGGAAAATGTCCTAGCACTAAAAAATATAGAGGTAGGTTTTTCCCACAGCTCACATCCTGTTCGTGTTCAAAGCAGATCATAATGATTTTTTGCTGACTCTGATCTTCATGATGCACAATAAATACACAAGAACTTTGTGAGTGGTTTTCTGGTGATGCCTGACAAGAGGATGTGGCTGGAGCAGCAATGCCTTTGCTTCCTCTTAGAGGTGTTGATGTGTAGTTCAGGGAAAACAAGATCCTTTGTCCCTGGACCACAGCTTTTGTCCAGCAGCCTTGGGCAGTAAGAGCCTTGGATGGAAATTGTTGAATTTGGCCTTCTTTCTTTGACATGAACATATTCTTTTTTTCCTCAAGTTTCCCTGAAATGCAGTCTTCCCTAATGGGGAAAAAAAGCCCTAGCAGGAAAATGTAGCATGTCTGGCTTTTATGTCAAATATGTCAAATTTTGAGTCTTACCTGATGCAAAGTGGTTGTGGGAAGCTTTAGGAGACTGAAATCATCTTGTTATATTTGGGCTAAACGCTCTCCTGGATAGTCCTCATGCCATGAGTGAGACTGACACAAAACTGTCAAATGCCTATTTGTATTTGACCACTGTTTCTCTCTGTAGTTTACTTGGCCAGAATACTTGCCATCAAGTGAAGTGAATGTAGAAGACTTTTGGTCCACAATGGAGACAGAGGTGATTGAGCAGGTGGCTTTTCCTTCTAGCATCCCCATCACAAAGTTTGATGCCTCTATTGTTGCTCCTTTCTTCCCTCCACTGATGAGAGGAGCAGTGGTGATCAATACAGAGAAGGACAAGAACCTGCATGCACAGCCAGTGCCAGGTAATGGCTTGGGTTGTGCTTATTAAGGGAGTGCTTGATGTGTTGGTGACTTCAGTCTTGGTGATGTTTAGCATTCAGAATTGCTGATTGCATGACACTTTAAAAGTTATGTGTGCTTAGAAAAGACAGGAACATTGGGGTGATTTCAGCTGTTTCAGCATATTGACTGTATGGAACAAGAAACAGTGAGAGGAATAATCTCAGATCTGAGAGCTAAGATCAGTTAGCACCCAGTTCCCTTAAGAATTTAGATGTTGTGTATAGGAAGGAAAACTGACTTTGCAGGCTTAACAAGTGTGTGAGTTGGCTTTGCAGACAGGGCTGTAGCTGCTTCAGAGTGGGCTGCAGAAGAGCTGTGTGGGCTTTTGTGGAAATGGAGCTCCAGAGAAAGAACCAGGGAGATGTGAAGGCTGAGCCTGGAGCTGTTCAGTCCAAGGGCTGCAGTAGCATTTATCTCTGCTCTTTTTCACTTGGCTATCCTCACATCAGTAATTTAAAGGTTACAAATGACAGGATAGCTGAGTGTTTATGGAGTCTACAGCTATGCTGGGCTCAGTCAGGTGACCTCAGCAGTGAAGGGCTCAAGACAAGTGGTCTGTGACGTGCTTTGCAAGTAGGACTGTTCACAGCTTTCTCTTGCTGGCTGTGGGCTGTGGGCTCTGCTTCTGTAGTCTTGGTAAGAAATTATTTTTGTAAGTTCCCTTCCTGAGAATGAGTGCTGAGAACTGTTTCCTGCCTTTGCAGGTAATGGGAGTGCCTTGGTGAGGCTCCTTCAGGAAGAAGTCTTCAGGCCTGAGCTGATAAATTCTTACAGCGAGGAAGAGCTGCAGAGTTTTCTGACACAGTGTGGAATCCCCTGGGAGGCATCACATACAAAGGTAATGACTTGTTTGCCCACATACAGGCCTGCAGGAGTGGAGCTGTTCTTCACTGTCTTTCCCTCATCCACTCTTGCCATCCTAGACAATTAATTTCTCATCTGACTGCACTAAGGGCAGGGATGGGTGCCAGCAGGTTATAGGATAATTTACACATGGTGAAATAAATTGAACCTTTGTGGGCTAGAAGAAAGGAAGCCTGTAATTACCTTGTCACCAGCTCAGCATTGTGTAATTGCTTGTCATCCTCACAGTGCTGAGTGTGGGATTAGGAAGTTATTGGATGAAGTGCAAATTAGGATTTGGGAGACCTTGCATGCTGCCTTTTCTCTCTCTGCAGGAGTTTTAATTTTAGTCACTTTCTCTGGGGCCTGTCTTTTCTAGGATGAGCTCTGCTACTCCCTGCTGGCTCTCTATGAGTTTGTACAGAATGGGACAAGCATTACGCCACCTTCTGCTCATCACACAGGAGGGAAAATCTACAAAGTGTGTCCACATCAGGTAAGGAAGACTGGAGCCATGATAGGTTTTTTCCTTCCTTGGCTATTCATTATTATGCTTAACTTCCTTATTAAATAGACGCAGTGGAATGGGCTTCTCTGAGCCTTGGGAATGAAACATGTTTCTCAGAGCTTGGAAAATTCCCCAAGACTAGGTGAATGTGTACGAGGAGGAAACATAGTATCTTTGAGAAAGTAGCTGTGTGGTTACTGTATAGTCTGGAATACCTGAAAGGAAACTGAATTTTTTAAGACTAGATTTTTTTCTTCTGTACATTTTCTGTGCTGCTGATGTTAATCCTTCTTTTTTCCCTAGGTTGTGTGTGGCTCAAAATACATAGTAAGAGGAGAAAATGCTCGGGATCACGTGGACTTGTTGGTATCCTCACGTCACTGGCCTCCAGTATATGTTGTTGATTCAGCCTCTTCAGTGGCGCTATGTGCAGACCTCTGCTGGCCTGGCCTGACCTCCCAGATGTGGGGGAAGAACCAGGGCTGCTTCTCTGACCCCATGGAACCTCCAACGGTTAGTTATGTCTTTGCTCTCTGCTGTGCCAATCCAGCATGGACAAGTTGCAAGAAGATTAAAATTAATCCCCCTCCATACGTAACGTGCATTGTGGTTCAAAATAATTTTGTAGAATCACAGAAAGGTTTGAGTTGGAAGAGTCCTTAAAGCTCATTCAATCCCTTAAAGCCTGTTCAATCCCCTGCCACAGGCAGGGTCACCTTCCCCTAGGCCAGGTTGCTCACAGCCCCATCCAGTCTGGTCTTGAACACTGCCAGGGGGGAATTTGACCTGATAAGTATCTTCTGATTTAAGCTTTGCCAGTGCATCACTCCTAAGCATAGCAGAATGTGTTAGGTGTTGCCTGGGGATTGTGTTTGATCAGTTGTCCTTAAAAGGAAGAGCTGTGCTGGGAGTGCTTTGTAACAGTTCAGATCATGAACTTAGGAGCACGTCACTTACTTTGACACAGCAGCTCACTTCTTTCAGACAGGCTACTGCTATTCCTTGAGAAGTGGGAGAGGAAGATGATTCTTAGTGCCTTGGGATTATCTGAGGGCATACAAGTGAGGAAGGAGTACATACCATCTTTGTGGGTCCATGTAGGGGAAGCCTGGATCATTTAGCCCTCCCTCTGTCCTGGGTTGTAGTGTTGGTTGGAGTTTGGCCAGCCAGTCTGCTCAGCTGTGGGGACATTACTTGTTGTTCTACCTGGCGTGTGTGTCTCTCCCCAGTACGTGTCGTGCCCTGAACTGCTGGACCAGCACTACAGCGTGGACATGACGGTGGCTGAGCACTCCCTTCAGCACCCCATCACCAAGTCCTCGGCGCGCCGCATCGTCCACACGGGCTCGGAGCAGAGCGGTCCCTGGGACGGCACGGCTCGGCACCGCTGCATGTCCCTGTGCCGCGAGCTGGAGCCGTACGGCGCCATCATCGCCGCCATCGGCGACAGCAAAACCAGCACCGTGCGCCAGCGGCCCATCGCCTTCGAGAACCCCACGCACTATTACCTCTACAACCGCCTCATGGACTTCCTCACCAGCAGGGAAATTGTCAACAGGCAGATCCAGGAGATCGTGCAGAGCTGCCAGCCGGGGGAGGTGGTGATCCGTGATGCGCTCTACCGGCTCGGGGTGGCCCAGATCAAAACAGAAACGGAAGAGGATGAAGAGGGGAAGCAGGAGGAGGATAGAGGTTGCTGAGTAACAAAACAGCTTGTTGGTTTCTCTCTCTGGTCGTGTGGATGGGTGGGCTCAGCCAGCTTTTGCAGTTGTCTGGCTTGAGAGTTTATTTTTTATTTTATTTTATCAACCTCCACAGGTTGGAGATGTGATGCTGGTGGCTTTGACTGCTGTTACTGACCAAAGAGCTCTGTGCTTCCATAGCATCGTGATAGCTGCTGCGAGCATGGGTCTGTCACCCCCTTGCAAAAGGCTGCAACTGCCTCAAGGCACATGATGGACCTGCTGTTCAGGGCTGTGGGATGTTGCCCTCCCTGCAGCTGGAGAGAGGAGAGGAGTTGCTGGTAGCAGGGAGTGTGCGTGGGCAAGCACACACAGGTTTTTTAATTCTGAATCTTGCTTGCTGACTTTTGTGCTTATTGGTGGCAGGGCTGGGGGTGTGGGACCAGGCATAAACGATAGATGGCTACAACGATTTCCCCCAAAACATTCTGAATAGGTGAATTTAGGATACTGACTCCTGCTTGGTAATCTTGCAGAGCTCTCATAGGCATTGGCTGCAAGGAGTCTTGAGGAGGAGCTGTGCTGCTTTAACATGCTGAATCTGGGGAGCCTCCCAGGAGGCTGCACTCCTGGTCCAGGATTATGGGTGCTTTGGCTGCAGGGAGTTTCTAGAATTGTTTGTCCCTTCATGTGAGCATTAATAACTTAGAAGTCAAAAGGTACAGTGAGAGGAGTGTGTTCTGTATGGTAAGGTAAGAACTGAGCCCCAGGACAGCCAAGGGGTTGGAGGATGGTTTAAGTGCTGTGCAAGGGGTTGCTGTAGAGAAGGGAAGGACACTCAAACACTGTCTCTGGGATCAAGGAGGAATGATGAATGCAGTCTCACCAGAGCAAGCAGGGTTCTGTATTCCACCCTCATGGGTGTGCTGGGAGAGCTGCACCCACGTGTGCAATGCCATCACTTTGTCAGATGTCACACCTGCCCTGCCCGTGTTCTCACAGTGCTCTGAGGTTAGAGGAGTCTCCTGCTGCCCAGGTTGCTTTGTCAGCCCCTTGAGAGGAGTGAGGATGAGACCTCTGCCTGTGCACCACACCTGAAGAACACCTGGGGCTGTGGGTGCAAAGCTGTGCTGTCATTGCTGCAGCTCCCTTGGCCATGGCTGGTGGTGAAGGTGTTTGGTGTTTGCTGTGACCCGCAGGGGAGACGAGCAGGATGCCAGACTGCTAAGTTGCCATCTTGGGGAGTTTATTTTGTCTGAGTGAGCAGTGGGGAAGATTCTGAGGCTTGCAGTGTGGTTGAAAACTCCCTTCTGTGAAGGGGAACCTATTGAGTACCGTACTGTAAAAGTAAATGTATTAAGTCTGAGCAAATGCAGTAATCATGGCTTGGGGTTTTTCTGTTAAGAACATTAACTTATTATAAGAGACATTAGTGACTTTTTTCAGTCAGTGATAAAGTTTAATAAATTATCTCCAATTTTGGGGGTGAAACTGTGGTCAAGTGACTTGTGTTAGTTTTTTTTTGTGTACAAGACCTGGATGGCTTCAGGAAAAAAGGCACAAACACTGCTGAATCTCTTCTGCATTTGCCCTGCCTTTGGCATTGCACTTGCCCCAGAGACTGCTGCCATGTGCCACATGGTGACTTGTCAGATGTCCCATCATCACAATTGAAATTACATTCCATTATATCCATGCACAGGGACTACTTCAGAGCTTTAAAACCTTACTTTTAATAAGTTTTTGTGTTACACAAGAATGAGTGGTTTTGAGAACTGATACTGAGGAACAGAGTTGCAGGGTGAGTGGGTAGGCCAGTGCATCACCCATGCTCTGAGCTGTTCCCCTCTGAGAACAGTCCTTAGAGGCCTAGGAGAGACTAATTTTGTTAAATATATTTTATTTTTTATAATGCTGACAGTTACATTAGCTTTTCATTTAGTAAGGAGGAATGAATCACTTGGTGTTAGCACGAAACTGGTTTAATAGACTCAGAAATGGCCCACAATGAAATTGCTCAGAGTGTGACAAAGGTCACCTGCAGTGCAGCTGTAGTTTGCCTGTACCTGGAACAGAGATCCTTTACCCACTGAGTGAAGCTAAGAAGGTTCTTTAGCTACTTCTGGTAGGTACACAGGACTGGGTGGCCAGGGCAGTAGTAACCCTGAACAAGAGCTAGCTGAGAAATAGGATGAAGTGCATTAGGCCCTAGCTTATGAAAAAAAATCACCTCAGTCGTACTATTAAAAGTACATTAAGGAAATTTAGTACAAGTCTGTAATAGTGACAAAGGCAGTGATTGCTACATGCTCAGTAACTCAGAAGTTCTGTAGAATGTGTAATGTTGATCATTTCTAGACCTCTTTAAGCTGCCATTCTTTCCTGGATTGGGGTTGTGTTCAGTGCTCTCATGGAAGAGCACTGTTTTCTGCTGTATTTTACCTGAGAAAGAACTGTCCTTCTGTCCTGTTAGTGAGGCACAAGTTCACATAACCCTGGGGTTGGCTCTGTGGCTCACTTCACTCGAACACTCCCTGCAGAAGCATCAGCTGCAGGGAGGTGGATTGCATGAGGAAGTGTAAGGGTTAATGCATATTTAGTGCTGTGTAGAAGCTTTACCTATATCTAAACACACTGCAATGTCCAGGGTCAGCCTGACAAAGGGAAGAGAGCAGGACCATCAAGAAAGGGAGTGTGTGGAGTAGTTCCAGTGCCAAGACATATTTCAAGATGTGCTTATAAAACACAAGGGTTCAGTAATGGGAGTGACACTTGGAAATGTCCTACTTGGCTGTGACTAGTATTTAAAAAAAAACCAACAAAACCCAAACTCCCCCAGCCTTCTCTGGGGCATGGGGAGGCAGGTGCTGGGGGCCTCTGTGTACCTTGTAGAGATGGAGTCTGTTACCATCCCAACAGCTCTGTGCTATGTGTGAGATAAGGCTTCAGGAACCCCACGGTGAGAGAGTCCCTAACACTCACACTTCAGAAAGCACAGAGAAGGCCAAAGCAGAAGCTGTCTGTGTCCTAGGGTGAGCTCTGTGGAGCCAGGACAAGGATCAACCCCAGGGTGAAGGTCCCACCTAACAGAACTGGTAGTTGTTGCCCTTGAGAAGGGGCTGCCCACTCTCCTCTTGCTCGCAGGACTCCTCACAGCAGCCAGAGGTGTCACAGCCACTGTCCTCCTCAGCACCGGAGGGGAGGTTGGTGTAGTCCTTGAAAGAAAAGGAAAAAGCAACACCCTGAGTGTGTTTTGTTCCCTTTGATTGCGTGTGACACCTGTTCCCGTGTGGGTGACCAGCTGGGGTGTGCTCACTCCACATCACCAGCCTTTGCTGTGCCCACAGGGCATGACTAACAGCAGGGCAGGCACGTGCCTGTGCTTTTGTGGACAGCCAGTCCTGAGAGAATGCACAGCAAGGCCAGGGCAGTGGGGCAGGGTGCTGTGCTGGTGGTGTATCACTGCCTGTCACATTTTGGCTCCTGCCAAGAAGCTGTGCTTCCTTGTCCAGCCCTCTTTGCCCAGGGTGGGTCTGCACTTCCCACCAACACTGCACTGCTCCCATCAGCTTATGGTAGGGGATATCACAGAAAACATGTCCAGAAGTTGTGTTCATATAGGGAGAAATCCATCTTCCCCCTTCTCCTCTCCAGTCCTCACCTGCTCCTTATGCACCTCCAGCTCTTTCTGGATGAAGCAGCCAATCTGGTCGAAGGTGGGTCTCTGTGTGGGCTCCAGGCTCCAGCATGCCTGCATGATCCTGTACCTGCAGGGCCAGACAGGGACAGGGAGCTTGCAGGGTGCTGCTGGAAGGTCTGCAACCCCAGGCTCTTCCCTGCAGCACTCTGTGTATCAGGGACACAGTACTGAGCAGTCCCTTGTCTTCCAAAAAACCCAAGATGAGTGCATGTGCAGTGCTCCAGGGAATGGTGAGCACTGGACTCGATAGAGCAAACTAAGCAACAAGAAGCTTTATGCCATCAAGACTTCAGGCTTACACTCATTACCTCCTGTAGCCTACTCAGGCTTGGCTTGTCTTCTCATAATCATAGAGTCAAAAGAAGCTAACTAAAAAAAGAAGAGAACCCCACCAGGTTCAGGAATGTAGACAGATAATGTGCGTTTTCTCATCCTCCTGTCTCTAAATGGGAGATGCTGGATAGACTGTCCCAGGCCTTGTTTTCCTACAGGAGCAAGGAGCAGCCTGGTAGGATCCTCCCTAACCTCAAGGCAGACACCTGGGGGCAGCAGGCAGACCTGTGGACAAGGTCCCTGTGCCATGTCCCTGCCTGTTGCCATGAGGCAGCTCCAGCCCCCGGTGCTGCTGTGTGAATCTCAGTGCATCCACTCACATTTCCAAGGGAGCGAAGTCAGGCCTGGCCATCTGGTATCCCTGCTTCACCATGCTGTAGAACTTGCTGTTCACCACCATGCCAGGATAGGGGCTCTTCCCTGTGACAGTAAGAGGAGCAGAGGTGGCTCTCAGACCAATGTTCAACTGCAGCCTTGAGAGGTGGGAAAAGGCAGCCTGGAGCATTGCCTGAGCTGGTGCTACCCAGGGAGGTCTGAGTTAGAGAAAATGATGTGGGATTCTTTGTTTTGAATGGTCCCTCTGGAAACATAACACACTGTTTTATAGCCCTGATAAACCTAGATTTTTGTCAACCTTCCTCCTTTCTTGGAAATTTTTCTGCAGATACATTAGGGCAGCAGTGAGCCACAGAAAACAAAAGAGGTTTGCAAGCTCGCTTCTTTCTTACCAAGGGAGAAGATCTCCCAGAGCAGGATGCCATAGGACCACACATCACTCTGCACTGTGTAAATGCAGTCAAAGATGCTCTCTGGGGCCATCCATTTCACGGGCAGGCGGGCCTGGAAGAGCAGAGAGTCCTGCAGACTGGGACAAGCTGGCAGCTTATGCTGCACCCTGTCTGTTCTTCATGCTCCATCCCCTCCTAGCCTTGTACCTTCTCTGGTGCCCATTTTAGTTACTTACGTTGCCTTTCACAACATAATTGGAGTCATTCATGATGTCCCGGGCCAGGCCGAAGTCGCAGATCTTGGCTACCCGTCCGTCTGATACGAGCACGTTCCTGGCTGCTAAGTCACGGTGGATGCACTGGGGAGAAGAGACCACAACTGAGACCCAGTCACTGGCCCCCAGCAGTCCCAAAAAATTCCCAACAGCCTAGGCCTGCCACCCAAACAACACTTGTAGGGGCAAGGGAAACATGTACTGCTTGAAGAGCCCCTGTCTGAGGCACCATTTCATGTACAAAGTGCTTGTTTGTAGCTCTCTTTCAAGCACTTCACTTGCAATGTTAAGACACTGTGTTCTTTAATCACTCATGGGGCTGTCATCTTCCCCATTGGGGGAGGCTCAGAACCAGAGAGTGTGTGACACTCTGTGCTGTGTCCCCATCTGTGTCCCCATCCCTGAAACAGTCACAGAGTGACTCTCACACTCTGAGCCAGCTCTGGCAGTCAGCTCAACAGCCACTTTCAGTTCCTTGTCCCTGGGGTAGCAGGGACGCTGCCAAAGTGAGAAAGCTTCACAACAAAGTTCCTGACCTCGTGTAAAAGCAGGGCAGGAAATGTTGAGACCAGCACGATGCACAGCGCTGGGTTCCCCCTGTAACACTGCCCTCCCATGATGGCCATGGGGGACAAGGGCTCTGGAGGGGACACCAGACACCAGGGCCCAGCCTGTCTGAACCCAACAGACAGAGCAGAGAGGCCCATTTCCAGCAGCAGCTTGCTTGAGCTTGGCTGCCCCATCCAAAGACATCCCAAGTCTTCTGAAGCCAGGATGGGTGGCTCCTGCTTGGCTGGACTGGTGTTTCCCACCTGGTGGGCTGGGGGCAGTGGTCCTCTTGGCACTCACATTCTTTGATGCGAGGAATGCCATGCCCTGGGCCACCTGGCTGGAGAACTGCAGCAGGTCAGAGAGATTGAGGGGACGGAGATCCTCCCTGGTTTCATCTTCCTCCAAGCTTCTCCCTGAAATTCAAAGCAGAGATTTAGATTGGCTGCAAAGCTGGCAAGTAACGCAAACTGTGGCATGTCATGGTTTCCAGAGCTAAGCCAGACAGCGTGGCCAAAAGAAAGAAATAATGAAATCACAGAAATGAACCTTTGACTCACCCCTGACTTGCGCAGAATCTGATGCTGCTGAAGATGATGACGATGATGATGACACAGGCCTCATTTCAACATATGTTTCCAAACCCTGGCTTGAAAAGCCACTGTCACTGAGTAAGAAGCAATGGAGAGGAGGGCAGGCTGTTAGAACCCTCCAGCAGTACCTTCTGCCCTGCCCCATATCCACCAAGAGGGGAAGCCACATGCCTGCCTGCAGAAGGTGACTTAGACAGGGGCTTGAGCACAAAGGCAAACTTAAAGTGATTCAGAAAGAGGGCCTGGGCCCTCTGTGTTATGGGGCTCCAAGCATTGTTCCCCTTTTTAAGCTCTTGGCTGATGGGGAGCAGTCAGCTTCATCCTACCAAACCCATGTGCCCAATAGTGCAGGAAGCCAAAAAGTTTTGTTTCTGAATTGTGGAAGAACAGACAGAGCTGAAATATGGATTTATTGTGGGATATTCAATGACTGCTGTCAAAGTCTTTGAAAAACTCAGAACTATAACCAGGTCCAAACACACGCAGCCCCAGTGGCTTTTACATCCTGGTATCCTGCCTGTCCCCAGACCTTTGACCTTGGTCTCTCCCCAGCACAGTGCTCCTCACACTTCCCCCATTGTGTACCAGGCCCTGCATTGCTCAGCCCTGCAGCCACCCCAGCTCTGCTCCTACCTGCGGATGTATTTTTTCTCTAGCTCAACGTTTTTGTAATCAGCAGCACTGTCTAAAGAGGTGTCCAGGGCAGAATCCTGGATAATTATGGATTCAGTCTTCTTCCTGAGGAAATTCAGGAGGTCTCCATGGCGACAGTACTCGGTGATGACAAGGATGGGGCCTGGCAGAGCAGCACAAAGGGTTCAGTAAGGAAAGATGTTACTGTGCCCTGTCCTGAGGTTTGCTTTCCCTGGGAGGGCAGCAGAGCCCACAGAGCCCATCAGCTCACGCTGTGCCTCAGAGGGGCCCTGCCAGGGTCTGTGGGGCAGTGGGGCTGGGGGATCCTACCTCCACAGGTACAGGCCCCCAGCAGGTTCACGATGTTCTCGTGGTGTCCCAAGTGACTCATGATCTTCAGCTCAGACATGAGAGCCTCCTGCTCATCCCTGTCTGCTGATGCTGTGAGGTGAGAGAAGGACTGTGTGAAGGAGTGAGGGAGGGACAAGGGGGAGATCAAGGGAGAGGACAGAAAGAGGTGTTGACAGAGTTATGGAACAAAAGGAGGAGACACACTTAGAGTGAAAACTATGTCCTCTAACTGTGCCTCTGGCCTCCCCTGTCCACAAAAAAGGCATTTGTGTGATTCCAGCATCTAGTACTTGGCACAGAAACAAATTTAAAAAGTAGCTGTTGCAGTCTGTGAGCACCATGTGGTGAACACACACTACATCCTGCCCAGGGGAGCTTGGAGGATTTCAGCCCTTGCAAGTTGCTCTGTACTCACACTTTAGCATCTTCACAGCCACTTTGAGCACTGAATCTTCTTTGCCCAGCCCAAAAGCTGTGGCTTCTACCACTTTTCCAAAGGCTCCTGCTCCAAGAGTTTTTCCTGCAGAGAGAAAAAAAAAGTACTTTAAAGACATTTTATAGAGAAAGATTGAGCAGCTGTCCTGCACACAGCCTTGAGGAGGATGTCTGGTGGATGGGGATTCCTGCTGGGCTCACACAAGATGACACATCCCTTAGTCAGGAGCTGGCAAACATCTGTGGGGATCTCTACTGTGAGCAAGGATGGTGTGAAAGGGGCCATCTCCCAAATTTGCCTCACCAAGTCTGTGCCTTAGGAATGACCCCACATGCAGGAGGAGGGACATGACCCCTGCAGCCTTCCTTGGAGCAAAGGAGGAGGGAGGCAGGCTACATCCTTCCTCTTAACATCCTGTGTGAAGAGAGCAGCAAGGCCTGGTGAAGGATGCTGCTGGAATGTCTGGATGCAGCTTTGGGTATCACCCAGAGCTTTGGCTCTGACTCTTGAAGCATTTCAGCTCTCTGATGAGCTTCGTGCCACCAGGCAAGCAACAGGGAAGGTTTCTTACCAAACTGGAGGTTGTTCCTTGGAAACTCCCATTTTTCATTGTATGGCAGCTGGGTGGGATCGATAAAGATGTAATTATTGCCTTCACAGGCCTCAATGATCTTCCACCGCACCTGGTACTTGGGTTTCTGTAAGGAACAGACTCCAGTTACTCAGTGTTTCCTGAGCTGGGGGGGCTCCCCAGCCCCAGCATCCACTCAAGCTCACTGTGCAGGTGCAGAGGGAGGATACAGATTTCAGACCATCAAATACATTTTGAATCTGGACTGAATGAGAGAGGCTTTATCTGGACAGCCTGGACTCTTTGCAGTTATGAAGTCCCCCCAAGCCATCACCTATGGCTGAGGGAGGCTCCCTTGCCACGGGAGGCAGCCCAGTGCCATCATTTGGGATGGCAGAGCTGGCAGATCCTGCAGAGCAGAGGCTGACAGTGCCCAGCTGGTGCTGGAGGGAGATGTCCCCACTGTGTCTCCTTCCTTGGACCCCTGGCTGCTGAGCACAGCAGAACAGTGGAGCTGGCTCACCCCCACTTCCCTTACAGGGGGAAAATAAAAAAGGAGAAAGAGAAGTAAGAATTTCTCTTTTCCAAGAATGTCATGGCAGAAGTAACCAGGCAAGGCAGAGAAGCAGTGCTGGAGTCCTTGGGCAGAGAAGGCTGGTACTTGTCTGAGATAGGTAACCATGTTATTGATAGACATGTCCTGCTTCTCTTGGGCTTGCAAGCCCTTCCAAACAGCTATTTATTCCAGATATGTGCTTACACATTGATCCATCTGTCTCTGGACCTCTGGCCAAAGGCAGCTCTGCCTGCTAAGCTGTAGGTGCCTGTCTGAGAGAGGGCTCTGATGGATCTTCTGACAACCAGCACCAGAACTTGATAGGCTGTCAAAGGCAGGGTGCCAAAAGGGAGAGATGAAAACCAGGAGATTTTCACCCACTGATGAAGCAGAGGTGGCTACTGATTGGTTCAGTTTGCGGAAAAAACAGAGAAGGAATCCAAATGCTGGAAATGAGCCTTGCAGAGAAAATGGGGCAAGTTCTTATATAAAAATAGTGACCAAGTCTTCCTGGAAACAAACTTCTTCTAACACCATCCTGTTTCTCCATAAAAACAGTTTTTTATAAAGCAGTGAGGAGAATAAAAAGTAGATGCAAACTGCAAACCACTTTTTTTTTTTCTCCCTTAATTCAGTCCGTGGATTTGTGGGGACCAGAGCAAAAGCAGCTGCAAGCTGACAGCACACAGTGAGCACCTTTGTCTGACACCAAACAATAACCACTCTGACCTGTGGGCTACAAGGCTGAAGGACCAGGGCAGGGGAGGAATTAATACACTGGGTTGGGTGCATGAGCTTTGCCCTGCAGCTGGGAACTCCAGGGGGAAGCTGAGAGGCAGGGGAGGTGAAGGAGGCAGCTTGCCTGGTACCTCCAAGCTGAATGGTCCCTGGCCTGGCTGCCAGCAGAGGCTGTGTGGCCTCTGAGGCTGGGCACCCTCACAGCCCTTGCCCTGCAACAGGGAGTCTGACCTGGTTGTACTTGTAGAGCAGCAGGAGGAGTAGGAGGAGCAGCAGCACCAATGCCCCTATGCAGGTGGAGAGAACAGGGCTGAAGAGCTTGTTTGGAAGGGCCATGACACTCCCTGGAAGAGGAAAAAAAGGAGATGAGTAAACACTCTTATTTCAATCCCAACTCTGGGGTTGAAATTTTGCCCAGCTATTCACTTTGGATTGCTCTGTATGCCACACACCCCAGCACTGCCCTCACTACACCCTTTTGGGAGCTGCTGGGAGCTGAGGGAAGGTCTTGATGCCAAACTCTAGATTGGAATGGTTCTCCTCATGCCCCCCTATTTCCACACAACCAGCACCAGGTGCAGATCAGACTGACTGGGGACCAAGATCTGTGTAGCAAGAACAACCCCACCAAAAGATGCAGCCCCTGTATTTTTTGTGGGCTGAGAAACTGCTGGGTGCACCATGCCCTGGAGCTGAGTCCTGCAGGTATAAGATGCTCATGGTGTGGCTCAGCCTTTGGCTCCGGGCTATAACCCAGCCAGAAATTCCCACACGGCTCTCAGGATGGGCAAATGCCAAAGCCTCACACCTGTGAGGGTAAAGGGCTTGTGGAATCTGCTCCAGCTCTCTTGCAAGACAGTGGGGGTACACATAAAGGATGTAATCTCAAAGCCCCCAGATCCTCCCCCACTCTGCCAAGCTGGTGGTTTGTATCTTACTGGTGATGATGAGTGAGTGAAACATGTCAGAGGCGTTCCCTTCCCCGTTAATGGCCACGCAGCAGAAGGTGAAATTGTCACCCAGCTCCTCAAAGGGGATGATGCTCTCCACCTCCACCTCTTGGAAAGGCAACATATTCACCACCTGGGGTCTGGAGTCATTCCGTATCAATCTGTAGTCCTGGCTGTCCCTGCAGGGATGTGGGAGGAGACAGTGAGGGCTCCTCTGCAGCACAGCAGAGCAGGGCCTGTGTCAGGCTGGAGAGGAGACACAGGGAACTGGGGCTGCAGCTCTCTGAGATGTGTTACTCTATGCCCATTAAAGACCTCTCCCTGAACACCACAGCCCTGTACAGACAGAGCCATGACTGCCTTTATGTGGCTCAGCACAAATAATTAACACTTTATGTGTTCTGCCATCAGTCCCTCCAGTGGGGCTGGTCCTGAGACACAACAGCCCTGTCCAGGCAGCTGCAG
The DNA here is from genome assembly GCA_013396995.1 of Dicaeum eximium. Taxonomy (NCBI): domain Eukaryota; kingdom Metazoa; phylum Chordata; class Aves; order Passeriformes; family Dicaeidae; genus Dicaeum; species Dicaeum eximium. The sequence goes on along the minus strand of VWZP01009947.1, from coordinate 234,548 downwards.
TTGCTTCCCATGACTCTGCAGCTTAGTAAACCCACGCTCTGCAGAGCCTCAGACCTGTGGAAGTCCCAAAAAGATCCCTGGGCCAGCCAGGATGTACCTCCACAGCAACACACACCAGGGCACTTCTCCAGGGGATCTACATGTTCCTTGGAAAAGCATGGGGAGAACATGGATCACAGCTGGACTCAGGTGGACAATCTCTTCAAGCTCAGGACTTTAGGAATAGAAAGTGCCCTCTCTTCTCAGGCAGACCCCAAGAACCTCTTTTTCCAGCAGAGCAACATCCCTGTTGCTGTTACTGGGCAGGCTCTGCTGTATTGCCTGCCCAGGAGCCCACGTGGTGCTGCTCAGTGAATGCCAGCATGGCAGGGGCAGGGGCACAGCAAGTGCCAGTGTGGCAGGGGCAGGGGCACAGCTTGGAGGTGCTCAGTCCCCTGGGCAGCTCTTACCTGTCCGAGTGGAGGGGGCACTGGTACCACTCGATGCGTGGGGCAGGGTACCCGACAGCCATGCACTGGAGGATGCTGGAGTCATCAGCTGGCACCTTGATTTTGCAGACCCTTGGAGAAGCTGTTGGGGAAGTCACATAAACAGTGAATGCTGTGACCAGAGGAAGAGCACATCCCCCATGCTCTGGTTTCCTTTCCATGTGTGCAACAATAAACCAGAAGGAGCCCCTGTGCTACACACAGGCAGGTTTGGGCTGGGTCTGTGAGTCCTGTGGGTGTTGAGCTGGAAGCAGCCTGGAACCCCAACCAACTTTTTTTCCAACTGGGAAGCAGTCCCAGAGGCAAGCAGGGTGAAAGAATGGACGAGCACTCACATTTCAGAGAGATACTGTAGGTAACCGAGTCATTGGTCACATTGTTGAGGGCATAAAATCTGTAGAACCCTCCCTCTCCTTCCTTCAGGCGGTTCAGGGGGAGTGTGTTGTTGTACCTGCTCACAGAGAGAAACACTGTGAAGAGCCCACAGGCCTTGCTCAGTGAGATGCTGCTGCTGCTTCCTGTGCTCTGGAGCAGTGAGCACTTCCACACTAACCCCAGCCCATCAGGGAGCCTGCTAGTTGCTTCTTTGGGGCAAGTAGGGAGGGGCTGATCTTCTTTAGAGGAAATACCTTTTGCCACCAAGTGCACTTCAGCACTTCTGAAAGGCTATAGGTGGGTGAACACTCAGAAATAATTCAACATCCAAATCATCGCCTTTCAAGGGTCAGGGGATGCTGGTCCTCCTGCCCTTGGCAGAATGAGTTCTCCATGAAGTTGTGCTCCCTAGTGACCACTCCCTTCTGCCCCCAGCACATTTCTCAGCCCCCAGTGTAAGAAAGAGTTCACCCTAAAGCTATAATTTTTGCCAAGTAGCACAGTTCCTCTTGAGGATTGTTTTTTGTTTCTAAGAAAATGAAAGGGGAATTGCTCAAAACTCCAACAAATGGAATGATTTTCTTTCAGTCTCCCCTTGGTCTCAGTTTGCTGTAGGCTTTGGAAGAGCAGACCTGTACCCTCTGTTAGATCATATTCACATATCAATATTTGTGACATGGGGCTCAGTGCCTCTCAGTGCACACTCTTTCAACCTCAGGGCAGGAGATGGGTCCAAGGACCAGTGAGGGAATTAAGCTTTTTGTACTATTCATCCACTCCTGCAATTTTTTCTGGCAAGGAGAGTGCAGAATTGAACAAGCAGATCACGAACGTGATACCGACTTCCACAAAGCTTTCTAAAGAGAAGGCCAGCAATTTAGAGAAGGGTGGCATCCTCCTTGATCTGATCATGCTGTGGTTTGCTAATAATACTGGAAAGAAAACAGAAATGCAGAACAGTTTCCCTCTTTAGAACCAGAGGGTTTTCTGTGGAAGGGGGCCTGCCTGTTTCAAGGAAAGCTCTCTTGGAAACACGCCACAGCCAGTGTAGAAGACAAAGAGCACGTACCAGTTGTTTCCAGAGATCATTTGGCCATTGAATATGGTGGTTTTAGAGTCCTTCAAGGGATTTGTGTGTTCCCAGGCCCACTGGAGAAGTTTTGGGTAAGCCTTAATGTGGACTTGCAGCTTCACACTCTCTCCCAGAGCAACCTCCTGGCTGGTGGCCTGCCCCGGGATCAGGTGCACGTAACCTCTCTCTGCAGGGTGGAGGAGAGCATGACCGTCAGCAGGCATGTCCAGAGACCTGGAATAACCTTATACCAGCTCCATAAATGGACCATCATTGGAAAGAGCAGCCTCAGCTGGGAGACTGCAGGAGGGAATGAAACATTACACAGGTATGTTGCCAAAGGAGTACTCTTAAATTAGCTCTTTGTCACGGCACCTTGGGTTACACTGCCTGAGGAGAGCTAGAAAATCTTAGTGAAGTCTCATGGAGAAAGGAGTTTTACATGCTATATCCTAAGAAGTGATGAGGCTAAAACAGTATCTCCTAATTGTTTAGAAAAGACAGGCCCTTTAGCTAAAATCCTGGCTTCTCACTAGGAAATAACTCAGACTGAGCCTTCTTTCTGAGCTGTGGTATGCAGCATTTTTGGATCATCAACAAACTCCAGCCTGTGAGCTGTAAGAATGAATTTTCCATCTTGAATTACAAACAAGTGTGTAATAGACCTGAATCCCCTTGTGTGGATCTGTGGCTGGAAGAGACCAGATCCATACTCTGCTCACGTGGCTCACCCTTCCTTCTAACCAGATTCCCCTGGTCTTCCAGCACAACCTTGCCCCATTCCCTTTTTACTGTTTCAAAGCTGTTTATAAATGCACAGAGACTGAGAAGAGCACTCCAGTTTTTCATCCAGAGCCCAAAACATGTGCTCTGGCCCCTCAAGATACAAAGTGAACACCAGTTCTTTCCTGGCAGCTCCATAGTTCTCAGTAAGCCCTCAGGCACAAGCGAGAATTATGTTTCCAACAACAAACCTAGGAAGAGAATGGAGGCAGAAGCAGCAAATACTCAAGGCTACACATGATGCAGCCCTACTGGCCTTTTGGGGAAGCACTCACCTACTACCTGAAGCACTGTTGAGGCATTCCTGGATCCTACTGAGTTGTTAGCTATACAGATGTACTTCCCACTGTCTTCCATGGTCACGGCTGCAATGGACAGGGTGTCATTGATGAAGAAGTTATCATTTTCAAAGTCAGTACTTTTAGTTCTCATGACCTGTCAGGCAGAAAGGGAACAGCACACATTGGAAGGGCAGAGCAAACACACCTTGACTGCTCTGGCCTAGAGAGCTCATCACTGAGAGCACCCTGTGTGGAGAGCCAGAGACACATTAAACCCAAGGATCCAGGGCAGATATTCCACAGCAGTTAGGTTATAGCTATTGTCAGCCTTCTGCCTGCAGCTTTGCCTTACACTGTGTGATCCAAACATACCTTGTGCATTGTTTCATCTCCTTAATAAAATCATCAGTTATAATAAGGACTTCTAGCAAACCTCATCTAACCATCTAGCAGCTACAAGTCAGCATCACAGAGATTTTGAAATGTATTCCTTTTCTTCAGACATATCTTTTCTCTGGAGAACTCTGTCCTGAAAATGTTTGCTGCTTTATAAGCCCTGGCAGGGCTGGGTGGAGAAATGTTGCTTTAATAGGTACTGTGGCTCCTGTCCAATAAACTTAGCTGAAACAACACACTCTCCTCTCTTGCAGCACGGTTCTGACAATAGGCAGGTGTTTCTTTATCCTTTGTCATCTCAAAGAATCCTTTGTCATCTCAAAGAAAGTAATCCCAAAGAAATTTCTCAAAGAAATTTCTACAGCTTGAATAGCTGCTTTGGTTGGGTAGCTCAAGGCTTTGCTGTGGGTCTGGGCAGTTCTTACCCCCCTGTGTCCCCCATTTTCCAGGAGAGCCCCACACCCCAACTCACTGTCTTTGCAGGTGTCTCCCATCTGATGTCATACTTGTGGGATGGAGCCATCACTCTGCAGGTGACTCGGAAGGGTTCTCCCACGATTCGCACGTGGTCTGCAGGGTCCATCCCCACTGACACAGGTTTCCCCAGCGCTGCACAAAGGCAAGCAGAAAGGGAAAGATCCATGGTCAGCTCGTCCAGTGAGTCCATGTGCTTTGGAGACTCCCCAGGACTGGCTGCCTTGGGTGGTGAGGCACTGGCACAGGGTGCCCAGAGAAGTTGTGGATGCCCCATCCTGAAGTGTTCAAGGCCAGGTTAGGTGGGGCCTGAACAACCTGGTCTAGCAGGTAGCATCCCTGCCCGTGGCAGTGAGCTTGGAACCAGATGATTTCCAAGGTCTCTTCCCACCCAAGCTATCTCACAACTCTATTCTATGATTCTACCTCCTCCTAACCATCCTCTTTAGCCTCTTTACCCTGGCCTTCCTCTTCCCTAGTGATCACCCCTCCCTTTTGGGCATGTGTCTGTGGGAAGCAGTACAGGTGGGGAGAACACAGCAGTCAGGACTGTGGGTTGAAAGGGAAGGAGAAGCTTTTGCCATGGTTACAGAGGGAGCACTGGGGCCCGAGGACTTGCAGAACGTTGGAGAGATTGGTAGACATTTTTCTCTGAACTGTGACAGTGCCTGCAAAGATTTGAAGACTGCTGAACCCATGCAAACCCATCTGAAGGAACCAATTTGCCAGAGGCTGGTAGAATTTGGCCTCCATTAAATAGGCTTTTGAAACTGAAGATTTAGGTCCTTCCTGCCACTGGCAAGGGGCTTTTCCTTAACTATCTACTGTGGCCAGCTTAGCTATTTGTGGCCCTTAGGACAGCAACAACCCCAGTTCTTTACCTTCTTCCATAACCAGTTTTATTCTTGATGAATTCTTTATTTTTCCATTCATCTGTGCTTGGCATCGGTAATGACCTTTGTGCTTTCTTTGCACATTGTACAGCCTTATTCCTGTCTCAGCACTGAAGGAGTAGTTGGTCCCAGGTGGGAGAGGAGAGGCATCATCCCTTATCAGAGTCACATTGGATCCATACTCGGGGGCCGTGATGAGACAGGGGAGATCGACATTCCCCCCTTCAACCGCCAGGGCCCGGAAAAGGGGGGTGTACCACACGTTATTGGGGTCTGCAAGGAGACAGGAGAGGCTTGTCAGAGGGCTCAGAAAATGCAAAAAGCTGAGAAACACATTCCAGCAGAGGCAAGCCTCCAGCAGTGCTGCCCAGTGGGAGTTCGAGGCTGGGGCAGCCCTGCTCAGCCCCTGCCTGACTCAGCCTCCAAACACTCACATGACAAACCCAGCTCCAGCTAAGGCATTTGAGGGGACCACAGCAACCAGCTCACAAATGTCCACGGATAAGGCAGGCTGAAAAGCATGCATACCTCTAATTAAACTTTTCACCATGGTGCTAGTTTTGCTTATGAGACCTCCAGCTTCCCTGCTCAGGGCAGCACTTCTGGTACAAGGGAAGGGGTGAAGTCAAGTGGTAGAGCTACCACAGCATAGCTTCTTCTGGGATAAAAGAATATTTGGGGTTCAGGTCATGTTGTGAGGATGTAATTCATGTGACTCTCTCCCTTATCTGAGGTACTGGCAATACGGTTCTCTGATTTGCAAACCTCACTGCTCATTACAACACTGAACATTACGTCCCTGTTTTTTTCAAGAAGAGAAGCCACAGCAGAAGGAGGGAGAGATCCAGGAGAGATCCACATATACATGTGTACATACCCTGTACTTTGTCCCAGTGCTTTAACCATGGGCCCCATTTTACGTGGACTCACGTGGTTGTGGCTCCACCAGGAGCCTGCACTGCTCCCCAAGCACACCCACAAGCACAGCACAGCAGAAAGGACCTGTGCAGTGGCTCCCTGGAAGGAGGCTGCTCTGCCAGGGGATGTGGGAAGAGAGAAGCAGGGTTACCTCGCACAAACAGGTGGATGGCTGCAATGCCCTTGTCACTGCTGTTGACATAACCACAACTATAGGTGCTTGTGTTCCTGTAATTGGCCTCAGGAATACTGAGCAGGCTGATGGTGTGGTTACTGAATGTATTCTTTTTGCTGTTCCATGCAACTTCAGACTCTCCTGAGCAGCGCAGGAGGACTGGATCACCCGTGTTGACAACCAGAGCAGGGAGGTCAGGGCTGATCACCGGAGATGCTGAGCCTGCAAGGGAAAGAGAGAGTGAGAATGCAAAAATGATCCCCAAAGATCTTCTGTTGGAGTTCACACTGCTGAGCATGGAGTACTCAGCATCAGGAAAAGGCTGAGCTTGGGATTCAGACTGGCTTTTTGGCTCACTCCACCCATTCTCAGTCCCACCAGACCCATATGGCCTGAAACTCCAAGGAATGAATTTCAGGGATGAAACACCACCCTCCACACTTCCCTCTTCCCTGCCATTTGAACATTTAGAGCGCTGGAACAGGAAAAACAATCATCTGGAGCTGATTAGGGCAAATGCCAGCTTGGCAATTGCTCCTGCTGATTTTAGCCTCTTCTTACAATGGTTTTCCTTTTGTGGCAGAACTGGGGCTGCTCTATGAGCTGGGTTAGCCCATAGCATCATTTGGTGGAATTTAAGCCAAGTTTGGTGCATGGGGCTCTCTGTTGCATTGGTGCTGAGATGAGCTAGAACAGACCTGGAAGGCTCCTGCAGAGCAGGAGATGAGTGCATATCATTTGGGAAGACTGGCTTTTTGCTGCCAAGTACTGGATTTTGAAGGACACCTCCCCATGTGTATCATGGAGTCACACACTGCATTCTCCTCGCAGACACCAACAAAACATTATGAAATGACACAGCATTATTATTCCTATTTGGGAGAGGAACCTGAGGCGTGGAGAAGCTAAAGAGCTGATGACAGCCCATAGCTGCAGTTGTTCATGCAACACACCAGTCCTGTGGACACCAGCATCGCAACCAGCCAGAGTCCTGGTGCATCTCTGCTCTGCTGGCTGAACAAAGGGGAACCAGGGTCCTACTCCAGCCTTAGTGTCAGAAGGAAATATTTTTTTCCCAGTTTTGCCCTGTCAGCGAGTTCTTTGAGTCACCATCTATATTTAGGGTGGGGGGAAGTGCAAAATGAATCAGTGCCACAAGGTTGGGGAAGAAGTGGTGCAGCCACCCCACAGCAGGCCCTCAGGGAGGACAGGAAACACATTGCAAATGGCTATCTGTGCTTGGGGGGCTCTGCACTCCCTTCCAGCCCCTGTCCAGGGCTGTTCTCTACTTCTGCTTTCTTTCCCAGTCGCTAACCCACCCTCACATCTTAAAGGGACACACACCCTCATTCAAATAATGCTGATGATAAAGGGAGCTGTGCAATTTATCAATTTATTGCTCTGCAGGCCGTGATCCTCCTGCCATGGACACTGCCCCTGTNCCATCCCATCCCATCCCATCCCATCCCCCCCTGATCACAGCTCTGTTGGGGACGAAGGTGATGCCCAAGGCACAGCTGTGTGTCCTGGGCTACCCCCTGTGCTCAGGGCTGTGCCATCCAGAGCCCACACCTCAGAGCCCAAAGAGCAGCATTTAAGCCATCTGGGGCTGATGACTCCCTCCATGCAACAAAGGGTTGAGAATATGAGACTCAAGACCCTGGAGAGCATTGCTGGTGTGTGTCAATGACACAGTTGCCATGGCGAAGCTCAGACAAGGCCTAGATTAAACTCACTGGCCCTGTAGGGAGAAGCAGGGGACAGAGATCTTTGGAGCATGGAATATATGACTTTTTATCTCCATGTTCCTTTTTTTTTTCTTTTTTTAAATGCTTTTATCTTTCTGTGGAAAGAGGAGGAGCCCAGAGTGGAGAAAAACATCCCAGAAAAAAATTACAAAGCTGCATTTTCCACATATCTGAGGCAAAACATTCCTCCCTTTTTGCTAAGCTGTGTTTTCTACTGGGGCTTGATATTTCTGTTGCTTGATCTCCTTGCCATTTTCCCTCACCTGCTCTCTGCTTTGGCTATCCATCCACCTCCCAGGCTTTGGCACCATTTCACAGGGAAAATGACTCTTTTTGACTCAGAGTTTTATTCAAACTAGTTCAGAGAAAGACCATGTTGTCACTTGGTTTGACCACAGCAGGAGGACAAGGAAAGAAAACAAAATGAACAGGAGTCATCTCACTGTGCACCACCAGCTTACAGGTGCTACTGAGATGCTGTGGCCAGAAAAGGCTCTGGGCAGGTGCTCTCCAGAACAGGGAGGAGGAAGCTTTCAGGCTGTCACTAAAGACTCACACCAACAGGATAAGCACCACACCAGTGGAGTGAGGACAGACAAGACACAGACACCAAATGCAGGACAAGGCGAGGTGAAGGTCACCCCCCAAGCACCCACTCCTTCATGGGTGAGTCAGAGCAGTGGGTCCTTTTCCAGAATGGGGAAGCAGGGCTGCTGGGGGAGGCTCTCTCCCTGCTGACCACTGTGCAATCTTGCACAAAGCCCCAGGATGTCTCTTGTGCTCTCCAGCAGCTTCCGCAGCGCTGCCAGTAACTGCTGGCCAGAGGTTTTACCACACTGGGGTTGTGTAACCAGCACCTCTCCTTACAGCTGCACACTCTGTCCCTGCCTCTCCTGAGCCAGCCAAAACACTGCTTTCCTCTGCTGGGCATTGGGTGAGGAAGGAGAAGTGGAGGCTGGTGTGACAGAAGTGCCCAGGATCCTTGCCACAGAAGCCAGCACCAGGATTTTGAGTGAGTTCTGGGGAAGTACTAGGCTAAGGCCTGGCCTTGAGAGGGACCCATAGCAGACCTGAGCTCCCTTTGTCCCACCCTCAATGATAGCAAGGAAGAGTTTGATTTCTGAGCATCCCTTCCCCAGAGTCACCTGCAGTATCTGGGGGACTGGGGATGGAGAAAAGAGTGCTCATCACAGCTCTGCTTGGGGCTTCTGCCTCAGAGGTTTAGATTACCCACAATAAGAAAACAAAACCCCCAGGAATACATCTCAAGATGGCCAACACAGTTGCAAGATGATCAGGTTTAAAACATTTCTTCTTCTTGATCTGAGCCCCTCACCTTCCCTCAGCAAGAGCCCAGATCACAACAATCACATCACCTCAGCCCTGGGTACTCACAGAAGAAGCACTTGCAATCCAAGAGGCAGGAGAAGGGAGCCAGGCTCTGACTCCAGCTGGAGGCTGTTACCCTGCAGAGCCCTGGCATGGTGCAGCTTTGTGCTGCAGATGGCCAGCAGTGCTGGGCTCACACAGATGTGTGTCCTACAGCCTGACACGGCAGACAGTGCCTCATGAAGCTGGCACAGCTGGTGATCTGCACTGGCCAGTGGCTCAGGGAACCTTTGGAGAGATCCTGACAGCTATTGTTATGATCTCTCACAGATCTGTGTTAGACTTGCCTAGTCCCTATTATCATGAAAAAACCACAAGAAATTAAAACCCCTGAAGCCTTCACAACCCAGTTCCCAACATAACAGACCTAGAAAATTCTGTTCAACATGTTGCAAATATCACTTGAAGTGAAACAAGTGAGAGGGATGCAAATTTCCTGGGCTGAAAACACGAGCACTGCAGTGGCCCCAGCAGGATTTGCTGCCCACCTGTCACATGCTAAATGCTTTCCACAGGCTGTCCCCTTACAAGGAGGACTTCACACCACAGTCTCACTGTGTCCCCAAGCATGCTCAAAGGGAATATTAAGGTGAGTATCCCATAGGACCTGAGAGCTTCCCAGCACTTCAAAATGCAAGATTAGTAATGCTGGTTTCCACCTCTTTGGTTGTAAACCTCAAAACAGGCTTAGTGACTCTTTTTTGAGGTTGGTGGGTTATCACCTCTTGGCCATCTCTGCAGCCTCAAAAACCAGGCATTTCACCTTTCCCTTCTTGGCTGGCTGAGTTCTGTTTCCATCACATCCTGGCCCTACAGCCCTGTTGTGTGTGCCAGCACCACCAGAAACCAGCAATCCTCTGACACTCCAGCTGGGCAGGAGGTGCTTTGGAAGGTGCCAATGCAGCTGATTTTCCCAACTCCTTCACCTACAGACCAAATATCTCCAACTCCTTCCCTATTTTGAGCAAAGTGTTATTTTGGAAAGAGCTTCCCTCAGGACACAGTTGCTGCTGAACCATTCCTTCATCTTAAACCCTGTCCAGACCCAAAGAGTGGGAAATTTCCCTTTCCTATCTCCCCACAGCCAAGGCTCTGCCTATGCCAGGTGCACCTCTCCATCCTCCTTGGCTTTACCTTGGCAGGGCTGCCCAGAGCAAACCAGGCTCCAGAGCCAACACAAACCAGCAACACACCCTCTTTCCACCACTGCCCTCCCTCTCTAATTGTAGCCAGCTCTGGATGACCTTCAGAAAGCTGCTACAGCCAAGTCTGCACTGAATTCCAGCGCTGGTGTCCCTTCCCTGCAGTGCCCAGAGCACACACATCCTGCCTACCCACGCCAAGGATCCTTGAGCCTGCTCACAGCAGTGTCCCCTTCATGCAGCAGCCTCCAGAAACAGGGACCATCCCAGCCCACAGCAGCCTTTTGGGACACATGACTGGGAGCCCAGCTTCACCCTCCACCTCCAGGAGCTGTGTCCCTCTTACTGCAGCTTCAGCACAGCCCTGTCCCCACCAAAGCCATCACCTCCCTTCACCTGAGAAGGAACGGAGCACTCACACCAGACACCCAGGAAACCCTCACCACATCCCAAAACTCCTCTGGAGTGACGTGGGGCTTTGGGAGTTGGTGCACTTACCATGCCAGAAGCCAGCTGTCCCAAGCAGCAGGAGGAGAGCAGGACCCATGTCCCCAGGGACCGTGGTGTCCCCAGCGTGGAGCCAGCGCCGCTGAAGGATCCTCTCAAGCAGTGGTTGCCTCTTCTCGTGGGCACCGTCCCCAGCACTCCCTTGTCAGGAGCTTCTCCTTTCTGAGCTGACCACAAGTTAACAAATTCCCTATTTTGTTTGTTTTTGAAACGAGGGAAAAAAACCAGGCCGTGCTTTGTCACGTCACCAGTGACAAGCGCCATGGCAGAGGTGGGGCCATGTGCACACCCTGCTGCAGGGTCCCCCTCTTGTTGGGGGTCCCCCTCAGGTCTCAGAGAGGAGTCCATCCCCAGGCCACTCCCCAGGGCTGGCAGGAGCCACTGCACCATGCTGGGGTTTGGGATAATCCCGATGTTCTCTGGCTTCTGCCACTCCAATCCCCAGGGACATTTATACACTTTAGCCTTGTGTGGAGACACAAAGTGTCCCCGCATTTGCAGGCTGCAAATTCCATTTTATTTCAGCAGGACAGGTTTCACCTCAGGCCCAGTGGCTCTTGCTGGCTTTGGGACCTGAGGACCCTCACAGGACAGGGCAGGCTCCTTACAACAGCCCCACAAAGGCAATTCAGCCTGGGCAGCTCCCAGGTGGGAAAAAGCCTGTGAAGAGGCCAAATTATTTTGTGTTACCCAAAAATGTGATTCCTGGTGCAAAGAGGGGTCCTGTGGCCACACAGGATTATCCCCAAGCCCCATGCCAGCTTCACCACCCTCCCTGGCAGGGAGACATGTTGGAGTCCATCATGCAGACCCTGCTGGCTCCAGGCTGGGCTGGGGGCACACGGGGACCCCTGCTCTTTCCTGTCCCAGTGTCTCCAAGCCTGGGCTCAGAGTGACCCTGTCACCCCCAGGCAGCCCCCGGGCTCAAGCACAGCCCCCTCCTCCCCTGGAGCCCGTCCCACCCAGCCATCCTGCCTTGCTGCTGGGGAGGCTGCTTGGAGCTGCTCTGTGATTGACAACCTGGCAGGCACCTTGAAGCACTAATTAAACTAATTAGCAGTGTTAGTAATTAATAAATCACTTTGTTGATCCTCCACTGGGCTGTGGATCTTCCAAAGCAGGTGTGAGGGAAGGCCTGAGGTAAACCAGCTCTCCCAGGGACACTGAGCTGGCAGGGTTAGCAGATCCTGCCAGGCACAGGGTGCCCCTTGCTCTCTGCTCTGCCTCTGGGTAGCCTCAAACTGCAGCAGAAGTTCAGGGCTGTTCACAGCAGCCCTGACAGTGACAGCCATCGCTGACAGCACTGGGAAGGAAGCACAGGGGAGGCAGGTCCAGCCAGGGGCTCTGAAACTGCCCCAGCTGCAGCCCCAGCAGCAGGGAGGTGACAGGAACCCCTGACAAACCATGGGCAGAAGGAGAAGAGCTGTTCCAAAATACCTGCACAGGGTTGGCTGTTGAATCTGCACCTGCAGTGCCCTGAAAGCCTCCAGAGCCTGGAGGGGAATGGGCTTCTCCAAAGGGGGCAATTAGAGAGGTACCAGCAAGACAAGGTCCTGGGGCCAAGGGATGAGAGCATGGCTGACTGTGCTGGAGATGACTAAGAGTCATGGGAACATGGAGAGCTCTTGGTTTTGGCCAGAAGGATGGCTGGAGAGTGTGAGGGAGTCCAGAGAGAAGGAAAGGCAGCTCCTGGCCAAAGAACATTTCCCCTCAGCAGTTTTTCCTGGCAGGATGCAGGGAAGAAGAACATGAATTAGAGGCAGCATGGTGCTCTGGGGGGTTCCTGCCCAGAGCTAGGGGGCTGTCAAGCAGCTGGGCCACAGGAGATGTCTGCTTGATTATTCTTTCCTCCTTTTGAGCCAAAGGGGCTTTTTAAAGGATGTGTGCTTCCCTCCTTCTTCTTTTTAAGGCTTTTTTTTTTTTTTCCAGGAACAAATGCCAGCTGAGAGAGAACTGACTCACCAATGTGAATAAGTATTAAACCAGACAGGTTTAATAGAGAGAAGGGAAACAATCTCTCAGCCCTCCTTCTTCTCTTTGAGGGGGCCCCTTGCACAGCACCTCTGCTGGCAGTGATCCCCTGGACTCATGGGTTCCCAGCCTGGCCTGGGCACACCTGGGGCTGCTCACTGGGACCAGCTTGGGCTCCCTCCCTCTTTTGTGTCCCTCTCTTCCTCCTGCTGGCTGCACCCCAGATCTTAAGTGCAAGCAGCAGCTCAGCCACAGGAGTGCTGCTGGAACTCAGTGCCCAGGCAGCTCTGAGCACAGGGCAGGGATCCTCTCAGAGAAGCTGCAACCTTACTTTGAACAACTTGAAGCCCAGGAATATCTGTGGAGGCCCTGATGGTTGTGAGAGATGAGATGAGACTTGCTCAATGCCTGGTAGAAGGCTGGGGAAGGGGGAATGGAGGCTGCTGTGAGCCCTGGCTGGGAGCACTGGGAGCTCAGGTGTTTCCCAGGCTGGGAACCCTGTGGGAGCCCAGCACTGAGCACAGCTGGCCACGGTGCTATGCCTGCCTGAACTGCCCTGCAGCAGTTTGGGGACACACGTGGAACTCCTGGGTCCTGTTGGTACTGAGCTGTTGGTACAGGTTTGTCACTGCAGCCTCTCTGCTTCCCTGAGCTCTTCCATGGGGTGCCTGTCTCATCACTGGAGACTTGTTTTGGGGTGGGGGAAATGCCTGCTCATTTCCAGCCCCATGACCTCCCTCCAGCATATCCTGACATGCAAAAGGTCTGCAAGGTAGGGATCAGTGGGAGCCTGCAGGGCTCAGGGCTGTCAATTCCCCCTCTCTGGTTCTCCCCAAGCCTTTGATGCAGCCTCTCTGGACAAAAGGGGATTCGTTTTCTCCCTGCTGATTCAGCTCCTGGAGAGAAATGCCCTGACTGAGCCGTGCCAGGTGACTCAGAGCATATCTGGGGACAATCAGCCTGAGCTGGTCAGGGAGGCTGCAAACCTCCAATCCGGGAAAATGAGCAAAGGCAGGAGCCCAGGAAAGGCCGTGCTAGAAAGGGGAGCCTTGCTGGAACTTGGACCTGCTTGCTGCTGCTCTCAGTGCCTTGGACCTCTGGGTACACAGGGAGTTTCCAGGAGCTGAGGGAGGCACGACTCTTGCCAGTGGGGCTTCATCATGTAGCCAGAAAACAGGGTCAACACTGATCCCTAGAACCAAAAACCCCTCTCTGCAGCAGCCCTGGGCTTTCCAAGCACACGACTCAGAGAAGGTGCAAACATCTCTGCTCTGCAGCTTGAGATGGATTTTGGAGGAGCAGTTGAATTCGAGCTCGAGAGAGGAGAAAACTTTGGGCAAGACTCACAAGGTGCCTGTCTTTTTGTGACTGGGGGACCTCAGTGCCTCTGGGCAGGTGCCTGGGGAAAGGTGACAGGAGCAGAGTGACACGTGGATCTGAGGGAGTGGTGCTGTGGGAGCCAGGATTTTGGAGCTGCATCTTTTGAGGATATCAGCAAATTCTTCATCCTAGAGGGAAGGGAGGAGAGCTGGGCATGGGGAGCCCTGCGTGCTGCAGTGTGGCTCCTGCTGATGCCCTGCCCTGTTGCTGTCTCCAGGCCCTCCCACTGCCCTGAGCTATTAAACTATGTGGAAAAACCAGTGTTGTGGCATCTGCCATCTCCTCCAGCCCCGCCACTGTGCAGTTTGTCATTTCTCCTGCAGCCCCACACTGACCTGAGCACAGCCCCAACAATGCTCCAAGGAGCCAAGTCCTTAGCTGGGACTGCTGGCCAAAACCCCAGGCAGTGGGGATAAACACAGGAACTATTGCTGGTATCCTTCCCTCGACCCACAAGCTGCAGTCAGCAGAGATGGGGCAGATCCTGCCCCTTTTCCTTACCCTGTCTCTGGGCTCAGCTGCTCCTTGCAGTGCTTCTCCCTGCCTGGCTCCCAGCTTGGCTTTCACTAAGCCCTGGGGTCATGCACAGCGTATTAACATGCTCAGCCTTCACCAACCACAGGGTTAAGCTGTGTTCCCAGCCCCATCTGAGTGGGAGCAACAAAAAGCAGGCAAATAAAGGAAGAGGTGGGACTTTGCAAAATGAAAAACACCTTTATTTTTAAACTCTTTCTTTAAAAACATATTTGTAAAAGTTTACAGCATAAAAATAATATCTCATGGCTATAAATGCGACATAGTAGAAATCCTACAAATACAACTGTAAACCTAGAAAAGTGTTAACTCTTTGGTACCTTAGTCTGAACTCTGTTTTTTCCCTTAGCCCTCATGCTGCTTTTGACAGAGGGCATGGAGATAGGTGCTGCTGCTGCTCAGAAAGGCTGCAGAGAACAGTGTGATGCGAGCCAGCCAGCCCAGCATGATGGGGAGAGGGCACACTTTGGGCAAGATTTGCAGTTCTGGTGCAACCAGTCCATGAAGGAGGAAAGAAGATGAATGATGGGACACTGCAGGCCTCCCAGCACAAGCTGGCTTCCCTGCCTCCTCCCACCCCAGGCAAGTCATCTCTCCAAAGTGCTGCTGGAGCAGCTCCCCTGCCTTTGCCAAAGCCAACCAGACCCACCCTGGCATTTCCCAGAGACCTCAGGTCTCCGGGTGACACATGGGAACTATGCTGGTAGCCCAGCAACCCGTGTGCTGACCCATGAAAAGTTACTCTCAGCAATATCTGGCCTGCTTTGGGCAAGTCCTGCAGATGACACGGTGCCTCCACTGTTAGAGTCAGCACTGGCCACCCAGCATCCAGGCAGGGCTGGGATCTGCTGCAGGAATGACCTGTGTGGCCCTGCAGCTGCCCTGGCTGCTCTCTGCCTGGGCAAAGGATGCCAAAAGGCAACTGAGGGCCACCAAAGGGCAACCTCTGTGTTCTCCAAGTGGGAGCACAACCAGGCTGCATCCAGGCTCTCTGAACATCCTGGAACCTCAGCTAAGCACTGAGCCCAGCCAGGGCTCCTCCTTGAGCTTGTGTGTTGGCACAGGGGGTTTGTCTCCTCAGCACTCTGTGAAATCCCCTTCTCCAGATCTGCCAGCTGTGCACAGACCTCGGGCTTCCTCACAGACAGACCCTAAGTGCTCGGTGCCCTGTATTTGTGGTGCTGCCTCTCCCTCAGCCCAGAGCCCTGACTGGGAAGAAAGAGAAGAGCTGCTTCTCACTTCTGGCTGACTTCCCCTGGCTGCACATCTGCACTGCACTTCTGCCCCCATCCCCGTGGGACCCTGGCACAGTCCCCTTGGCAGGTGAACAGAGACAATTTAGTCACAAGTAAAGTCCGCTGTGCTCTGGATTCCTTAACGCAACACAAACAAACACTGAACGTGACACTCGCGCTTAAGAAAACAACACACTCAAACTGAGAAGGACAAAAGGATTAAAACCTGTGCACACATCAGTCTGAGGAACACCTTAAATGTGGAAAGAGACACCAGAGTGCTGCATTAGTTTCTGGGATACATGTATGAAATAGTGACTGGCAGAAGGATTATGCATATACTGGTTCTGATAACAATGTAACAGCTGTAGAGTAAAATATAATCTAAAAAACAAAAGATATTGCACTAGAGATGGGCCCAAGCTGTGGCATGTGCTCCTCCATGGGGGGGCTCAGTTTGGGTCCACCTCTAAACACAAAAACACACCCAAACAAAAATACTGATCATCAAAACAGAAAACCCAGTGGGACCAGGTCCCTTCAGAGTCTCACCGGAGAAATTATGGCTCCAGAACTGATGGGCCCAGAACAGCCAAACATTTCTCCTGGCTCTCACCTGCCATGCCTTGCAGGGACTGGAATGTTGGCAGCAGAGAGGGAGGGACAGTGAGGCTGGATCTGTCATTCCCAGCTCTGCCAAGCCCTCTCTTTCAGGGATGCTTAGTGAAATATGTTGGCTTTGTCCAGCTGCCAGCTTGTCCCTGGCTGAGAAGGTCTGGCCACTGCAACTTGCTGAAGGTGCTGTCAAAGGTTGAGTAAGGACAGGAAAATACCACAAAGTGCAAGACTCAGCCCTTAAAATCATGGGGCCAAGGGCAAGTATTTGGTCATATTCTCTGGAGTGCAGAATGTACCATTTTGCAGAGAGTCTGGCGTACCTACTTTAAGAAGGAATAGGGAGGTAGGGATAGCATCCCATCAGCAGCCAGAACAGATTTTGATGCAATAATTGCAGTAAATTTACAAATTTACTGCAATTGCAAACAATAATTGCAGTAAATTTACAAATAGGACAAAATGCAAGAGGCATTCAAATATAGGTAATGCCCAGCTAATGGGACAGGATACCTGACTCCCCCAGCAAGGAGATCTCCCCTTTCAGGACTGTGGAAACTATTTGATAGTGGGAAATTAGCAATTTAATTAGCAATTAAATCTGTGCAAGATGACGTTTCGAACAGGATTTTTGAAATAAGCAAATGGCCAAAGGGAAAGTGAGAAGGTGTTAATTGATGTGGAAATCTTTGGGCTAGATGGAGGTAGTTAAAGCAGCTCTCTCAGATTTTTCTTGTTGCTAGAGGTATCTAATATTTTTATTAGTCAGTCCAGCCCAAAACTAACAGTTTGTTAACAAAATTTGCTGATGACCCAATGTCTGGAACAGCAGGGAGTAGCTTGGTTAGAAATGCTGGAAGTGTAGAAAGACATGGGTGCCTAGATTGGTCAGAGGATGACTCCAAGCTCTCAGTATGTTGTGGCTGGGAAAAAGCCAATATCATCCAAAGCTACACCAGGCAAGCTGAGACCAGCACAGGCCAGAACTATTAATGCCCTGTGTGAGGTCTAGGTTTGACCTCACCTGGAGTACTGGGTACTTCTGGTCGCCTTTGAAAGAGAAGGATGAAATAAAAATGGAGCTGGTGCAGCCAGGGGCTATTAGGATAATCTGATGTGCCATCCTGTGGGCTCAAGTTGCAGTGACACAGATCCTACCAAACATCTTACATGTAAAAACAAAATCAAGTGATTTGACCCAAAGGATCTCATAAATTACTGCTTCTCTGCAGTGAGGATCATTTAATGAACTGTGGCCACAGGAGATGGCTCCTTCATCACAAGCAGGAGCAACAGAGGATGGAAAAATAGTTGTCATTCACAGTGTGTTTCCTATGGATGGTGGGGAATCTGACCACAGAGGCTGAAAATATCCTCTGCTGGCTGCCAATAAAAGTGCTATTTCTTATGTTCACATTTTACCAAGGACATCAGCCCACAAAACACCTACTCCTCCTTTAGCTGCATAAATGGCAGAACTGGAATGGCAGAAAACTTAAAACAGAAACAGTTTTGCTGAGGATTTCTGACAGAAGTTCCATATTTTGAAAAAAAAAAAAAATTAAATTCTCAGTGGCTCTGAGGTGGCAGAAGCCCAGCAAGATGCTGACTGAATTTCTGATTTTGTAAACCTGCCCGTGCAGCTCCTGTAGGATACACAGAGAGATGTGCACGAGCAGGGCAATGAAGAGTTAACAGGAGCAGGGGACATGCAGTGAACAGAGCTCTGTGTGAAGTGAAACTCATTTCAGAGAAAAACCTGCTGCCTTCTGTGGTGTCAGACCTGCGGTTTTGGGGGTCCAGCTCTCATCTCTGCAGAGTTGGGGTTCACAACTGATTTCCAAAGCCTGGTGCTCCTCCTGCTTCGAGTCTGCTCGTTCAAGTGCCAGCTGAGAGCACGAGAAGCCCCTGACCCATCTGTGAGAAGTGGGGAAGGAGGTGAGAAGCAGGGGGAAGGTCCGGGCCCATTCAGTTTTCAAAACACTCTCCAAGAGAGAGGAATCCTCCCCGATTCCTCTTGCCCTGCTTGGTTCCCTGTGACATTTCACAGCCCTGGCAGGCTGCAAGTGGCTCTGCCTGGCCCCAGAAGGTGGCAGGACGTGAGATACAGTTCAGCTGTGACCAAGGAGCTCCCCAGCCTCTCTCCCTCTCTTTCTTTGAAGCTACCCCTGGGTTGGTGTTCTGGCATCCTTATTTCTGCCCATAATCTTGCTGTGACTCAGGAGGGAATGGTGAGCCCTCCCATCCTGAGAAAGGGTGTTTGGGTGAACAGTTTATCAAAGGTGAGCCTTTGCTTCCCAAAGATAAGGCACAAGGATTCTGCAGCTGGCGTGGTTATATGATTCCCCAGCAGATGAGCTGGGTGTAGTGGCAGTAGATTAATGAATAACCATATTGCTTCCTTATACTGGCCCTGGCTAGTGGATTAATATATTTGTTCCCTTTACATCTTCAACGGAGAATAATTAGCTTAGTGTCCACACAGGCAATGTGAACAACAGTGGCTGCCCTCTTTGCTTCTATAACCAAGTCATTGTAAGGGCATTTGGAGCTGCTGACATGTCCCTGGGCCTCCTGGTGCCATGCTGGGCACAAAGGGTGTGACAGCCTCCAGTGGATCCAGAGCTGTGCCCCAGAGCTGTGAATACCTGTAGTGATGCTCTATCCACCACAGAAGCTCTGCCAAGAGAGGCAAATGGTGACTCTGTACCCCCAGACACTGGCTGGCCTCTTCAGGACTTGGCTGTGTTTGGAGGAGAATCCAAGGTACTCCTGGCCTCCGGCAGCTGCAGGCTGGCGTTGCAGGTTCTCTACACCCCAGCAATGGGCTCCAGGTGGATTTTCTGTGCCAGTGGCATTTCACAGAACCACGCTGTGGCTGGTGCTGAGACCATCAGAGAAGTGCTGGTGCAGAGGAGAGAAACTCCGTGCCATGGAGGAGGAAGAGGCTGGAGTTTCATCTTGGCAATGCAGAAAGTGGCATCTCAAGGAGATCCAGCCCATGTCTTCCACTTGAAAAGATGATGGTCTGTGAGATGTCTCCCTCCTGCAGTGGTTTGATCACTGAGGAGGATGTGGCAGTGATCGAGAGGGTTTCTGGCCTCTTTCTAAGGGGAAAGGGGATGGCAATGGGGAAAAGTCTTTAATTCCCCACCCAGCACCAGGAGACAGGAGGGAAGGAGGAATGCTGGGACAGGAGGGGATGTCCTGATGTACAAATGCAAGCATGGCTCTCTGTGACATCTGGGTCAGCCCCTCAGCTGGCCTCTCCATAAGGAGATGCAAAGTCAGCCCAGCTCTGACTACAGGAAACTCTCCTCCACCTCTTGGTGTCCTGTGGCTGGCTCCTGGCAGCCTGGTTGTGGGTCAGATTCCTGCTCCTCGTCCTGCCGGAGGCCCAGAGGGCTGTCACAGGATATTGTAGATGATGTGTTGGCCTCGTTCAGCATAGAGCTGAAGGGAGACAAGAGGGAGAGAGAAATTAATGTCTTGTCCCAGGTCTCCTGGTGAGAGAGGATTCCCAGAAACTGAGGAGTGTGTTGAGTTCCCAGCAGCCCCGCTCTGTCTGAGTAAGTTCCCACAGTGGAACAGAGCATATCAGGTGGGTCTGTTCAGCCTTCAAACACAACACACAGCTGGTTGGGTTCTACAGAACGTGGTTCCCTGTGTGCTCTCCTCCCTGGGAGTGGGGCTGCTTGTCCTCAGCTGTGCTGGCTGATGTGCAGGGATGTGACATTGTGCCCTATCTTAGCTCATGTCCCAGCTCCTCTGGTTCATCTCCATCCCTGTGGGCTCATGCAGGTCACAGCACCTCAGATGGGGTGACACTGCCCTGCTTCTCTCCCAGTATATCCACCCCTGGTCTGTGCCTCAACAGAGCATCCCCATTTTCTCTTGAGATCCCTGTTTCAGATTTGGGGAAAGGACAACACTCAGAAGCAGTGTTTTTACCTGGCCCGGCTGATGGAGGCCTCCTGAGGGAGGTCACAGCTTGCCTCGGGTTTGGGGTCGGGCAGGGGGATGATATAATCGTTCTCAGCCCCGTTCTGGTGCACGGCTGTGTACAGGATGCTGCTGTTGGGGGAGCTGGCAGCAGGGCGGGCGTTGTTCAGCACGGGAATTGCGGGTCTGGTGCGCACAACAGCGGGGTGGTCACTCCTCATGAACTCTTCATCCACCTGCTGGTACCTCTGCTCTCACAGGGCAGGTGGCCAAAGAAAGGGAAAGGTTTTGTGAGTGGGGAGAGCGCACTTGTGTTGTGTTTCCTTTTCCTGCCCGTCAGGGTTTTCCTAGAGGGGCTGCCATCTTCTAGCTGGGTTCAGCTGCCCTTACTCCAGCAAAGATAGGCCATGAACCTTTCCTAAAGGAGAGATCAATGGCACTACTTCACAGCTCCAAAATACCACACAGGTGGAGGCAGGATTTTGATCTCCTGCCAGTTCTGATTTCCAGTCGCTGAGTTACCAGCTGCCTGTCTGGTGATGCAGTTCATGATCATGATCCAGAACATGATGCAATGTTCCTGGGATGCCCAAACCACCTTCACTGGCTGCTCCAACGAATGCAGCCTTGGTCAGTCACAGCAAAATCCTCTGGCAGCACTAAACACTGATCTCCAAACGCTGACTGAGGGCCCTCACCAAGGCACTGACCCTCTCCTGTCCCTGCAGCACAGGGCCCTCTGGACATACCTTCCTGTAGCAATCCACCAGGAGGTTTCCCATAAGCACCACCAGCTGTGAGAAGGATGGCCTGATCTCAAACTTCTCCTCCCAGCACTTCTGCATGATGTTGTAGCTGCCAAGAGGGAAGGGAGAGCACCGAGTTAGCAGGTGAGGAAAACAGGTAGAAATGCTTCTGTAGTGTGTAGAGCTCATCCAGGGCAAACACACGTTGACAGCACTTACATTTCATCAGAGGCATGGGTGGGTTTGGACATCCGATAGCCACGTTTGATGGCGTTGTAGAACTGTTCATTCATAGGCAGCTCAGGGTATGGAGTCCCTCCTGGGGGTGAAGGGAGAGCAGGAATTAGGCTGCAGGATTGCCTGCCACCCTCCAGCCAACAGGCATTTCACACCTAGGTTTTCTTATTTCTTTACCTTTCCTGTTTCATTTCACTTCCAAATGCAACGTGAGCATGGGGAAGAAGGAGACAGGAAATTAAGTGCTACTCTGACTGTAAAGTAGGGACTTGGGGGTTAGAAATGCAGTTTGATTGTTTTTGAAGGGATCCTACTAGCATGTTATCAGAACTACAGACACCACCATGATCACCAGGGCACTTACCTAGAGTGAATATCTCCCAAAGAAGAATCCCAAAAGACCACACATCACTCAGGGTAGTGTAGAGGTTGTTGAAGATGCTCTCTGGAGCCATCCACTTAAGGGGCAAGAAGGTCTAAGAGAGAATCAAAAATGAAACAAAAAGACAGTCAGCTGTACCCACAGCACTTGTTTCAACAGATAAGAGCCTGACACCCAAATTACAAGCAAAGAAGCTTCAGATCATCCTGTGACTCCAACACATCTGTTGACAGCTGCTGTCAGTCGGTTCTGGGAGGGACCAGTTGCCTCTTTCTTTGTGCAGAACAGACCCAGCAGGCAGGAGGAAAGAATGGATGTGCTGTATCCATTTCCATCACAGCCTGCCATGATGAATGCACACATGTCACAGTGTGTGTTCTCTGTTCCCTCGCTCTTGAGGAGGCCACTGACTTTCACAACCTGACCAGAGGCTCCTGAAGAAAGTCCAGGCCTATCTGACTTTGGAAACCTGAGACCAGGCTGGAGGGGGCTAAGGGATGACCAGAAAATAGCAAAAGGATACATTCAGCTTATTTTCTGGTTTTACTCACACAGAGTAATAAAAAAGGGTGCCTCACTTGACCAGCTCGTAGGCAGCACTGGCTATGCTGCTCCTGGGATTTGCTTGCACAATGAATACCAAAATAATCTCCAGGAAGGATTGCAAAGGGGCTCAGTTTCATTTCCCATTTTGGACAGGAAACCAGCCATGTCAAGACTGGACTGAAAACCCCAACCCCTCTGGGGGAGGGTCCCCCTGACCAAGCTCTGAGTACCTGTTTGACAGCACATGGGAGAAAGCATGAGAGAAGTTAAGTAGTTTGCAGATCAGATAAAGATTGGGCTTTAAGGCACCCGTCTCCGTTCTCAGCTCCCCCAGCCTCACTTTCTCTGGGAATTACATGGCCTGCTTTGCTTGGGATTGGAGATTCACAAATGCCTCAGGGCTGGAGTGGATAGGTTGTTGTTGAAATCACAGGGAAAAGCTTTTTGGCAAAGGTCAATTACAGCCTTATCCTCTCCCGCCTCGAAAGATTGAAGACATCTCTCTGGAAAGTAGCTGCTTGCAAGAAGACACTTCTTCTTAACTTGTGGTCTAGTGGTTAGAGCAGAATCCTGTGAATCTCTTCCCAGAGTGGTCAGTGAGTCACTACAGCCCTACCAAGCTGCCTAACCTCGCCCTCCTGCTGCCTGAAGCTCAGGACCACACTCAGTGCTGGCAGGATGCAGCACTGCTGCCGTGAGCAGGACAGTGTACAGGGGACAATCCTGAGTTTTGCTACTGCTCAGGTTCTTCTGTAAAGAGCCAGGAGATGTGGGCAAGCAATTCTGCTACTTCACAGTGTGCAGAGCAAACAAAGGGAAGGATGGTTGGCTGTTGACATCATCTCCTGGGAGCCCTGCCCTGTCACTACCTCTGGGCACACTGGTGAACAGGGGGCTCACAGGGGGACTCTGTAGGGGGTGCCAGGCCCAGAGCCCTGGGAAGAAGGAGCTTGCAAGGCTCCTGGTACTCACACTGCCTTTGGAGATGTAGTTGGAATCCCTCATGATGTCCCTCGCCAGGCCAAAGTCACAGATCTTCACCAGCTTCCCCTCACAGATGAGGACATTCCTGGCAGCCAGGTCACGGTGCACACACTGCAGGGGGGGACAGAGCAGTGTCACTGAGAGGGGCCCTCACACAGCCTGAGAGCACAGCCAGCTCCAGCACTAGCTCATTCCTGGGGCTGCAGGGACAGGAGTCACCTCACATCATCTCGGGTGTCTCCTTCACCTCTAGGGACAATCATGGCCTGGCCACTAGCAGAGCTACCACATTTTTGCCATTTGCCTGGACTGCTTCCTCTGTGACAGCAACAGCCATAGGGATCCAGCAGGGGAATGGGAGCAGCCCAGCAGAGAGGGGATTGCCAGGGCCAGACCAAGCCAGGGGACTTGGTGGGCTGGAAGGAGGGGGTGTCTCCATCTCTCTTTGGACAATCCAACCCAGCAGCCTGAAGACATCAGAGTTACACCAGCCTGGCTTGTGCCTCCTAGTTTGCCAGCATGTTGGATGTTTTCTGTATGAACAGCCCTGACATTTGCTGCTGGAGCACTGACCATGCACTTTTAGGGATCAGACAGTCTGGCTGGGGGCAGAGAGCCAGGAATTTCTCTCTGCATTGATGCCATTGACGCCTTCTGTTAGCCCTGCCCTGTGTGATGCTTCACACAATCCAGCTATATTACTGTGTGCCCTGGACTAAGCCAGACCTTAGGAAATTCCAGAGCCTAGTTCTCCATGGTGGCTTAATTTCCACTAAACAAGCACTTCTGATGAATCCTGGGGTGCTCAGAGCATGCAGTGCAATAAAGGTGTCTAGGAAGAGCAGTTGCTCTGCTGCAGAGTGCCTTGTGCTTTAGCTCCCTGTACACTGTTTGATCATCCCAGTAAATAGGGATGATTTAATCCCACAGCTGTGCTGAACACGGCTCAGGAGGAGCACAGAGTCAGGGAATTTGAGGTCTGAAGCTCAGTGTGAGCCAGGGTTAGCTGTCACATGCAAATACAGTCATGCTGATCTCCAGGACCGTGTTTCCAAAGGGAAGTGGTCAGCAGCTCTTCAATTGCATGGCCACTTATCCCACAAGGAGTTTGGCACGGATAGAGGGACAGTGGGAGGAAGCTGACCACAGGACATGGCAGAAAACTCACTGCTGGCCACCACCACTACAGGCTCCACAGAGCAGCCAGCATACATACATTTTTGGAAGCCAGGAACTCCATCCCATTGGCCACCTGGAAGCTGAAGCCCACCAAGTCCATGTAGCTGAGGAGTGGAGACTCGTTTATCAGCGTGACCCGGTCTGTCCTTTCAGGAGCTGCAGGGCAAGCAGAGATGGATGTTGGTGTTACCCAGCACACTGGGGAGCTTCCCAGCAGTGGAAGGACAGAGTGGGGAATGCTCTGCCGCCAGCAACAAAGGGACAGAGCTGGAGCTGTCATTGTGAGGACATCTACCACTGGACGAGTCCCAGAAGTGACCTTTGAGAGCAAAGGCATCCAGCACCCGAAGTAGAAGCACCTCTCCCTCCCGCTGTGGCCAAGCTGTTACCTGAGGGGGAGTAGCTGTCCAGCTCATAGGGGGTGCCATAGTTAGAGGACTCGATGTCAGCATACTTGACTTCACCCTTCATGTCAGACATGGGCACGTAGTCCAGGGAGTCGTCCTTGCTCATGTCCATGTAGCCCCCATCACTCTCGACAGACATGGAGAGGTGGCTGTGGGGAAGAGAAGAGGCTGTTCAGATCCAGAGGAGAGGAGGAGACATGAGGGCTGGGGGCAAAGATTTGTGAATCTGAAATTCTCAAACCCTCAGCCCCAGCACTGAAATGTCCCACACAGCTGGGAAAGAAGCCCTGCAGGGTGGATGAAGTGGTGTGCAAATGGTGAAGTGCTTAGGAAGGTCTCAGCTGCCTCAGGCAGAAAGGGCAGGGAGGAGCTGTAACACTGCTCTATTTTACCATTGTTTTGGCGTGCTGGAAGGAAATGCTGCTTTCTAACTTCCCAGGGGATCACTTCTCTGCGCTGCCATGCCTGCATCCCTTACAGCTGGCAACCAGATAAAGGATCATTTCCCTTTCCTTGTGGCACCTCTTGTGCAATTGCCTTCCTTGTAGCACTTCTCCCTTAGGCTCCATAGCAACTCAACCTGCCCTGGAAATGCAGAGCTGAGATCTCCAGTGGTTAAGACATGCTGGAAAACCCTGCATCTCTGTACTCAGTGTGTGGCTATGGTTATGCAAATAAAGTTAATGATGCCAGGAAATATTCCCAACTGGCATGGAGCAGCTGGCATGTGTGCTAGCAAACTCAGGCTCCAGGACACAGAGTTTAGTAACTCCTCGCTGTCAGGAGCTGCTTGGAGGTCACTGGCCGGCCCATGGGCTGGTCTAACAAGGTAACAGAGGAGCCAGCTGTGTCCCAGTGATGGGCCGGTGTTTATTTCACTGCTCTGTAGGATCCTTCCTGGGAGTACCAGCCTCCTTCCCTGACGGGACTAGGACAGGGCAGGCACCAGGGAGGAGGAGAGGGCTGCTTTGCTGTACCTGTGCACGTGTTCCTCCTTGGGGGTGTTCCCGTAGAGCTCCGCCTCCCGCCGTGCCTTGTCGCCGTAGGACTGCAGGAAGGTGTGCTTGTTGCGGTGCAGGTAATCCACCAGGTCCCCGTAGCGGCAGTACTCCGTGATGATGTAGATGGGTCCTGGTGGGACAGAACACCCACGTCAGCCCTGCCTTGGCCACCGTGCCGTGAATTTCATCGCACAAGGATAATACCAGGCTACAGGATGTCTAGGCAGGGCCACAGGGAAAAGCTGCCTTTCTGGTACTGAGCATTTTCTGGCATTTGAAATTTGTGTTTGTGGAGGGAGGTGGGGGTTAACTGACATGCCTTCCCAGTTCCAATCAGGTTGGAAGAAACATGTTCAGACTCCCACAAGGTTTTCTTAGGAGAAGGTTTAATCGTTTGGAACCAGAAAACAGGAACTATTCTTTCGAAGGACAGTTGTCCTCCTAAGCACAGCCCAGGGAAGCAGAGAGAGGTGACAGGGTGCTCAGGGCTCATCTACCTCCTTTGGTGCAGGCCCCCAGCAAGTTGACAATGTTGAGGTGAGGTCCCAGGTGGCTCATGATCTTCAGCTCAGACATGAGGGCTTGCTTCTCACTAGTGCGGGCTGTGGCTGTTGGGGAGAGCCAGTGTGAGCAGCAGGGCAAGGAGGGGACAGTGTGGCACTGACTGGTCTTGTGGCTTTGGGGTGGGGAAAGGGGGTGAACTCACACTTGAGCATTTTGACTGCCACTTTCATGGTGGACCGTGAATGGCTCAGGCCATGGGCTGTTGCCTCCACCACACGACCAAAGGCACCGGAGCCAAGAGTGCGTCCTGCAAAGAAACAGCCAGGAGGCAAAGTTGACAATGTTCTAGAGGAGAGGTGAGGAGAGGAGCCTCAAAAATACAATTTGTTTGTCTGAAACCACACAAGCATTGCTGCAGTCATTCTGGTGAACATGGACATGGCAGTGAGCTGTGGTGTTTGGGGTTGGGGCTGGTTTCCAGAACAAGGTGGAATAGCCAGGAATAATACAGTGCTTAATGCCAAAGGGGGCAGCTGGCCTCCCTCCATGGTCCTAGATGATCCCCCTACTCTGGGACCACATTGAATCTCCAGGGATCTCTGTGTCTATTCTGGGTTGGTCTCTTTTGGAGCTCTCAACCCAAAACTTATCACCCCCAGGCAGCCAGAACCTCACGAATCCATCAGTGGGACCTGCAGAGCCTTTACCTAACACCAGCTTGTCCCTGGGCACCTCCCAGGTGGAGTCGTAAGGGAGCTGCATGGGATCCACATAGATGTACTCGTGCCCATCAGAGCTGACCGACTCAATCACCTTCCAGCGGATTTCATAGCGAGGTTTCTGGAAAAGGGACCGGAGGAAAAAGAGACATCTGAGAGGCTGGGAGTCAGAGACATGGGGTGTGGGGGATGTGTCTGGACTTTGTTAGGGAGCCTTTGGTCCCTGCAGCCATTGTCTCATTCCCCATCTACGCCAGAGATGCCAGGGGCATGCAGGAGCTGATGGAGGCCCATAGATCCTGATGCAGCTGGAACATCTTCAGGCCCAGCCACCCTAACCCTGGGTACCACTGTGTCAGCCTGGGAACACTCTCCTCTTTTACCTTCTGCCACAGCACGATCAGGATGATCAGGGAGATCACAGTGAGGACCAGCAAGGCCAGGATGACAGAAATTATGACCACCTTGAACGGCAAGGCTACAAAGATAACAGGGACAGCAGTTAGATCCTCCACTCCTGCACGGCCTGAGCACCCAGGGAAAGGAGGTGAGAGCAGTGCAGAGAGGTCCCCCCACACTCCTCCCCCAGACATTGACCCTGAGCTGTTCTCTGGGTAGGGACAGTCTCCTCCTGGGCAGCCCCCCAGGGATGATGGGGTCATGGGTTGTTACTGGCTTCTGCCTCAGGAGAGGTTTGGCCACAGGAGGATAAAAAGCTCTAGAGGGGCTGTTTTGCTTGGGGGCGATCTGGCAGCCCTGGGCCTGGGCTTAGACCGTCCTTCCTCATATTTGGGATGTCCAGCATGTGGATGTTCAAGTTCGTGGCACCATCTAGTGACCTGTGGGCTAACAACAAGACACTGGGGACTTGCTCAGGCATTCCTGTCTTGCTTCCCTGGGGAGATGACCCTGCCCGTAGTGGGAAGAGCATATCCATGGCCATAGGACATAAGGGCTCCACACTCTAACTGGAACAATTTTTTCTGTTCAACCCAAAGGAAGCTTCATTTGGGGCAGAAGCATGCAGGTTTCCAGGCTGGAGACACAGAAAGGTCTATCTCCCCACTATTGGCTCAAAACTTGTCTCAGCCCTCACCGTGCGGGACCAGAGTGATGTCCTGGGAGTTGGTGCCCAGGAAGTTCTGCACGGTGCACCTGAGGAGCAGGGGCTCGTGCAGCCTGTGCAGCTGCAGGGTGCTGTTGACGCGGTAGAGCTGCCGCTCCGCGTGGTACGAGGCGTTGGTCTGCACGCCGATCTCGGCCGACTCGTTCCCCAGCAGCCGCGTGGGCTGTCCCTTGCTGCTGCACCTGGCCCAGAGAGGATAAAGGCACCTGAGAGGCAGCAGGGACCACGCGCCACCATGGGATGCCCAGGTGTGTGTGACAGCCAAGTACAACTAAATAATAGCCTGTTATTCTAATAAATAAAAGTCCAGCCGTTCTCACGGCCTCCATCCCTCCACTCACCATTTGATGTCGCTGCAAGAAGACCAGCTGATCTCCGGCTGGGGCATGCCTTCAGCAGAGCACGTTACAGTCTGCTCCCCGCTGCTGGCACTGCCGTTCTCCTTGAGATCCACCACTTTAGCTGGCACTGAAACCAAAAGACAGTGATGGGAATTAATCTTCCTTTCTGATTGCAGGATGGAAGGGGAACATGATTCCTCTGGGGAATGTGAAGATACTGTATCCCTACCATAGCCTAGGGATGAGGTAGGACTCATCACATCCATTGTGTTTATTTTTGAAAGGGAACAGCAAAAAGAGCAAGGTTTGAGGGGGTGATGGTTATGGATCTGCCCCCATGTAGCTGGACTGGAGAGCAGGGTGAGCATGGGGGAAAGTCCCGGGCACCACAGCTGTACGATCATCTCTGCATCTGCTACCTTGGGCCAAGCTGATGGTATCTGCCTCCCTGTCCCCCCTGCTCTGAGGCCAAGTGTGAGATATTTCACCCGAGTGTGTTTCTTGCTTGAATGCTCTTTCTTTAAGCAAGACCCCTCTGGAGCTGCGGCCACAGGAGTAAGGGCTTCATTCTGAGGGTCCTGCAGCAAAGGATGGTGAGGCCTTGAGGCTGCTCCCACTCTCCTCAGCCATGTGTGTGCATGCCCATCCTCACCATTTATCTGCAGATGGAAGGAGAGCTCCTGCTCATCATCCTCATTGGAAGCCCGAATGGTGTAAAATCCTCCTTCTTCCTGCTTCACCCGCACCAGCACCAGAGCTGTCTGGTACCTGGGGGAGACACAGTTCGAGTGATGGCTGTGGGAACGTACCCAGGGACTGATAATTCTTGGAGGCAAGCAGCTCCCACCCACCTGAGGAGTGCTTGAAATCCACTCACAGAAAACTATTCAACCACCCACCGTGTCCAACGAGCAATTTGGAGATTCCTTTGTGAATTACCCCCTCTCTGCACCCTGGTGAGGAATGATGGGTCCATACCTGGTTTCTGACAAGTTCCTGCTGCTGATGGTGAACTCGCTGCTGCTCTCCATAGTCAATGTCCTGTTGTTCTTCAGCCACACAATGTTGGGTGGGGGATAAGCCTCCACTTCCACCTGGATAGAGTGGCTCTTGTGGACCTCGGCATACACTGTGCTGGGCAGGTGGGTGTGGAAGTGCACAAAGCCACGCTCTGAGGCAAGAGGAAAAGGGCTGTCAGAGAGGGGAACCTCCTCCCTGACCTTTTGGATAAACATGGATCTGGAACAAAACTCTCTGAACACCCAGAAGCGGTGGGGCAGCTCCAGATCCATCCCTCAAGACCTCGGGCTTGTGTCTGAGGGGAGGTGGATGCAAAGCCACACTGGAGCAGAGGAGTTCACAGGGCAGAAGGGTGTGGCTGCTATCTTGTGGAGATAATGGAAATGGGGCAGTTTCCCTCAAATTACGTGGAAGAAGATCAGATGCAGATGGAAGACAACATGTCTTCACACCACCTTGGCACTGCACAGTGCAGAGAAACTCTTACCAATACCTTCAAGAGTCTTAAAGGGTCACAAAAGCCGTGAATGGAAATTTGGGATGTTTTGAAGCCAAGAAGTGGGCAGGGGTGACATGGGGTGAGGTTTGGCTCGTTGTCATGGTTACTTAGAGCAGAAGTGAGGAGGGGAGAAAGCTGGAGGCTGTGAGAGAGGAGAGGGGGTCACTCTGGGACATCCTGCCTGGAGGCCCACACGGTTTGCTGGCCTTGGCATGTGGGCAGCACGCACCGATCACTTGCACTGTGATGTCTTTCCGGTCCGTTTTCTCATGGTAGCCCTCAGAGACATTGCAGACATAGGTCCCGCTGTCCTCCAGCTCTGCATTCTGGATGACGAGGATGGAGCGGATCTCATGACTGGACCCAGGCAGGAAGTCAGTCACTGGCTCCACAGCCTTCCCTGCCTGCAAAATGGGGACAGGAGACATGGTATGAGGAGCCAAAAACTTGTTCTGCCATTGGGCTCACAGGGAGCGGGGAGAAAGTGGTAGAAGATGCCAGTCTGGCTGCCACAGGACAGGGAACACACACCGATCAGAGACCCCTGAGACAGCCATAATCAAAGCATATGCCCATCAAACCTCCCTGTGGCAGCAGCAGCATTCCTTAACTTCTGCCACGGGATATCGATGAGTGATTGCCATGGCACATGTGGGTAAAGGCTGGAGCTGCTGCCCAGAGCCTGGGGCTGGAGCACTCACCTGCTTGCGGGGATAATCCCAGTTGAAGTTGACGAGCTCGTTGCCGCTCACGGTGCACATGACGGTGACGTTTTCTCCCTGGCGCACCATGGTCTGCACTGCGCTGATGGAGACGTTCACGGATGACACTGTGGCAAAGGTGGAAGAGAAGAATGAATTGTGAAGGGATAAGTGGGCATCCAGCCCATTTACCCTGGGTGGACTGGAAACTGTCTTCCCTGAGGGATGGAGCTGCCTTGTAGGCAAAACCCATTCTCTAATGGAGACAGGACTAAACCCAGCCTCCAAATTGATCGTCACTGAAGAGACAGGGAGAGCTTTGGTGTCTCCTGCCACTGGCCTGAAGAAACAGCCACAGCAGGTGCACAGGTGTGCTAAGAGAGTGTCAGCTCACCCTGGATCCTGTAGACGTAGAAAGTGTCTGAATCCACCTCCTGGTCATCCACAAAGGTCCGGCAGAAATAGGTCTTATCCTCAAAGAAGCCTTTAAATCCTTGTTGTGGATCATATGTAGCTGGGATGGGGTTCTCCACCTTCTTCTCATAGAGGGTGACCTGCATCTGTGGGTTGGTCACACGGCATGGGATGACAGCCTCTGTGTAGCCCGTGATGAAGATGAAAACCTCTTCAGAGGTGACTGCAGGGAGGAAAACCAGGGAGGGATCTGTGGAAGAGAGGGAACATTGGTTAGAGAAAGCTGCTTGGAAGCTTAACCAGGGCTGCTTTGTGCTTCTCCAGGAATAGTCCACCACAGAGGTGTGACTCCATGCTAGTGGGATGCTTCTTCCCATACTTCCCTTGGGAAAGTAGAGCTGCATGTTGTGTACTTGTCAAATGTCTCCTGGGAGGGTGAGAGAGACCCAGCCCCACCGAGCACCACTGCTCCCACACCACTTGTCCCAGCACACCACACTCTCCATGAGCTGACACACCAGAGACACCCACCATGAGCAGGAGAAGGGGTTTGGGGAGGCCAGGTGCTTGGAGACAGAACAATAAATCAAAGTCCTTCTTTCCTTGTTGCCTAAACCCCATTGAAACCCACGGGCAAGGACATGCTGTCCCCTACCTGGAACGTAGATGTAGAGGGCTCTCCTCTCCGCTGGCTCTGGAGCCTGCTCAGGGCTGTAGGTGCACGTGTACTCCCCGGTGTGATGGCC
This sequence comes from Dicaeum eximium, assembly GCA_013396995.1. Taxonomy (NCBI): domain Eukaryota; kingdom Metazoa; phylum Chordata; class Aves; order Passeriformes; family Dicaeidae; genus Dicaeum; species Dicaeum eximium. The sequence continues at coordinate 202,678 of VWZP01009947.1, read as the reverse complement.
TGTCACATTCCTGAGGGTGAGATTGCTGACGAAGACACCGTCCCTGAGCTCCAGCGAGGCGGTGAGGGGCTGCCCCTCCCGCTCCCAGACCAGCTCTCTGTCCCCATAGCACAGGAGGGAGAAGGTGCTGTGGAGGCTGAGGACAAGCTCAGTGTCTCTGGGCTCGATGTGCAGCCTGCTGTCCCCAAATGTCACCTCCAGCAGACCTGAGAGAGGAGTCACATGAGATCAAATTGAATTCCTCTGAAATCCACAGAGAAGCACACCTCATGGCAATGTGTTTGCTTTGTAGTGTCAGCCTTTACACTGAAAAATAACTTTCCTGGGTTTGCCTTCCCTAGTGTAATCACCATGACAAACCCACGGTCTCCCCAGGAATGTCCTGCCAGTCTAGACCTTGGTGGGTCACCCTTCATTCCCTGCACCTCCTACAGCCCTTAGTGGAGAGCAAATCCTACAGCACAGGATTTGGCAGTGTTCAATGCAGCCCATGTTGTCTGTGGCAATATGGGGTGGAGAACCCCCAAGGAGGATAGGAGGCAATTCCTCGCTCTTCTGGCTGCCTGTCCACACGGACGGTGTCAGACAGGACACAGACGAGGCTGAAACAATGTCAGTTCACAAGAAAGTGAAAAAGGAATGAAAGCAAAACCTTGCAGGAAATCCTTTGGAAGCAATAGAGCAGGCAAGGTCTTCCTGAATGGCTCCCCGTGTCTCTCCCAGCTTCCTTGCTTCACCATTTGCCCAGATGTCCCCAATGGGGCTGTGACACGCTCCTCTCTCTGTGGGTGTCCCCATAGGTGGGCACGGCAGCTCCAGGGCCTTGCAGCAATGCTGAGAACAGCCCAGGTGCAGCCAGGAGCCCTGGTGCCTTGCTGGGGGGGTTGTTGGATATATGGGATCTGACCAAACCCCTCCTGCCGTGGGGTGTCCAGCTAATGTGGGTTCTTGGGGTCTGCTAAGGAAGGTCTGAGCACACCTGGCACTGCTGCCTGGGGAAGGTCTCCTCCTCCCACCGTGCTGTGCATCACCATGGAGCAGGTGGGGACTTTACCCCACCCCACCACAGGACTGAGTCAGTCCGTGGGTCTGGGGCATCAGCAGGGACAGATGTGCCTGGAGCATGCTGCGCACCCCGTGCTTCCCACAGCACTGCCCTTTGTCCCCCTCACCCCGAGGTGAGCCCCGGGGGTCACACACCCTGCCCAGCCAGCACTCACCAGTGAGGATGAGGAGCCCGGGACACGCCTTGAGAGCGGGGCACAGCATGCTGGGCTCTGGGCTCGGTGCCGCAGTCCTGTCAAGAGCAAAGTGGTGTGAGCACAGCTCTCGGCAGAGGAGGGTCCCTCTGTCCTGGGCAGGGGGCCCTGAGCCCCCACCCAAGCCCTGGCCTCACTTCTCCACCTCAGAAACCTTCCACCTCTCCAGTTCTCAGCCTTTCCCTGCTGGGGGAGTGGTGCTTCCCCCTCATGCTGGATCTGCAGTTTCTAAGGCTTCTCCCACTGGTAAACAGGGATTTTGCTGGAGGCTCCAGCAGTTGTGTCAACTTTTGCTCATCTCAGCTGGAAATGCCTCTCCCCCCTTGGCAGAGCCCTGCCTTCCTCCCTCCCTCCCTCTGCTTTACCACTTGCCTTTTTTCCTTAGTTTTTCTTCCCTCAGTCACAGTCAGATAAAACTTGCTAGAAAACAGATCTCCCTCCAACCCTCCCACATTGTTTGCTCCTTCCAATGAAATAAAAGAAGCCTTGTCATGGCACTTGGTTGCTGGCTGGGGTTAAAACACAACAAGCCTGAAGAAACTCCACCAAAAAATGAGTTTCTTGTACTTAACTTTTAAATACATAAATTTAAGACAATATCTAAGAGGGTTTTTTTTTTAGTTTAAAATCCTTCTAATCAACATTTCACAAGAAATCTTTTCTACAGAGCTTTTTCAGCCCTCCCTGGAGCAAACCAGGAGCCAAAGGAGATGAGGCCAGAGATCCCTAAGAGCAGGGGTCTGTCCCCTGTGTATTGGGGTGACAAATATCCCTCCCCATGGTGCCTGCAGGGGTGGGAACAAGTATTTCTGAAAATTTGCTTTCTGAAAAGCAAAATGAACACACCGACAAGAGGAAGAGTAAGGGGAAAGGCTTTTTCTGTGCCTGGGCAAAGCCTGGGGGAAATGAGTTCAGTGGGGAACGCGGGGATGCTCCTGAAGGAGCTGAACCTCACAGCTCAGCCTCGCTGCAGGGCCGAGCTCCTGCCCTGCCACCGGGCCACCTCCAAGGCACAGCCCGAGGAGAAGCCCCCTGTGATGCTGGCAGTGCTCTGGGGAGCTCCTGCCAGGCTCAACGAGGGCTAGTGGCAACCTGGACTCGCTGACCCGGCCCCGTCTCTCGCTGAGCTCTCCGCTGCCTCTTGGCCCTGGCGCGGCCTCCCGGTCTGCCTGATGTTAAGGAGGAAATGGTTTTTAAATGACGTGCGCTTGTCAGATGTTTTTATTATTCTCTTGCTTTGGCTCAACAGAAGTCTGATCTACCACAAATCCTTCCAGGTCTCCAGCTAATTCAGCAGCGTTCGTCTTTCTCCTCCCGAAAAAAGGCTCTATAACTCTTCCTCTTTCTTCGTTTGCCAGAGGGGATAAGAGCATTTAGGGCAAGAGATGGGGGTGGGTAGGATGAAAGGACCGAGGTGAAATTCAGGCTGTAAATGAATGTGACCTCCCTGCACCCACCCTCAGAGCACCAAGCTGCAGGAGAGAGAAGGACGGACAATCTAATCTCTGCCCCGCAGGGCACTGCCATGAGAACAATTACCTTCGTTTCCCCATTCTCTTTTACAGAGGTGTGTGATTCATCCATTATTCAATGTTCAAGGTTGTAAGGACAACCGAGATCCTCTCCTTTCACCTCCCCTGCCTGCATGCACAAGCCAGGTTGTATTCACTACCCCAGCCCCTAGATACCCGCCTGTAATCGGCTAAGAACTCCCGAACTCATGCCCAGCTTTTACCTGCCAGTCCAGCCCCATGGCTGTCACTGTCAGTCCTGCTGCAGGCGCGATCTTGGCTCCCCATCCCCGCACTGCCAGCTCCGTGCCTGCAGCAGCCATTTCTGCGGGATCACCGATGGGCAAAGCTTGTCCTGCGGGGCCCGGGAGCTGGGCACGGGGGTGTGCTGGGGCTGGGCTAGCAGGAGAGCTCCTCCAGCCAGCCCTGAGAGCCGGGCACGGGGGTGTGCTGGTCCTGGGCTAGCAGGAGTGCTGCTCCAGCCAGCCCTGAGAGCCGGGCACGGGGGTGTGCTGGTNGGGTGGTGCTGGTCCTGGGCTAGCAGGAGGGCTGCTCCAGCCAGCCCTGAGAGCCGGGCACGGCGGTGTGCTGGTCCTGGGCTAGCAGGAGTGCTGCTCCAGCCAGCCCTGAGAGCCGGGCACGGGGGTGTGCTGGTCCTGGGCTAGCAGGAGTGCTGCTCCAGCCAGCCCTGAGAGCCCCGCAGCCCCCGCCTGCCGCCTCTGGCCGCCTCCGCTGTGTTCATAGCTGGTTTTAATAAAGCCGCTGGTTTTGCAGAAAGGCATTTCTCTTGGAGATGCTTCCCAAGCAGAGTGGGAGGGTGGCAACGTCTCGCAAAGAGCGGTGACCTCTCCCTTGTTTGTCTGCTCCGGCCGGGGCGAGAGGCGCGCTCAGAGAGCCCGGCTGAGCTGAGCTCCGTCCTGCGGCAGGCTCGGGGACAAGCCTGTCCCTCCCTGTCATGGGGACATGTGTGCTTGCTCGGGGACAAGCCTGTTCCTCCCTGTCACGGGGACATGTGTGCTTGCTCGGGGACAAGCCTGTCCCTCCCTGTCACGGGGACATGTGTGCTGGCACATGTGGGTGCGCACAGGCATCTCACAAGGGATGCAAATGCACCCAGCTCACTGCCAGCCCTGAGAGCACTTATTTCTCTCCTCAATCCCAGCTTTTGTTCTTAGCGGGAACTGTGAGTGCCACCAAGAGTGCCAGACGAGGAGGAGCAATCCCACTCACAGATACAAAAGCAGGCACACAGACGTTCTCCCAAATGCAGGCACCTACACGGTGCTCAGCTGCCTTGGGTGATCTCCTCTCCCCGCTGTGGGTTAGCAGGGTGCCTCAGACCCCTCAGACTCCTGCATCCTTCCCACAAGCCAGGACCTGAGTGTTTTCCAGCCATGGGATCCTTTGCCTTCACCCATCCAGGCACAATCATGGAGGCCAGGGAGCTCCTGCAGCAATGCCATGTCCAGCATCCTTCACTCAGCCCTGCAGTGCCGTGGCAGCCACCAAGGTGCTGTCCCAGCTCTCCATCCCCGTGTTACACCCCTCACCATCCTTCCCTCCCCGCCAGCACTGGTACAGACCTTCCCTCTGCTCCTCGATGTGGAGGCAAACCAGTCCTAGCCAGGCTGGGAAAGGAGCTTTTCTCTTGAGCCACACTGTTTATTATTCTAAAGGAGGAATTTGGCTGGGACAGGAGACAGGAGGTCGGCTGGCTCGCAGGGCAGCGGCGCTGGCCGGGTGACACAGCCCCACAGCACACGCAGCCCCACATGCCTGGGGGTGGCTCTGCTCCCCAGGGGCTCAGTGCTGTGGGGGAGGCTGGCCCCTCACAGCTGGCACGTCCCTGCTCGCCCCCACGCTACGCCCAGCGAGGCCAGAGCCGGGCACTGCTGGACTGGGAGCGTCTGGGAGGGTTTGGAGTCCAAACAAGACGCAGATACAGGCAACTGTCCCTGGCCGGTGACACAGACACTGCCTGTCCTTATCTCCCCTCTGTAATCACAGCGGCCTGGCAGAGCAGAGTGGGGTTTGCAGCAGAGATGAGGAAAGCTGAGCCAACCCTGGGGCTCCTGGCTTTCCCAGCTGGCAAAGGGAAGCGTCCCAGGGCTGGCTGAGGTCAGGCACCGCTGGAATCCTGTTTGAGCATCTCTAGCCCTGTGCTCTTGCAGGGGGTTTCTGGGGGATGGAATAAAAGGAGTCACCCCAACATCCCAGAGCAGCCACAGCACTGAGCACAGGGCTCTGATGGCCTGTGATCCCACAGACAGGACACAGGCCAGAGGGCCAGAGCAGAGGTCAGACAGCACGGCCAGGGCCACAGCCATGCCAGGACCGGGATTCAAGTCTCATGATTCCTCATCTCATGACTACACAGCTTTTCCAGAGCAGCCCGCTCCCATTTCTCCTGCATCCCAAATCTGATGACAGCTGAGCTTTCTCCTCCGCCTCCTCCTGCAGTCCCTCGCCCGAGCAGCCGGGGGCTGATGCCTCTGCAGCTGATGAACTCGGACAGGAATTTCTGCAGCAGGAGCAGGGCAACGCCCTGGAGTTTGGATACAAGGAGGAGCTGTATCCAGCTCCAGGGGATGGCACCACCTTTTTAGGAAGCCACCTCTACTACTCCTTGCACCTCAGAGTGCCTTGCTAAGCAGCTCAAGCATCACCAGACCTTACTGATTCATTAATGCTCCCCCACTCCAGACCTCTCTCTTGTTTAAGAATGCCAGTAAGCCCAAGATGTCTTTGCTAATGCCCAAAATATGCTGTGTGGGTTCAGTCTTCACTATTCTTGGATAACAAGGCAAGAATTTCCTCTGACTTTGCTCTGTGTGCCCTGCCATACTCTGAGCACCCTTCCCTGGCAGAACACACATGGCAGCCACTGCTGGCACGGACACTGCAGGCACTGCCCCTCCCCAAGCATGGATCATGTGGGACAGGGCCATTTCCAGCCCTGTAACCATCATAAACCATCAAAGAGGATGGGGTAGGAACGCCAAGGATGCCCTCCCAGTCCATTGCCCTCCTCCCAGCCCACCTAGACCACGTCTCTTGCCTCTCCACAACCAGTGCCCTGTGCAGAATCAGTGTGGGGGGGTCCCACAAGCATCCCCAGGGCTGTGGGAGCTGAGAACCAGCCTGCAGAGGCAGGTGCACAGGGGAGGGGACAGCTCAGCGTGCTGGGCAGTGGGGGAGCAGCCACAGCTGCCCTGACAGCCACCCTGGCAGAAGCTCTGGTCCCTACAGACCATCAGTCACCAGTCAGGGAATGCACTTTCGCTGGAAATCAGGGTGCACAGCCCCCTCTCAGCCAATTCTGTTTTGTATTTCCAGGGGCAATTCCTGCACCCATTGCCCACGCTGCTCTTCTCCCTGGCCATGCTCTCATCACTCTCCTGTGGTGTTGGGCAGAGGTGCTGAGTGCTGGCCCTGCCCATGAGGAATCTCGTCTGACCTGGGGGAAGGAGCTCACACAGCTGCCAATCCTTCCCTTCCTCTGCATTTCTATTTCTAGCCCCTTTTCTTGCAGGGCTGTGCTTCCAGGCGCTCCCACAATGCTTGATGGCCCTGCCAAACAGGCGAGGGACATCTGGTGCAAATTAGCGGGAAGTCAAATATACTTTATTTCTTCTCTGTCTAATCGCATCTGAGTCATTAAGTGACATCATGGGTGCCCATATGCAATAAAAAATTCCCTCTATGTATCCCATGATCAATATTGCTCACAGCCAGGGAGCAAATGCATTCCTGGCAGGGGGAAGGGGACACCATCCCCTGCTTTTGAAGGCAAAATGCTCCCCGAGCAAAGGCTGGTGACCCCTGAAACCCAAACCTTGCTTGTCCAGCAGTGAAACTCCTTGGCTTGTCCTGTTTTCCTCTGCCACCCTCCCTCTGGCCTCTGCAACTGCTTCTTTCCCACCCTTTAATCTAAATAAAACTGAGTGGTTGTTGGTTTGGTTTTTTTTTTTCCCTTGGCTGGAATTGGCCAGAGTTGCAACATCTCTCCTTCGGGGTCCCTTGGCTCCCATGACACCATGTTTACTCACAGGCCAGATTATCATCACAGAGCCCTTTTTCTTTTTCCCAGCAAAAGGCTAGAATTAGGCAGGGCACACACATGGGGAGCTTGTCATCCCAAGGCCCATAAACGGCTGCTGATAAAACACAGAGGTAGGAAATCTGAAACCAGACTGAGCAGCAGCAGGGATAGGGAGTCCCTGTGTCCCACAGACCATCCCTGCCCCAGGACGAACACCTGGGGGCAAAACCCTCCTCACCTGGCCACCTGCCAGTGCCAAGGGGGCCCTGCAGCTGTACCCAGACACGGTGAGACCGGGGGATGCTGAGAGCCTGGTACCTGCTGGCAACGTGCTGGATCGGGGCGTCTCAGTTTCAGTCTGGGAGAGGGGAGGTTTTGCAAGCACAGACAGTGTCATTAGTGCCAAAATCCTCTGAGTGGTTTTGTGAGAGCTCCTTGGCTGTGAAAATGTGACTAAAGCCACAGCCTTGGTATGGACTGAGCTCTCCGGGAGACGAGAGAAGTGTGGGCAGATGCCACCCCTGGGGATGAGCAGGGGGATGAGCCCAGGGACACTGTGCCCACAGGAGGGGATGGCTCTCCTGCTGACCTCTGCATCAGGGAGCAGATCTGGCATGTCCAAAGCCCCTGCCCAGGACTCCAGATTCTGGTCCCCAGCCTCAGTGGCACATGGAGAATGTGGCTGTGTGGTCCTGAGGGTCCTGCAGTGGATGTCAGCACACGGTGGCACACCCAGCCTCCCACAGGCTTTGACAGCATCCAACAGAAAGCTGAAAATGAGGACTGTGACCCTGAAGCAGGGGAGGGAGACTGCCAGGGGGGATGACAAGTCCACACTGAGCCCCAGCAGCGTGATTCAGCTGCCCTGGGGTCAGCCACGTGAGGAATGGGTGGGGAGGCGAGCCCCACGCAGCCCTGTCCGACCACGGCCACCCTCCCTCTCCTGGTGAGGGGCACCACAGTGTCCACACACAGAGTCCAGCAGCTCTCCAGCCGTGGGCTGTCCACAGCACATCTCTGTGAGGAGCCAGCACAGAGGGACGTGGGACCAGGGCGAGCCCTGCACTCTCACCCATATCCCCTCCTCTCTCCCCCTCTGTTTTAAGCCCATGGGAGACAGAGGAAACGAGTGACCCATTTGGTACAAGTTCAGAATAAAAAGAAACATCTGTTTGGAGAGGTGCCAGTGTTATAAATAATCCCCCAGCCCCGAGTGATGGTATTCATGGCCCTTTGGGCTGCGCATGCTCCCCTGCTTCCGCTCTCCAAGGAAAGGCCAGACCCCGTGGGCTGCTCCCCGGAGCCTGCAGGCTTGGCCTGGACTGTGGGAAAGCCCTGGGTGAGGACCAGGGCTCACCTGGGCCTGAAGGAGGGAGGGGGTGCTGGAAGGAATGGCTGCCACGTGCCAGGCAATGCCCAGCTGTCCCTTGCTGCATCCCCTGCATCTCATCCTGTTCAAATCCTGCCCACCTTGGTCTCCCTGGGGTGGACAATGTGTGCCAGGGCCGTGCTGGTGCTGGGACTGGTCTGGGGGGTGCTGGGGGCTGGGCAGCGTTTTGGAGCCCAGCCCTAAGCGTGGCATTGTGCACGTCTGGGGTGCTGTCACCGGGTGTGGGAGCAGCCCTGAGCAGACTCAGGGCTCACCCTTGTAGAGCAATGACTCCCCCAGGGAGGTACAAATGTGCCCCTTGAGAGCATTTCTGCCCTTCCCAGTGCTCTTTTCCAATAGGATGCTTTAAAATATCCAACACAGCCCAGCCAGGCCCATCCAGGACTGTCCCTTCATTTCTCTATTTTCCCTGACAACAAAGACATTTTTGGGAGAACATACCACGCTGTTTCACAAGCATGTGAGCAATGTCAATTATGAACACGGCTACAGGCACCCAAACCAGGACCCACACATCTCCCTGCATCCCCCTAGCCTCTCCAACTGGGTAGCAGAGCCCTGGGGCTGGCTGAGTGACTCAGAGCTCTCCTATCCCTCCACCCCCAAGCTGGCATATTTAGGGTCCCAGCTCCTGGGCATGTCGGACTGGATGGGGGTTGCCTGCCTTGAGCAGAGTCCATCTGCTTACCTGCTGCTTGTCCCTACCAGAGCAGAGAATGAGGGAAGCAGGGGACATGGAACCAAGATCAGGGACTATCTTGGCTTCTCATCCCTTGTCCTGGCATCCCCAGGGCTTTCCTCACTCTTCTTCCACGGCTGCCAGAAAGCCATGTCTGCCTTCCCACAGGGATTCAAGGGAAGCTCTCTGCTGGTGTCTGCACAGGGAGAACAGTCTCCAGCAAGTCAGCACCTCCATCACCTGCTCACAGCCAGGGTGGCTGCTCTGGTGGGGCCAGGGCTGGAGCCAAAGGTCCCAGCTGGCTCTAATTAACCACTAATACGCTGTGAGGGGAGGGACACAGAGGCAGGATGAGAAAAAGAACTATCCTAAGTCCCAGTGGGATGCAGGGGCTTTGCAAAACCCCAGGAGCAGGCAGAGTGTTGTGGTTTTACCAATCCAACAGCCCAGCAAAGGCTGAGTGAGCCCTGATCCTCTGTGAGCATTTCCCTGAGATCTGCGGAGGAGGAGGAAATCTCTGTGGATACATCAGCTCCTCTCAGCTGCCTCCGAGGGATCCAAGCTTAATTGCTTTGTTCTGGGGTTTTGGGCTCTCGTGGCAGGGATTAGGCACTCACCATCTCTGTGGTCAGGGCACCCTTTGCCTGTCTGAGAGGAGCCTGGCACTGTGGCCAGGGTGGGAAAGGATGGAGCCAGCCAGTGCTGGGTGTGAAGGGCAGAGGGGCTTGCAGAGGGGCTTTTTGTTTGGCCCTGTTACTTCTGGATTTCTGAGAGGGAGCAAAATGCAACTCCTGGTGCAGCTCTTGGTGCTGTGAGCTGATTCTGCCCTCTCCTGCACAGGCTCATGTGTGGGGCAGGAAGACCAGGATGGTGGCACTTGGCACCAGGACTGCAGAGATGAATAATCTCCTCCTGCAGCCTCTGCCCAGGCAGCATAAGCCATTCTTGCAAACCTGCATGCAGGGTTCTTTATAACTTCTCCTCTCAGTCACAAATCAGAAATCAGCTCCCCTCTGCACCCATGCTCTGCAAACAGCCCCTACCCCCAAAACCTGACAGAGCCTCTAGAGGAGAAGCTGAGGCAGGACTTGGCACCAGCAGCTGCCAGCACCCCCTGCCCTCCCCCTGAGTGCAGCTTTTAAATGGGCACCAAGTCCTGCTCCTGAATCAGACCATATTCTCCCAAACAGCTCCCAGGCTGGAGAAGGAAACTTGGCAGCTCCTGCAGGGAGAGAGGAGGGGACCCCTCTGGTGGTGCCTGCAGCGCCCAGCCCTGGGGAAAGCAGAGTTTCTGTTCTGCCACCATTGCTTGGCAAAGGCTGAAACCAAGGTGACTTCCAGTTTGGAAGAGGAGAATGAGCTTGCAGAGTGCAGGGCTTGAAATGGTGAATTTTCTGCTGGCACGGGTTCAGACAAACCCACAAGCAAACATATTTTTTTGTATAAATAAGACAGTGTGTCTCGCCAGTTAAAGCAATTCAAACATGAATGTAGCAATTTAATTGGTGCCAATTGCTGGGTCTTGGTAGCATTAAGATTTCAGTCACAGACCCTTTGGCATGGTAGCTGGGCCGGAAGAGGGAAGGCAGAGGGCCTGGCAGGATGGGGCTGAGGAGCAGGATTGCCCATCTCCTGCTGCTTCAGGAGCATCACCCTGTGCTGCCCATGGAGCCCTGCCAAGCAGCCCCCTTCACAGCAGGGAGAAGGTGCTCCTCTGTTTCCTGGTGCATTCCCAGGTTTAGCAATCAGTGCAGTGCCCTGATATATCCCTGCATTCTCCAATCCCTCCCTGCTCCAGCTCCTGCACCCCACAGCTCCCCACCAGCTCCATCCACACTGGCTCTTACTGAGCCCAAGGAAATGTGTAGGATGGATGTTAGGGAACTCCTGGATGGATAAGCAGGTGCCCCTGCAGGCATGGCCTGGAGAGGGTGAGTCCATCCATGGCTGCAGGACAAACACCACACCTGGCAGGTGCAGGACAAGCACCATCCTGGCACCAGCCTTTCTTTGGGAGTTTTGTGAGGTCTCTGCAAGGCTCTGCACACCATGGCCCTCTGGTTCTGCAGGTTGGTGGTTGCCAGGGCAGGTTACACACACAGACCAGGAGTACTGGAACAGCAGGGTGTGAGGGGCAGTACATCACTGTACAGCTCCTGTTACCAGACTGGGGGACAACGGGCCCATGGGACCCCCTTGCTCAGCACATGACCCATCCCAGCACCCCTCTGTGCATCCCCAGCATGTGTCCCTGTCACAGCTGGGTCTGCTCTGTCTCCCCACGGTGCTGGAACGTGCTGCCCTTCCAGGAGGAGGTGTCTCAGTGGCAGCAGAGCAGGATAGAGGTGAGCTTAGCTTGGGAACCCTAATTAGGCAATGGGGGAGAGGAGGAGGGGGAACAACCACCCCTAAAACAAGCCTCGTTATGTCCAATTTGCCTGGCGGAGCGGAAGGAGCCTCCTGGAGCTGCTCCAGCCCCTCAGGAAACAATACCCAGGCTATACCCTCCCCCTGCAGCTCCTCTCCAGGGGATTTCTTTCCCTTGGTTAAAGTACAAACAAACAAACTCCACGGAGTGTTCAGCCCCAGCTCTCCCTTGCAGGGATAGGACACATCCAGCCAGCCCCAAGCCCACATGGCCCCAGCTCCTTCCAGCTCTGGGTCAAAGGCAGCCCCAGTTGCCAGGGCTGTGCTCCCACGGGATTCACAGGCTCCTCTGCTCCCTGTCCTTTGCCACCCCATCCCAGGAGATGCTTTGCTGGAGCCTGACACTATGGACAGCATTGCAATGCCATCCCGCTCCCCATCAGACACCGAGGCCAAAGGAACCTCGGGGACCAGGCAGAGAAGTCCCTGCCTGGAGCCTCTGGCAGCAGCTGGACATTTGGCCAAAGCCACATCCAGCCAAGGTGGTCTCTTTTGGCACAGCATCGCTCCCACAGCTAGAGAGCATTTCTTAATCTCAGCTTTCCTCTGTGTTCACTGAGACAATCCTGTCTTGCTCTACTCCTGCAGACAGGCTCAGTGCTCTCCTCTCCCTGAGAGTGTTGTTCTGAATGCCTTGGAAATCCTGTCACAGACCCATCAAAAGTGAGGCTGAAAGGGATCACAGTGTCATTGTCCTGTTGCTGTGCCCAAGTCTTCCCAGCCAGAGCTTTCCCTGACACGTGCTTTGACACTTCTGAGGCTGAAGGAACTCACCCTTCTGGCTTTAGGCCTACAGATATTTCCCCTAAAAGCTCTTTTCTGTCTGTGATGATTTTCCCGTGCATGAAGACTGTGTGTCACCTTCCCACAACACCCAGTGACCAACGAGCCACATCAACCCCTCTCCCAGTCCTTTGCAGCTTCTCCTGGACTTCTCATCATCCTCACTGCTGTCCCTGAGCCTCTCCACTCCATGTCTATCCCTGCTGAAGCACTCAGTGTTGCTTGCTGGGGAGGACCTGCTCACTCCACCCTGCCTCTCTGAGCTGCCCCCACCATGCATCTTTCAGCACATCCCTCAGGAAGAGCTTGGGTTTCCCAGCACCATGCTGCAGTCTGGTTTGTGTCCACTACAGCCACTCTGGTTGGTTCTGGACTCTGCTGGAGCTCTTGGGATCCTCCCACACTTCCCTGCACACCAGCTGCCCACTCAGCCTGGTGCCATCCCGGGGTGTAGGATGTGTGCTCAGCCAGCTCCCAGGTGGTTCCTGTAGGGATTGCAGAGGGCCAAGCCCAGGCCAGAGCCCTGCAGCACACCACAAGATATGCCCAGGACTGGACAGGAAGCCATGGCTAACTTCTCCCTGACTGCAGTACTGCAGCTGGCCATGCTTGGGTTCACAAGGGCACCCCACACTCCCAGTCCTGTGCAGGGATGCAGGAGGTGATCCAGGGACAGGGAATTGAGTGGCTGTTGTCTCCTGGCCTGCTCCTTCTATGAGGAGCTTCCATGCCCTTGAGCTGGAGGAAGGGACACCAGCTTTAGGAAGAGAGAAAAGCCCTGTGCATGCTGCAGTTGGGCTGCTGTGACTTGGTGCTTGTCCAAAACACCCATCCCTCCTGATTTAGGGGTGTTTCCTGGGCTTGGTGGCTGCCACAACAGCCAGAGCACACCCAAGCTGGGTGACATCCCTGCCAAGCAGTGACTCCAAGCCTTATGTCAGATCCTGGCCAGGGCTGCCAACCAGGGCAGCTGCCTGGCAGCTCCCCCTCCAAGCCAGCCTGGCCTGTGTCCTCTGCCAGGCAGAGCCACGTCCTTGACACTGGCTCATGGTGACCACATGGAGCTCACTCCTTCCCTAGGAGCATGGGATGCACAAGCATCTTGTCCTGCAGGGTGCTGAGGGGGAAATGACCCTCCCAGCCACCCCTCAATGGCCCCTGGGAAGCACTGAGTCTCAACATTGCTAATCCTTGTCATCATCTGAAAAGATTTGGGAATGCCCAGCCTCTGCCAACACAGGGTTTGCACACCAGACCAACTACTTTAAGCTATTAGCCCCAGCATAAACCCCACTTGCTCTGGGACCAGGATGGAGAAGCACAACATCCCTTCCCGCCACAAATCCTGTTTTGGATGACTCCCAGTTGGCAGGTGAGTGCAGGAGCTGGATGCTCTGAGCCCACGGTGAGCACCAAAGCCCTGCAGGTCCTGCTAACCCCTGTCCCTGGGCTGTCAGAGCTCCACTCCAGACCAGCCCTGCCCTGTTGGAGCCCCTCAGCTCTCATGCTTTGGGACAGCAGAGCAGTTGCCCACATCCATGCCTAGCAGGGTTTTACCAAGCTCTGCCCTCTCCAGTACGCAGCACTCCCAGGCACAGACCCTGGGCAGGGCTTGCAGATGTCCCTCTCCATGGCCACAGGCACAGGAGCCCTGACATGGCCACAGACAGAGGTGACACGGTCCTTGGAGCAACCTGCATTTAGGGGCGGCCATGGGTGTGTTTGGACAGGCTGACAGTGGGGTGACAGCACTCTGCAGTGGGGTGACAGCGCTGTGCAGTGGGTGACA
>VWZP01009947.1:111439-186712 GCA_013396995.1 Dicaeum eximium | reverse complement strand
CCTTTCTCAGGATATGAGGGGATGTTTAGAAAATCCACTGCCCACGCCAGCAGCTGACTCATGTTTTTATTAAAGAAGGCCTGTACTGAGCTGACTCTGTGTGTTCCCCCCAGATGCCTCCCTGTGCCGGCGCTGCAGCTCCTGGCCCCTGACCCCGCCTGGCCACTGCCCCTGGGGACCTCCAACGCACCCTTGCGACCCTTCTTCTTTTTTGGAAAGGGGGATAAAAGGTCTTCTGCCCCTGGGATGCTGCAGCAGAGGGTGGGTTTAGCTGGGGATCCGGGGCTGCCGCGGGCACAGAGCTGGAGAGGTGGCAGGAGTGATCGCCTCAGCCATGCCCTCATCTCCGATGTCCTACACCCCTACTGCCCTGGGGGGATGGAATCCAGGTCGTGAACCAGCTTTAAATCCTCCCAGCATCTTAACGAGTTCAAATGAAGTTTCTGAGAAACTTTCAGTAGGCAGAACATTATCATGTGTCCAGAAAGGGGATTTTTNGGGAGGAGGAGAAGGGGGGAGGCTGTTTCGCCAATGAGGAGTGGAGTTCCTCCGACTTCCTCCCTCCACCCTCTGTGGGGACCCTGNGTTTTCAATTTGTTTTAGCACTGTAACAAGGGACGGGACATCTTTGGATGAAAACTGCCTTTTGACCCATCAGTTCTTGCCACCATTTTCATCTTGGGGATGCTTAAGGGTGGTCAGGTATTGGAAGAGGCTTTGAAGGGAAGTGGTGGAATCACCATCCCTGGAATTGTTAAAAAATGTCTAGATGTGACACTTGGGGACATGGTTTAGTGGTGCAGATGGCAGTGGTGGGTTGGACTTGATGATCTTAGAGGTATTTTTTAACCTTAACCATTCTGGGTTTCTCTTTGATCCAAACGAGAAAAAGTGCAAAACTGCACTGGCTATCCTGAAAAGATACCTGTCCACCTTTCTTTAATTTTCCTGTCCCCATAATGACAACACTGCTGAAATCTGTGTTTCTGCCTTTTTTGCAAGGCAGACTCATCCCCTCCTGCCAAGCCAGTAAATGCCTGCACAATGGCCACAGGGAAGGATTCCCTGGCTGGGCCAGCCCAAGAGATTTGCTGCTTATCTCGCATTATCTCCATGTTTTCTTTGTGTCTGTGGAAAAGCAAAGGAGAGGTTTTTATTCTGTGCAGCTGTGGATGGCGAGGAGAGCCAGGCTGCAGCAGCCAGGCTGTCCCTGAGTGCCACTCAGGGCATGGGGCTGGTGAGCCAGCTCCGTGCCTGGCAGCAGGACAG
Source organism: Dicaeum eximium (assembly GCA_013396995.1). NCBI lineage: Eukaryota > Metazoa > Chordata > Aves > Passeriformes > Dicaeidae > Dicaeum > Dicaeum eximium. The sequence continues at coordinate 185,443 of VWZP01009947.1, read as the reverse complement.
CTGCAGGAGGGATGCAGCGCTGGCTTGGATGGATTCCCCCAGCTCCAGACCGGGTGGTGGCCCTGTGTCAGGGCCCCTGTCTCCCCCCCGGGCCGAGACAGGCTGCAGTGCAGAGATGGAGCCAGCGGGATGGGAGCAGCTCGTGTGGGGCAGGCGGCACAGGGGACGTGCTGTGCACATGGCTCTTCCCAAAGCTTTCCCCAGGGGACAAAGATGTGTCTGGTGGGTCCATGTGTGGGGACCTAAGGGTTGCTGGGAATTGCTCAGCAGAGCTATTTCCTGGCAGTGTCCCCGCTCCGAGGACATGAGTGCTCCAGACAGAGCGAGAGAGGGAGAAACCCACTGGTGCAATCCTGCTGGGCTCCTTGCACTGGGGATGGGCTACCTGGGGTGAGCAGGGGCTGGAAAAGCTGACACAGACCATGCTTGAGGGCAGAGCATCCTGAGCCTGAAGTGGGACACATTTCCCTCTCTGTCCTTTGCAAACAGATGGCCCCAATACCCACTCCAGGCTGGGACCAGGAAGAATCTGGCAAACAAACCCTCCCAGTGTGCAAAGGCCAGGATTCATTGTTTGGGGATGCTGAGAGAGCCCTGGGGAGCCCAAAGCATCCCGGCAAGCACACGTCAGCCCGCTCTGTTCATCCCCAGGGAGCACCCACAGCCACACACTTTGTTTAGGAACAGCACGTTGGGGTTACAGCAGCTCCTGGGAAAGGCCAGCCCAGAGGAAGCACCAAAGCCAGAGGAACTCGCCTGTGCAAGTGTGTGGGTGGAGGGCAGCAGCTCTGCTACTTGGGCCTCATCAGCCCGTCATTGCTCACCTCTATTTTTGGTGCCTCATGGTGCTGCAGGACCCAGTGGTCCCCCTGGGGCTGGGACAGCTGCAGTGTGGGATGCCAGACCCCTCTCAGCTGAGATTTCCAGCCTCAATAAGCATTGTTAAGTGCTAATGGGGGCTTGGGGTCATGTAGTGCAGCATCTCTGCTAGGGAAATCAGCCACTGAGACAGGACATTCCAGGGTACTTGGTCTTCTCTGGCATCACAGGGATCAAAGCAGGTCCCCAAACTCCTGCCCCATCCCAAGCAGAGCTGGGACCACAGAGAAAAGCCCATATCCCATCAAGCCTGCCATAGAGGAGAGAGACCAGAGCCAGGTACCCAAGGCAATGGTGGAAACAGCCATGCTGGAGTCAGCAACAGGTACCATGTGCCAGCAGGTGACAGGCAGGTACGAAAGAAGCAGCAGATGTTGGCCTACCCCACTTCTCTGAAGGTTTGATGAGGGCCAGATTTGTTCCAGATTCAGTTTTTCAGAGCCTCTATCAACTCCAAGTCAGCCCAGGAATTTCAGCATTGCTCTGAAGTGGTGTCGAGCTGCAGACCACAAGAGAGGAGTGGCAGGTGACGGGGAGCACAGCACCACATCTGGGCAGCCCATCTGGTGTGGCAGCTGCCAGCACTTGCTCCTGCTGGATCCAGCTCCTGGGCCCTGCAGGGAGCTGCACGAGGCTTCATCCAGCATCTCTAAAGCTCTGCCCTGGTGCCCAGAGGAGCCTGTGCTCCCTGGGTTCTGTGGTCCTGCTTTGACTGAGTGGGTGACACCGGTGCCAGGGAGGAAGGGGAGGCAGAAACTGCTGGGCTTCCTCCAAAGTGAGTGTGTGCCCAAGCACAAGATGATGGGCAGCATCCTGGGGAGTATCCTGCAGCATTCCCCAGCACTGGGAGCGCTCCTGCAGCACTGCAAACCCTGGCCATGGACAGCACAGGGTGCCAGCAGTGTCAGGAGGGGGCACTGGGCCATACACACGTACGGTGCTGTGTCCTTATGGGTGCTGCCCGTTCCCTACATCCCCGGGCCGGGGCACTTGGAGAAGGCAGCAGCCAGCAGACGATGTTATCCCGCTCCCCTTCCCCACCTCAGGGCCTTTCCGACCCCGTCCCACGCACTCTTCCTGACCCCCACCACGAACCTTGGTATGAGAAGTGCTCGGCAGAGCCCCGGGAGGCAGCGACAGGCTCCTGGTGAATACTAATAACGCTGCCGGCCGCCCGCCCCAGACTTTCCCACACATCTGCAGCCACTTAATGTGGGAATCGTTAACCCTCTGCTTGCACCGTGCCTGAAACACAGCCAAAGAGTGAAACCAGGATGCTCCCCACCAGTGCAGGGGGAATCTCATCCCCAGTCCACTGAAAGCCCGGCCCACACGTGCTGGGAAGCGGTGAGGGCTGCCAGCATGTGTCCCTGTCCCCAGCGCCCTCTTGAGAATAGCCACAAAATTTGTGGCGTTTGCATTTGCCAAGAAAGCTGATCCAGATCCCAAAGCCCTGGATGGGGAGAGGGGAGCTCTATGGCAGCACTGGTGGCACGTCCATTACAGAATCACAGAATCACAAGGTTGGAAAAGACCTTTAAGATCATCGAGTCCAACCCAGCCCTAACACCTCAACTAAACCCTGGCACTGAGTGCCACATCCAGGCTTTTTTTAAACACATCCAGGGATGGTGACTCCACCACCTCCCCGGGCAGGCTATTCCAGTACATTTGGGCTGTCTTGGTCCAGCACTGTCTCTCTGGGGACCAGCTCTGCAGAGTCTCCTCAGCATGGGGACACAAGTGACAGCACAGGCGTGGTTCAGGCATCTGGGGAGAGCCAAAGGCCACACAGGAGTCTGCAGTGGGGCTGAGGGAGATGGAGCAGGGGGTTGTCCTCTGCAAGAGGGTTGCACTGATGTCTCCATTGCCAGAGAGGAGGGGTCACTCCTGGGGCATTCAGAAGCTAGGGAATGACTGAAAGGTCCTGGGTGGACTGGGATGTGAGTGAGACCACGCAGCTCTGGGATAATCTGGTCTGAAGCCACAGATTTGCCTTTGGGAACAATAGAGCTGGAGGGAGTGGGGAGGTGGTGGGGCAGGAGGCTGTGGGGGAAAAGGGGAGCAAGGGGAGACATCTGCTTGACTCTCTGTGGGCATCTCCCTCTCCTGCAGAAACCATGGTGGGCTTCAGAGCAAGCTGGGGGACAAGGCAGGACTTGGTTTCCCATATTGAGTGCCTCCTCCATGGGAGCAGGAGCTGGTGGGATGGTGTCCCTGCTCCATCTGGGATAGCTGCGTGCAGCCTGGCCCCAGGGACCTCCCAGCCCTCCTCCTTCCAGGAGATGGCATCACTCGATCACGGATAGCAGCACGGAGCCCCAGGGAGCACCGAGGGAGCCCTGACTGCTCTCCCTCTCCTCTGCATCTGCCTGGTTTTTATTGGGAATACCAGGGCTGAGGGACTAGGGGTGGTCCCCAGGTTGGGTGCATTTCTGGGGGTCTCTAGGGTGGATGGAGGGGGTGCTGCCACCTGCCTTCACCCAGCTGGGGACCCCCAGGTGCTCTGCCATTCCTCATCTGCTCACCCATGGGACCCCAGTGCAGGTGGCACCCTGAGGCACCGAGGGGCCCCCTCAGCACCCTTCAGCCCCAGCTGAGCAGATGAGATGCTCCTTGGGGAGCCCATGAAGGGATCCTCATCTGCCTCCTCCCCAGCATGAACTTCTCCACCAGTAACAAATGGGTCAAAGGAAAGAAGAAGAGGGAAGTTGTTGGTGGAGGATTTTTATGGCCCAGTTGCCCTCCCCTGTCCCCTTTGCCCACACTGGGGAAGATCATGCTCAGCTATCAGTGGGCACCTGGCCATGCTGTGCCTGCCAAACCTGTCACCTGCTCCCCTGGGGAGGATCCAGGTGTGGGTTGCTGCCCCAGATCCCTGAGCCCTCCTGTCCTCAGCAACTTCCTGAGCCCTTGGCATTGGCTCCACAGACTGGGAAAAGGTGAAGGGGGCCTGGGCTCCCTGTTACTGCCTGTAAGAAACAGCCAGTGGCAGGAATAACCCCTGTCCCTAAAATGTAGCCACCTCTGGGATGGGACCCAACAGCCACCTGTGTTCCTCTTACCTCCCACCATCTGCTCAGGGGAACTTTTATTTTCTTCTTTTTTTTCACCACTTCCTGAGCATCTTTGCTGATGGGAGGAAGAGGAGGAGTAGGGTGGCCTTGACTCTCTAATTTACACAAAGCCATGGCTGTACTGAGATCTCGAGGAAAATCCAGGATAGATGGGGTTATATGGCACACCAAGCAATCTGAGCTGAGTGGTGAGCTGAGATCATCACTGGGTGGGACAGGACAGTCACTTTGTCATGAGGGAGGGACCTGGGACGAGGCTGAGCAAGGGGCTGGGGACCCTGGGGGCCCAGAGGAGACGCTGCAAAGCTCTCACCTCTCCTGGTGCCTCCAGCCATGCCAGGTTTGGGGAGGCAGAACACAAGTGATGCCAGCTCTGGTGGTGATTTCCCATTTCTGTGGGTTTACCCTTCTCTGTCCTCATAAACCAGACCACTCACCTCCTACCCTCTCCCCTCCATCTCATCCTGGCACCCACCTCCTTGCAGGAAGTGGATGTAGCAGAGCAGAATACGTGCGCCCAGTTTCAGGTAGAGCTGGGGGTAAACCAAGGGGATGAGGCTCCATGACAGAGGTTTTACCCTCTCCTCTTCATGTCATCCTTAATCTACTTTTTTTCCCCCCCTGTTTCCTATTGTCGAATTCCAGGCTGTTTTGGTCCCAAGAGGAAGAGGATCACCCTTGCCCTGCTCACATTTCTAGCAGGAGAAGGGGCTGGTGCAGAGAAAAGGACAGAGGCAGCCTTGAAGAAGTGGCAAAACGCCCTCCTGGAGCCCCTGTGGACTCTGCTTCTGATTGAGGAGAAAAAGCCAGCCTGCAAATGACAACTGTGGCTGCAGTGGTGGCCAGTTGCCATTGGTGGGGGTTTCTGGGCACTGTGTCACTCAGTCCCTCATCCCCCTCTGGATGCAGGTGTGTCTGACCTGACAGGTGACAAGTGGGTGACCTCTGGGGTATTTGTGCCTGGCACCTCCCACTTTTCAGGCAGACAGGGCTTCACAAGGGCCCCCTTTCTGCTTGATTTTTCCCTATCACCAACATATGGGGATGGCTTTGCTTTCTTAGGAGAGAAACCAGGTGAGAAGCTGCTCTTGCTGCAGGGCGGTGAGCTCGTGGAGAAGAGTCAGCCCGGGTACAGCGTCCATGGTGGGGACATTCTCCCTGCACACCGAGTCTGCCCGTCTCTCCTGCTCCCTGAGGCTGGGCTCAGCTTTGCTGTCAGCATTGGAGGGATGGGTTTGCTCTGGGATGAAGGAAATGCAGACCCAGAGCCTCCACCAGCCCCCTTTTCCAAAGAGGTAGATGCTGCTGCTGGGCACAGGAAAACTCCATTCAAAGCGAGAGTTTGGAGTCCCCCAGCGTAGGGACAGGGCGAGTGACAGACACACAGAGGCCAGCTTGTCCCCTGCGTGCAGCCAGCTTTTAATACAGAGGTTCACCTCGAGGCACCCTTTCCTGGGGTATGGATGGTGGTGGGGTCCCTTGGGGCATCCTCTTGGGACTCCTGCAGCACCCTAATGTCCCCAAAACCAGCTGCTACGGAGCGACCTGTGGCATGGGCACAATTGTGGGGTGGTGACAGAGGGGCTGGGGGTCCTCGCTGCTCCCTGGGGTCACCCCCTACCTCATCCTCCGTCAGAGTGGGAAGTTTGAACTCGCCCCCCTCACCCGCTGGGGTTTCTGCACTTTGAAATGCAAACCTGCCTTTCAATGCAAATGCTGCGAGAGGTTGGGCCCAATAAAAGCCCGTGGGCAGGGAGGTGCCTGGCCCCAGGACAGGCTCCCCAAGGCGCCCAGGTGAGCGGTGGCGAAGGAGGGGCGGCCGCAGCCGCGGCGGCAGCGCAGCATGAGCGCGGGGACGGCCCGCGAAGATGTACGTGGGATATCTGCTGGATAAGGACACCAACATGTATCCCAGCCCCGTCCGGCACCCCGGCCTCAACCTCAACCCCCAGAACTACGTGCCGGGGCCACCGCAGTACTCGGACTTCGCCAGCTACCACCATGTGCCGGGGATTAACAACGAGCTGCACCACGGGCAGGGGGCAGCGGCCTGGGGCTCTCCCTACACCCCTGCCAAGGAGGACTGGCATTCCTACGGCACCGCCGCGACGCCTTCCACCGCCAGCCCGGGCCAGTTTGCATTCAGCCCCCCAGATTTTAACCCCATTCAGCCCCCGGGCTCTGGACTCCTGCCTGCACCCATCAGCAGCTCGGTGCCCCAGCTCTCCCCCAGTGCCCAGAGACGCACCCCATACGAGTGGATGAGGCGCAGCGTTCCCAGCACCAGCAACAACGGTAAGGAAACCTCCAGTCCCATCCCCTTGGCAGTTCTGCAGGGCTGGGTCCTGCTCTGGGGCTCTCCCTGCATGGGCACTGCCAGGGGACAGCAAGTTTGGCCTTCCCCCGGCACAACACCAGGTCCTCAAAGAGCAGGGGAGCTCTGAGGTGGCAGGGGCTGAGGATGGGCAGGGAGGGTGCTTCTCTCCACTGTCCACTGGGCTTATATGGCTGGAAGGTCCTTTTCCCCAGCTGGGTCCATTGCCTGTGGCCACTGGGTAGGATGGGCAGAGCCAGAGACCCCCAGGACCCTCGGGGGGTGTTGGATGGGGGCGTCTCAAAAGTGCAAGTGTGAGAGTGTGGGGCTGTGGGTGTGCAGCAGAGTGTGAGCTGGCAGTGTGAGAGCCTGTGCATGGGGGGTGTGCAAGGTGTGTGTGTGCAAGGTGTGCAAAGGTGTGTGTGTGTGTGCAGGGAAGGAGCTGTGTGTGTGTGCAGGGAAGGAGCTGTGTGTACATCCATGCTGTGTGCTGGATTCATTGAGGTGCTGCAGCTCTGTGTGAGTGTGCAGGGCACCATGAGGAGTGTGTGTGCACAGGCAGTGCCACCAGGTGTGTCTGGGGGAGGTGACATGCTCAGTGTGTGTGTGCAGGGTGCTGTGAGGAGGATGGTGTCGTGCACGGTGTGTGTGAGGGGCACTGCGTGTCCTGGGGACAGTGCCACGTGGACAGTGGCTGTGGGTGCTGCAGGTGCACAGCCCTGGGTGCCTGGCTCTGCAGGAAGGGGGGACCTGGGTCCTGTGATTACCTCTGGCCTGGGCACGGGGTGGTCATGCTGTCCCCAGGGTCCCGTCCCCCTGAACTCCTGACCTGGGGGAAGCGTCTGGGTGACCCCAGCCCCCCACCCGCCCTGCTGCCCACTTCAAAGGCGGTGGGCAGATCCCCCTTGGGGCCAGCCCAAATTGACAAGGACTTCTCTTTGTCATGGAGATGGTGGCCGGCTCCTTTGGCAGTGAGGTGAGGTGCGGGCCCTTTGTCCTGACCTACCCTCACCCTTTCATCTTCCCAGCCTGGACCCTTCCCAGCAGGACCCATGGGGCTTGCCTGAACCTGCCACCCCTCTCCTGTGCTGGCCATGAGCTCCTCAGAGCACTGCTGGGGCCAAACTCACTCCAGGAGTGGCTGTGGGCATCTCTTGGGGAGAGTTTGCTTTGAGTTACTGCTGCCTCATATCCCTGCAGTCGGGGCCTGGGCTCTCTGTTTGCAAAGTGCCACCAGTTTTTGGCTTGTTTTTGGCTCTGCACTATTCCCAGTGGCCAAGAGCCATGTAAGGGTCTTCTGCAGAGGTGCCTGTGATCTTCCAGCATGGAAAATACCTACTCATATTCCCAGAATCTGTGTGGCAGGGATGAGGACCAGTGTCTGCAGTGGAGCACGCAGAACATCCTGATAAATGGAAAAAAACCCAGCCCCAGCCTGGAAAGAGGAGGGAGAGGCAGGCTGGTATTTCCTGTCCCATTTTAAGCACTGAATATAACTATTTAGGAAAAATGCTTCCCCCCAGATGCAGTGATGGAGACCCACAGGCAGGCCAGGGCTGAGGGCTTCCCTCTGCCCAGGGTAGAAAAGGAAATGTGATGTGCAGCCCTCCCCTGCAGCAGGGACCCTGCCACTTCCGCAGGTTTTGTGGGTCTGAACATCTTGGTTTCTTCTGAAAAAAGAGGTGTGAAAGAAAATGAATGGGGAAGGAAAGCCATCAGCTCACCTCTCTTCTGGATCAAGGCCATGGGTTTACACCCAGCAGTGGGGCCAAGATAAAACAGGAGCTTGAAAGTGCCTCTGATTGAGTTAGGCAACAAATGAGTTGATTGAATTCTGGAAAAGTATTATTAGTTGCTTAGTTTGTATCTCTTAGATCAAATACATACAAAGGAACAAATAAGCCAGCCTTGTTCCTCTCACACACAGAGGAGCTGCCCCAGCTCCACCACAGCCATGCAGGGATGAAAAGCCCTTTCTTGGGGTGGTTTCCTTAGGATGGATGACCAGGAAGCTCCTTTTCTGTCACCCACAGATTAAGGACCTGTCCTTGCACCTCTGCTGGGTCCAAGCCCAATGCTTCTGCTGCCAAGCAACTGCAGGATTTGGCTGGGGTGGGATCATGAGCTGTGAGATGGTGGGATGCAGTTGGTGTTTTCCAGTGCTGCCCTTTAAATAAAAGTCTTCATTAAGCTTGAAAGAGAGTAAGGCAAAGATGGGTTTGACATAGATAAGGGTGAAGTTCTTAGATGAATAATTTTATTGGAATCAATGAACTGCACTTTGATCAGTGTGGATTGATAAACTCCTCATCTCCCTGCAGTGGGAATAGGAAATGAATCCATGGAGGTTTTTAGCTATAAATATCAACAGTTTCATTGTGAATGCTATAAATCATAATACTTCAGAGGGTTGTAAATTAATGTTCCCTTTCTCTCTTGGCTCGTATGAACAGCTTCTGGCCATAGTTTGAAAGCTTTTGGGGAAGAGCTGCATGGTAGTAAAATAAAATGTTATGCAGGGAATATGAGTGTGTTGGGCACTTCTGCAAATGTGATCCAGAGCTTGAGAAAAATCAATGAGAAATCTCCCAGTGACTCAGTGCAGAGTCAGGCTTTACAGGGGGGTGATTTTCTGTACCTGTTGCTGCATTCGTGTGTGCTTCACCTGGCTGAGCTGAGATAACCCAGCAGCAGGAGGGATTGCAACGCCAGTCACCGGGAATTGGGAATTACAGGGAACCCAGCTGAAAGGTGCCCCCAGGCCTCATTTCTCTCTCCAATGTCACCTCCTTTTCTGCTCATAAAATCTTCACTAGCAGCATGTCAGAGCCTCATGCTTCCTCCTTATTCACAATTATTTGCAAATTTCCCTGTGAATTGCACCCAGGGTTTGTAAAAAGCTCAGGAAGGTGGCTGGAAGAGGAGCTGGCTGAACTTTGAAATTCACCCTCTGCTTGTTAGTCATGCAAATCCTCAGATACTGCCTCGGGTCTGGCTTTTAGGTCACTAATTGAGCAGGGGCTGCAGTGCTAAATATTGCAAGTGAAAGTGCAATTGGAGCATCCCTTGCAGAGGCAAATGTGCTCAGGGTTTTGTGTGGTACCCATGCCCGTGGTGCCCACACAGGTTTTGGGGTGATGGGGAGCAAGCAGTGATGCTCTGAGCATGTGGTGATTTGCTGGGTGTCCAGTTTTCCATCTCAGTTTTATTATTTCTAGGTCAGTTTTCCAGCTCTGTTTATTTTCCTAGTGGGGCCCATGAACACTAGGGGAAATAGTAAATATCCCAGTAATGAGGCAGAAGCGTTTCCCTGGGACTGCTGGGATTCATGCTGTGCTTGGTATGTTTTGGGATGATGGTGCTGGCTGGAGGACAGTGCATTTCCCTGGTCAGTCCCTGCATGGGGAGCCTCTCTTTAGGACATGCTCATTCCCTGTGAGACCCTTTCCTTCACTGGGACACTTGGGGGTGTGTCGGGCCCCATCACTCTTCTCCCTTTGAATTATTAACCCACAACCTGCTCCTGGCCCCAGCTGAGGTTTGTTGACTGCTTAGCCTGCTGGCCAAGGTACAGGCCTCTCAAACTTTCCTAGAACTGACTTTCCTTGAACAAAAAGGGCTTCCCTGGAGCACTGGCAGTACCTACGTGATGGGCTTGGCTGGCTAATACCCCGGGATTAGCAGAGGGACACTTTAAACCTCTGGCCAATGACAGATGTTTCCTATAGGGGACCTTTCAAGGACAGCCACTCCAGGCCTGTTAGCTTTGTGATTGCTTGGATAAGGGGCTGGATCCTGCCCCCACGCTGCCCCATGGCAAGGATGAGCCAAATCCTATGGGGCTGCAAAGGGGGAGAGGAGCCCTGGTGCCCATATGGGACCCCCACTGCCTTGCTGTCCTCTGCAGATGAGCCACGTCCAGGCAGGTGGCAGGTTGGATGAGCTGGATCAGGCTGAGCGAGGTGACATTCTGCACGGGGCTGTGTGTGCCCCACGTGTGCCAGCAGCCTGTGTGTCACCGCGGCGCTCCCCGTGCTCCTGTACCACCGTGGTCTTTGACCCAGCTCAGGAGCCGGGCTGGCGGCGCTCAGCTCAGCGCTCATAAAACATGGCAACAACTGAAGGAACTTGCCAGTTGCCAAAATAAAGGACTGAATCACTGCAGGGCTGGGAAAGACTTCCCCCAACACCCGGCTTCGTGCTGCTGCCCTGGGGATGAAGGGCCTCTGGTTGTGTTGTCCATGTCCAAGAATTTGGGGTTGTGATGGGGAATCTCCAGCTCGCTACAGGCATCTGCTCTTCATCCCCGTGGGGCTTGCACGTCCTGGGAGGTGGGTGAGGCTTGCAGGAGGGGTGTCCTCACCAATGGGTGTGGGTGCAGCTCTGTTCCTGTCCCGCTGTGCTGGCTGTGCAAACCCCAGCCAGGGCCAGCCTGTGCTCCTGTGCACCCGTCTGTGCTCTCCAAACCCAGCTCCTTGACCAGGTGTTTCTGCCCTTTCCTGGCTGTGCTGTGCACCAAGCCTGGGCTCTGCCTCGAGCTCTGCCAGGGCCTCAACCCCTGGGCGTGCATTCCCCAGCCACACACTCACACTTGGAGCAAAGCTTTTTAGGGAGCTCAGAGCTTGATCCTCAGTGAGCAGGAGACCACAAAGCCATCGGGTCAAGGGGTGCAGTGTGGCAAGTGAAATGTTTCCAGCGCTCACCATGCCCAGCTGAACCAGGTTTTATTGCTACCTGGTGCTCATGGGAGAATTGCAGTTTGCTCTGAAGCCTTTGGCACCAGGAAGAAATAGTCAGGTTGTGTGAGTTGAACCGCCATGGAGAGATCTACCCTGGGTGCAGGAGCATTGCTTGGCTTCTTGGAGGGGCTTCAGACTCCAAGATGAATCCTGCCTCTACCCTGATGTCTCAAGTGCCCATTTTTCCAACCCAGAGCAGAGATGGGGGAGCTCTGGCAGAGTCCATTCAGTGAGGATTCACCCAGCATTCCCCCCCCCTCCACAGCACTGAGACATTAAATATGTACAGAGAGGACGTGTGGTTCCCTCACCCAGTTCTGACACCAGCCGCTGTCTGGATGCGATGCGTTCCGGCAGAGGAATGATGTCAGGCAGGGATCTCGGGAGGGATTGCCCTGCAGAGGGGGTCGTTTCTCCCTGGCTGTGATGAAACAAACCACATGGCTCCGGTCCTTCGCCCCGTGTCGGTCCCATCCATCACTCCTCTGCTTCCTGCGGCAGAGGAAAAATAGCTGAGGATGTTGAAGTATGCGAGGGAAGGGAAAGGCCTGTGAAAACCGTGAGCTGCTGGTTCCCAGCGCTCAGGGAATGTGAGGGGCTCGGGTTTATCTCCCCCTCCCCAGCCACAGAGGAGCGTGGGTGTTTTGGAGTGGCTGCTGGAGCTGGAGGGGAAAGGAGGGGGAAAATGAGTGTGGGGAGGGGGTGAACAGGGAGGGCATCAGAGGCTCAGCCCTTGCCCCAGCAGTGCAGACTTTGGGATTCCCGTTCCCGGTCGGTTCAGTGATGGTGAAACGAGCTGGGCTGTCTGTCTGTCTGTCTGTCCGTCCCGAGCCTCAGCACCAGCTCTGTGCAGTGCAGCTCCCACCAACGCTGCTCGGCAGAGGGAGCATCAACCCCTCTGCTCACAGGCAGCTGGAGCACATCTGGCTGCCAGATGAGGGTGGCTCCAGCCAGCCTGGAGGCTCCTGAGCTTTAGGAGCCGATCTCAGCCCCTTCCTGGGCCTGGGGTCTCTGTCATGGGGCATTTCTCTGCTGGCTGTCCTCAGTTTTGTGAGGTTGTGAGGGGGATTTCCTCCCATGAAGCTGCAGAAGGACAGGGATTAAGCTGTCCAGGGAATCTCATTGCTCTGACCCTGGGACTGTGTGCCTCAGTTTCTCCAGCTGTTGCATTGCCTAAGCTCTGTCAGGGATGAGGGAAATTTTCCTTGATCCTTTTCCTGGGGAGAAATGCAAGATCCTGATAGAATACTGATTCCTCTGGGATGGGAGGATTTTACCCTCTTCTCAAGTAGATGCTGCTCATTCAGAATGGAGCAGCTTTATCATGGAGAGAAAGGATCCACATGGAGGGGACAGCCTTGTGTCCTGTCTTGCTGCACTTTACCTCCAGGATGGACCAGTTCTTTCCCAGGTGCTCCATGGTGACAGGACTCGTACACCCGATGTTTTTCAGCATTACAATATTGTAATGCCATCAGGTGGTGTGGGAGCAGGCCCCCAGTACAGACAGATGGGCAGAAAGGCTGTGCAGATGAAGCCCGTGTGGGGCCAGAGCACAGCCAGGAAGGTGGGATCAGGCAGGGTGGCTCTGGGAGCACAAGGAGCCAGCACAGAGCAGAGCATGAGAGCTGCTGAGGCAGCAATGCCTCCATCCCCCCTACCAGCACCCTCTGCAAAGCAGCACCCAGTGTGTCCCCAGGCCTTGGGGACCTCTGCTGTGGGGTGCAACAGCTGCCACTGCTGTGGGCTCTCATCTCAGTGGCTCCAGGCAGTGGGTTGGGGCTGCCATACCCCAGCTTCCCAGCCCAGAGCCCTGATGGCTGCACAGCAGCTTCCCACAGAGCCAGAGTTTGTGGCTGTGGTCATTTTGAGCTGCTTTGACCTGTGAAATAGAGACTTTTAGAAAAGCTCTGCAGTTTATGCTCCTGGCTGCTGGCAGCTGTGCTGCTCCTGCTGTGGCTGGGACAAATGTGTCCCACAGATGGGGATCCTCTGTTTGGAGCTGGGCTGATCCCCTCATAACATGCCAGCTTTTGCTCCACCTCCACCCAGGGTGCCACTGCCATCCCACAGTCTCTTTCCTCCCTGGCTTGAACCAGCCCCTTCCCAGCTGTCCTTAGAGCTGCTCAGCACCAGTCTCACAGTGTCCTATTCTCAGTCTGTCAGGGTTTTTGGGGCAGTTTTTTTACTTAAAGCCATCCTTTGGGCAGGCCAGGACTGGGGATGGTGAAATATTCCCTTCCTGGCAGCCTCCACTGTGGCTATGAGGGGAGAGAGCTTGGGATGGTGGGCACGGGATCCACTTGGATTTTCCCTTCCCCTGCCAGGCTCCCAGTCCAGCCCAGGGCAGGAGCTCAGGGTTGCTGTGGGGAGTGGATCGGGGCTGGGGTCAGGGCTCCATCCCCCCGGGGTGTGTGTGCACCCTCGGCAGCGCGTCCCCTGGGCTTTGCACAGCACATTAAAGCCATTCCCTTATCTAATCGTGCTCAGGTGAGTGCTATTAGGGTTACACATTAACAGTGCTAACGATGCCCTCTCCCCACGCTGTCATTGGCCCTGCCTTGATCCCAAAGCCGAAACCTTTCCCACTGGCCCCACGGATGGCTCCCTGTGCCTATCCAAGCAGTTCCTCTGCCCGGTCTTTTGGGGACAAGCGGGAGGGGCTGTAAATGCACAGCAGGGTTGGAAGGGGCTAACAGCTGTGCTCAGAGACATCCCTGGCACCCCCTCTGCACCCCATCCAGCTCCCTCCTGCGGCAGCAGCCCCAGCTCCGGGTTATCCCAGCCGTGGGCAGCCTGTTTCAGCTTTGCCAGGCTTGGCTGGAAATGCAGGAGCAGTTCCATCCCTCTGTTTGGCCATAGGCATGAGGGCTCCCCATGAGGAACCGGATTGGCTTGTCCCGAATTTCCTCTCTCTTTTCACAGAGCCATAAAAAGTCTCCAGGAGAGAGTTAAGTGTAACCCAGCATTCATATTCAAGGTAGTTGAATTATTCATTGTCAATAGTATTTCTTGCAAATCCTTTTCTTTTCCTTGTGAATCACCCACAGTACATCCCTGAATTCAGCAAACATCCGAAACCAGCAATTAGTGGAGGTGAATAACTTTCCATCTCTGGCTTGGTCGTCAGCCTCCTGTTTTGAGTTTTTTCTACCTGATATTGAGCAGCAAGTGATGATATTGATATTGATATTGATATTGATATTGATATTGATATTGATATTGATATTGATATTGATATTGATATTGATATTGAGCCTGGTGCCCAGCTCACCCCGTGATGGCTCTGCCAGCCCTGAGGCAAAGCCCAGCTTCCATCCAGGATGAAGGATGAAGAAGGAATAACAAAGAACAGGCTGTGATGGATCTATTTACAGCTGCAGCAGGAAATAATAATTCCTACTGAAATTCATGGCATATGTGATATTCACAAACTGCCTTATTTCTTTAGTCTTTAATTTTTTTTTTTTACTCTATCTGTCAACTCCTTCACTTTCCAGGTGTTCCTTTTTTCCAAACATTGCTATTCAAATAAAAACATTGCAATTAAGACCATTTTAAAGTTATTATCTCTTTAGAGAGGTTTTTGCTTTCAAATGGAAAAAGTTAAATCTATGAGAAAGAAAAATCTTGCAGGAGCCCCTGAGCCTGGAGCAGCCAGAGGGAGCCCAGTTTCTCACGGAGCTGCTAAACCTCATATAAATCTCCACCAGAGCATCTGGTTTATTCTGTAACTTCTTAGGAATTGCTGTGTTTGCAGATTCAGCACAGGTCCCTCCTGGGCTGGGGTGCAGAAGTTCTTTTGGTGCTGGTGAGCCCTTCCCGTGCAGGGTGGCGAGAGGCAGCAGTGACCCCAGGACACACAGGGGCCCTGTGGGAGGGCGAGGGCAGGGTGCAGATCCTGGGTGCCCCCAGCATCACTCCAGCCTGGCAGAGTCTCCCATGGGCAGTTTTGTCTGGAGCTGTCACGGCTGATGTGTGCCAGAAGGAGACAAATGCCTGGCAAAGCTGCCACACACCCCTTGCACACGGAATCTCTGCGTTTTCAGACAGTCCACGAACACCTTGCTCAATCAAATGAACCTTTTTTACCCTTTTTTAACCCACAGAGTCACCCTGTGTGTGACAGGGTGCACAGGTTTGACCTGATGGTGGTGAGGAGGGATCAGGTGTTTGCTTCTGACCAGCCCTGGGATGAGCTGGGCTCCCCACTCTGAAACGTTCACTGAATTCGTCACATCCCTCAAACACGAGTTAGTGGCTGAAGTCCTGCCCTGGTGCTGGAAATCTGGTTCTATTCCTGGTCATGTTGCAGCCTTGCTGGGCTCCTTCCCCCTTCCATGGACCACTGGAGAGCTTCAGTGCTTTTTGGGGACCCTGAGCCATCACCCTGCTCACGCTGTGCTGAGCCCGTGCCAGCACCACCAGGAGCAATGGCAGGAGGACACACACAGTGGCACAGTCATGGAAACTGGGTGCTAACTCGACTTGGGTGACTGCTGCTTGTGTGCCTGGGAGTGCCAGCATCAAGTCCCAGCAGGGTGAGCTGCCTTCCATGCCCGTCCCAGGTCCTGCTTGCCACCACTTGTGCTTCCACACTTGGTTTGCTCAGTGGTCAATGCCATGAGCTGGATTCTTGTGGCTACTGCTTATTCAGTAGGAAACCAGCTGCTTTATTCCATGCCACGTGATGCTGCAAGGGAGCCCCTGTCCCACCAGCAGTACTCTGTGGCCATGGGTCATCCTGTCTTGAACTCTTTTACATTTAGGTTTCAGCATAAGAAGTGGCTTAGGAATGTTTCTATCTCCTTGCAATGGGAGAGCAGGAGAGAGACACTGTCAAAAATAAAACTGAGCTGGTTGACAAACCAATTTGCAGCCTGGAGATTGGGGTTTTGCTCTGTGGATGTTCTCTGATGTCTTTTTAGGGTGTCTAGAGCTCAGTTTTCCTCTGCACTGCTAAACTCCTGCTTCCACTCAGATGGTGTCAGAATATAATTGTACTGCTGAGACTGCCCAGTGTCAGCTGATTTGGCCTAAATGGGTGGATGTGCAAAGGACTCATTAGGGAGAACAGATGAACAGGATGGCAGGCACACAAAGATCCCGTTTCCTGGCGGAACCAGGCTGCAAGCACGGTTATGTAGGTTGATGGATCACTAGAAATCCCTTTCTGCACATCTGCAGCAGTGGTGTGCAGTATCTTGTCCATGCTGATACACCCAGGGCAGCCCCAGGGAAATCCATGGAGCTGTTCTGAGCTTGTTCCCACTCCTTCCCACAGCAGCACTGCTCTCAGCATCAGAAATTCAGGAGAAGATGGGCAATTGCATCTGCCAGGCAAACAAATGGCCAGGCATCATCCCTCTTGACTCCACTCCCTGGAACAGGATTTTGTAATTTTGGGTGGAGAAGCAAATATTCACAGCTGTGTTTATTCCCTGCCTATGGGCTCTTCTGCAGAGGAGAACACCAGGAACTTGTCAGCAAACTGCCAGGCAGGGGCATCCCCCCTCGGAGAGCCACCTGCCCCCCACAGCCCAGGCAGAGTTCCACAGCTCACCCTCTGTCCTGTGGAATAACAAAGGAACTTTGGAAGAGACAGCTGGGCTACCTTTGGCTGTATTTTTTTGCTAGAAGCAGCAGGTGCTGTTTGCAGACTCATGGGATGTGCATCTGTGTGCACAGATGTGGATCCTGATGGCCCCAAGCTCTGTCCATAACTGGGGAACCAAGGAGAGATTCAGGCTGGCTTTGGCCAAACACCCCTGGCCCGTGGAGCCAGTCTCCAAGAGTGCTAAGCCTTCATGTGGGCTTTCTCCAGTGCATCTTTAAGGACTGAACCTAAAGCACTGCCCTCTGTCTTAGATCAGTACAGGGAGGAGGAGAGCAGCCCTCTGGGTGGCAGAGAAATGTGGTCATTCCAGGGATTTCTGTCCTTCCCCTGTTCTGATCCGTGCACATTCAAGTGATGGCACCTTGGTTTGGGGCTTCCTAGAAAAAGAGCTGGGCTTTCCTTAGCCCTGCCAGGCAGCCTCTCCTCAGGCCACCACAGGACCTGCAGCTCTGCTCCTCTCAGGGACCATGTGTCACGACACAGGGGATCTATGGTCCATCTTCCTGGGACGCCTCTGAATCCCTCCTGCTCTTTCCACCAAGCAATTCCACCAAAGCCCAGGTAGTTCCCAACAAGAAGAAGCACTGTGGTGTGAAACAGGAAGGATGTTAAAGCCGGTAGGAGCCTCCTGACTCTCCCAGTGCTCCCCAGGCATTGCCATGTTTCTCCTGAGCTGCCCACAGGTGGCTGTGTTTATCTCCGTGCCCTTGGGATGCTCCTTCCATTCCGCTCCCCTTCTTCCCCTGTTGGCTCACCCCCCCCTCTGCTCTCTCTGCCAGGCAAGACCAGGACAAAAGACAAGTACCGGGTGGTGTACTCGGACCACCAGCGCCTGGAGCTGGAGAAGGAGTTTCACTACAGCCGCTACATCACCATCCGCCGCAAGGCCGAGCTGGCCGCCGCCCTGGGGCTGACCGAGCGCCAGGTCAGTGCTGCGGCATCCCGGGAAACCCGGCCCGGCGGGATGGCCAGGGGAAGGGCCAGGGCTTTAGCCCCACCTTGCTCCACAGACATCCCTCCTTTTAAACTTTGGGATGCCCCATGGGGACTGGGGGTTGTCATCCCTGCCTGTGTCCATCCTCATCTCTTCGTTGCCGTCTTTTCCTTTCTGCAGGTGAAAATCTGGTTTCAGAATCGGAGGGCGAAGGAGAGGAAGGTGAACAAGAAGAAGCTGCAGCAGCAGAGCCAGCCCACCAGCACCACCACACCCACCCCACCCGCAGTCAGCACCCTGGGACCCATGGGAGGCGTCTGCAGCAGCAATGCCCCCAACCTCGTCTCCTCATCTCCGCTGACAATCAAGGAAGAATTCATGCCTTAACCCTCCTCACCAGCTACAGACCCCAAGAGAAAAGCACTATGCAGCAGAGCCCTGCCAGCCCACGTGCTCTGAAGGGTGACAGCCCCTCCCCAAAGACATGACTCTCCCTGGCTGAACCGATGGGGCAGACAGCGAGGCTGGGCCAGGTGGCACAGGGACCTTCCCAAGGCACTGGTGGGCTCGCCCCTGTGTAAAAAACATGGGTCAGGTACTGCTCTCCCATAGGAAGCACACTCTGGTTTGGTCTCTGGTCTTTGCAGCCCATGGCATGGTCCTGATGTCAGCAGAAGGAAGGGGTAGTGGAGGAGGGCTTTCCTATGGTGCTCCAGGTGCTTCCTTTGGTGTTCCTGGCAATCCAGCTGCCTGGTGCTTTTGGGCAGTTCGAACAAGACTGAAGTAGAAAAAGGACCTGGCTGGACTCAAGGCAAAATGAATTTCTGCTGAGCTGGTCTCCGGGGAAGTGAGATGAGGAGGGCACAGCAAGTTGGGCTATGACAACCAGGCAAGACCTCAGCTGCAGGATGTGACATGGGAGCCCTTCAAACCACAGTGGTGGTGGCAAGCTGGAGCACATCCTTGACAAGAGTACCTGAACATCCCCACCCTTGTCCCCAAGTGGCTCTGGCAGTGCCCACCCCTGCATCCCCACGCTGCCCCTGCAGCCTCACAGAGCCACGTGGAAGCATCTCCAGCAGCCCTGGTTCCCCTGGCTGTGCCATGGCAAGGTGGCACTGCAGCCAGCCTCCACCTGGGGCACAGGGAGAGGGTAGAAGAGAGCCCAGCACAGCACTGGTTTGGGGCAGACCACCCTGCTGAGCCCTTCCATGGGGAAGGGAAGGGAAGGGGAACAGAAGGTTTGCCATCGGGACAGGGTCCAAGGACCAGCCCCAGGCTGTTCAGAAGAGCCAATGCTGGGAGAGCTTTGGGTGCTGGTCCAAGGGAGCACAGTGACTGCAGGCACCAGGAGCTGCTGCCAGGTGGGCAGGGGCCTCCTCAGGCATGCAAGAAATGACTAGGATGTGCCTTGGTGTTAGGTGATGGAGAGGTGGTCTTCAGAAAGACAGAGAAGCATTTCTTTTCCTATTTTCTTTAAAACTACACATTGCAGGATTACAGATTTCGTCCTCCCTGTGTCCCTGCTCCTCCATGCACCACACTCCCTCTCATCCAGCATGTTCCCTAGGCCAGTTAGCTAAACCCCATCCATTCCTACTGGTGAGCTATAGCTGAGAAGTCTCTTTATCCTGCTGAGTCTTGACCATTGTATAGGCCCAGATTAATGTACAGGCCAGTTTCAGCAACCCCAAAGGCCAGTGGGGCACAGCTGGGACACAGCTGGGACACAGGAGGGTCTGTGTCTCCTTCTCAGGGCTGCACCACAAGACCAGCCAGTCAAACCCTCACATCCCACCTGACACTGCTTGTGCATCCCTTGGCCACACTGTCCACTGCCAGCCCCCACTGCTCCCAGCCCCAGAACACAAAGTCCCCAGGTGTGCTGTGGCTAATACAAGTGGGTCCTGTTACCCCACTGTGTCCGCTGCCCTGCTCCAGCCCTCAAAGGCTTTGGGTCTCCCTCCTGCCAGTGACACTTCCCACAGCCACTGTTACCAGGTGCGCTCAGTGATGAGGACAAATGTTTGCATCAACTCAGGACTTCGGCTCAGTTTTTGTGTATATAAGGCAGAACTGGTTTTCCTTTTTATTTTTTAGGCATCAGTGAAAATAAAAACAAGCAGGGATCCTGTGTGACACAGGTTTGTTGCTGTCGTTCCTGGCCCGTGGTGCTGTGGCAGGGGAGGTTGCTGGCTTTGGGGTCACACTGGTGCCGATGCTCCTGGGCACAGCCAGGGTTGGGAAGGATTGAGGCAGCAGCCTTGTCCCTGTGGCACACGGTGTGCCTGTCCCACTGGGGCACTGCTGGCAGTGGCATGGCACTCATTCCTTTGGCACCAAGAGGGATGGCAGTGCTGGGTGACATGATGGCTGCAAACTCGCAGCACTGGAGACACAGGGGAGAGGGTGAGGCCATTGCTGGGCTGGCAGAGGCCAAAGAACAAGGCCAGCTGCCCACGGATGTGGCCGCCTCCCATTGGCGCCTCCTGGTCTCTAATCTCATTTTATGGCTGTCGATGGGCTGAATATCCTCCTTGTCCAAGATGAATAAACAGAGAATGAGGATGTGAGATAGTGCCTGGGACAGCTGGCATTGGTGCCTGACACTGTCCCCTCTCCATCCCATCAGTGTTCCCCTCGTCTGCCAGGACACTGAGCAAGTGGCTGCCCTCGAATCCCTGTCCCAAATGTCTCCTCCAGCCCCAAAACTCCTCCCAGTGCCAAGCGTTGCATGGGGTGTGTTGAGGTGCCAGGGCAGGGCAGCTGGCTGTGCAGGGACACCTGAAGCAGGATAAAGTCCTGGTGGGTGGAGGAGATGGAGGAGTGGGAACAGGATGAGGTGGCGCTGCTGAGAGAGGGACAGAGCAAAGTGTTTGTTCCTGCAATTGCAACAGAGGCTGCACCTACTGCTGCACCCTGGTGACCCTGCAGTCACCAGCATGGTCCCAGGCTGCCCATGGCACAGGAGAACCACCTCATGCACCCCTGCAAGGACACGTGGGGAATCAGGAACTAAAACAGGCAGGGGAATGCAAATGCAATGGGGCTGGTGCCATATAGGAGAGGGATGAGGCTGAACCAGCCACCAGCCTGAAGAGCTGGGCTGGACTGGGGAAACTGGAGCTGCACACAGACTCCAGCACGGTCCCCATGGTGGGGGCTGGCTCCCCCTCCCTCACTGGGCTTTGGCTGCCTCTGATGTCCAATTTTGCCCTTGCCACGTGGAGAGCAGCAGCGGGGTCCTGTCCCCGCCGGGGGTGGGTGATGGCAGCCCTGGGCATCGCTATTGTCTGCAGACAGCAGTGGGGACGGGAACAGAGTCCTGGTGGGGTGAAATGCGCATCTCCCACATCCAGCTGCGGTGTTGGGTGGCCGGCAGGGAGACGAGGGGCTGGGACAGAGGGAAGATGCTCCTCTGCCCGCCCAGAGAGGCTGCGGCTGCCGTTGACAGGATGAAATTCCAACTGATACCCTAATCTGGCGCCTGCCTGTTTGCACAGCAGGGTAAAAGTCCAGGGAGCCGTGGGCTGTGCCCTTGGGTCCCTGCCACCCGTGTGTGCACAGGGAGCCGGCGCTGGCGGGAAGAGGCAATAAATGCACCCACACACCCAGCCACCCCTTCCCCCTACACACACACACGCCCCTTGACCGGGTGACGAAATGCATCTGCTCTGTTCCCCCTCCCATGCCCTCCCCCTCGCCCTGCATCTGCCGTTTGGGCAGGGATGGGTGAACCACGCAGGGCCCTCCCTGTGCCAGGAAAAGGGCTGGCGGACACCATGTCCCCACCGGCTTTGGAACCCTTGGTTCAAACCTCCTGGACACGTGTCACCTTGACGGTTTCACTCCTGGCAGGTGACAAACACCTGGTTTTAGCACCTGCAGCAGCTGCCTCCCGAGTCACAAGTCCCAAATGGAACCTGACCCTTATGGGAACAGCCTGCCCTCGTAGCCAGGGGACTCTGGGGGCTGTCATCTACAAGTTCCCACAGTTCCTCCCTGCTCCTCCCTCTGCATTTTCCATCAGCTCCCACTGCCCATCTTTACCCCTCCATGGAGAAATCCTGAAACCATCACCAAAATAAGGCCAGGCACAGCAGGTGGCCGAGCAGAGCCGTCCTGCCAGCAGCCTCCAGCATGGCACAGTTCCCAGCAGTGACTAACCGAGCACCGCTGCCTTGTCCCTCCCTCGTGTCTGCGGCGCAGATCCGGGCACGCTCCCATCCTGCTGCCAGCCGCCTTCTCACCTCTCCCCCGGCGGCTGCCACCCGGATGTGCGTGGGCTGCCCAGGCAGGGTGGGCAGGGGTGTTTCCCCAGCCCGTGCTCTGCCCTCTCCTTGCCCTCCAGTGTCACAAAGAGCAGGCGGTGCCAGAGTCTGGAAGTGCTGCACTGGGTGGAGGATGTGTGCTGTGCTTTGGTCCGTGAGAAGGGAAAGGTTTACTTGGTGTCCCAGGGGGTGGAGTGGGAGAAAACAAAACTTGCTGGAAAATGCTTGCCAGCCCTGTGTGTGCTACCTAGCGCCAGCCCCTTGGGGATCAGGGCACAGGGACAGTTGTGCACATCCCTGGCCTCTCTTGGGGTTTTTGGGATCCCTGGATTGCACTGCTCCTTCTGGCTATTTCTGGCTCTGGTGGGTGTTGTCCCATGAAGTGCATTTCTTACCAGCTCCAGGACAATGCAAGACTTGGTCCAGCTCTGAAATGCTAAGCTGGAGCACCCCAGGTACCTGGGGTTGGACATCTACTCCCTGGTGATCCTGGGCAATGAAGAGCTGCTGGTGCTACCAGAGCAGCACCAGACAAACCAGAAAAGCGAGTTCCAGATACAGACCCAGAAGAAGTGGTATCAACATGGATATTTCAGGGCACCATCAGCCTTGGGTGTCTCTAATGAAAAATATTGCCCTGACACAAGAAGATGAGGCCATGAAGTCTGCCCAGGAATGCTGAATGGTTTGTGTGGAGATCAGTCCCTGCTGGTGACAGGGGGCTGGGACAGCTGCAATAATGTGGCACGAGGCTCTCCCCTCCCATGACATGGAGGTGGCCATGGGACATCTCTCTTTAGGTGGATCCCAAGGGAAGAAGTCTAAAAGTCAGATTGCACTGGCATGAAAGGCAAACAAAGCATCCCTGCCCTGCATGAAGGCTGAGGTAGGAACAGTGCTTGATGCAGCCCCATCAGCCTGGCCAGCTCCAGGCTCAGCATTCCCAGCCAGCATCTGGGAGAGGGAGAAGAGCTGAGCAAGTCCAAGGCAGGTAAAACCAGCCTAGTGAATTCCCAAAGATACTTTTATTTTTGAGGAAGGTGTGAGTGTGTGAAAAGAGATGTTTGTTGGGTTATATAGTTTTGCTCTTTCCTCCTTTCCCTGGGAAATCCAGGTAAATATTAGCTCTGAAAGACCCATTGTGCAAATGCTGAGCCACTCCATCATGTTGGACTCCTGCAGAAATGTGTCTTTATGCTGAGAATACCTTTCCTTTCAGGGAAAATTTTCAGAAGTGCTTAGAGAGCTGTAGGAGCACAACTGCCATTAGATGTCCTGGCTATTTGCTTTTACATCAGGCAGGCTGGGTTCTCTCTGTTCCAGCCCTGTCATTGTCCTCCTCATCCCCAGTGCTGCCCACTTGCCTTAGACCTCAGTGAAGCATCAGGGCAGAGGTCTGGCTCAGGTGGGAGCCTGCAAGGCACTTGCAAGGAAAAGGGACACATCCAGTGTCAGAGCACTGGGCACAGTCCAGGGATGAAGTGATGGACAAGTGAATTTATCATGGGAAAGAGGTACCACTGTGAGTCCAGAGCTGTCCTGGTCCCACACTGGCCCTGGAGCACGTGGGTTGTCCTTTCTCCCAGACACACAGGAGACATTGCCACCATGAAACTGGGAGGAAGCTCTGCCACCTCATTGGGAATTTGACTGAGTATGAGGGTGAAAAACCAGCATCTCCCTGGGCCCTGGGGCTCCAGTATCCTACTGCTGACTCAAACAGGGACATCTGGACCCTGGAGATGTGACTCGAGCTCCAGCACTGGGGCCATGATATGCTGGGTTCAGATGCTCACCCTGCCCAAGGATTGCTCACCCCGCCCAAGGATTGCTCTTGCCCTCGCTGTGGTGGGATGTGTTGGTCCTACCCAAGGGACTGGTGGCTGTGAAGCATTCCCCTCCCCTGGACTGAGGGCTGGGCTCAGCAGCGTGGGGAACAATCACTTCTGATCTGCTCAAGCTCCAGCTGTGTCCTGCCACAGGAAAATCATCTCAGAGCCCGACAGGAAGGTGCTGTGAGCTTCTGGCATCTGCTGCCATCACTACATGACAGAATGACAGAGTGACCCCAAAGTCAGGTCCTTCTCTAGGGACACCTGATGCATTTGTGGCATGAGTGAGGCAGCAGCCGTTCTCCCCCGCTGCCCGGGTCGGGGGCTGGGGTCCCGGAGCCCCCCTTTCCCCGTCAGGAGTGCTTTTGACAGACAGACCTCCCTCCTCCCTCCCTGCTCCGCGCGCAGCCATCCTCCTCTCAAGGCAGACCTTTCCTTCAGCCTCGCTCCTCACGTCCCCAGCTCTCCCCGCAGCAGGTGGGTGCCCACCCCCCCGTGCCCGCCATCGCTTCCCCGCTCCCCCTTCGCCCTCCCCAGCGCCGGAGAGAGCGAGACGAAAAGTGTCGGAGCGGGGAGCGCATAGCAACAGGGTCTGGGATGAAGCAGGTTCGGCAGCAGCGTCTCCGGAAGGTGAGAGCCGGGAGCGGGGATGCCCCAGGGATAGGAGCAGGGGACCAGGGGGACCCCCGGCAGGTGACAGCCAGGAGCGAGGGTACCCCGGGGCTGGGAGAGGGAGCAAGGATAACCCGGGCTGGGAGCGGGGAGCGGGGGAGTCGTGCCCATCGCCCCCCATCCCGTCCTCGGGAGCCTTCGTGGGCAGCGGACAGGGATCAGTGGGACATTAGGGAATAGTGCTCGGGATCGGGGCAGCGGGATGGGGCATTTCGTGCCCGCCGCTCCTCCTGGGGGGAGGCACCGCTGCCCCCCGCGCTCCGCTGCCAGCAGGTGCTGCCGGCGGTGGGTGACTCACTTTGGGTTGTGACTCTGGCCGTGGGTGGCACCGGGGGCAGAGCTGGCTCCCCGCAGCCTGGCACCCCGGGGACTGCCCGGGCTCGGGGTCCCTCCCGCGGGATGGGCACAGGCGCTGGGCAGTGCCTTTCCACCTGCAGCTCGGATTGCCTCCTCATCTCCTCCTTAGGATTTAAAGGGGTGTGGGTGATGTGGGGTCAGCTGGACGCTGAACTCTGGGTTCAGGGCAGAGCTGGCAGAGCTACAAACCCTTTTTACATCCTTTTTACACCCTTTTAAACCCAGTTGTCAGGCTTTCCCATCCCAGGCTCCCCTCCACTGCCACTTTGCTCTTACCAGTCTGAGTTCCCATTTTCCCCCCACATTTGGGGCTGAGTCCTTTCTCTGGGCACACGGGGGAGCAGGGTGGCAGAGGTGGTGTCAGCCACCATCATGTCCATCATGGGGATGTGCTGCTGCTGCTGCTGAATGGGTCAGCCCTTCCTGGAGCATCCCAGGCAGTGACCCAGGGCTGCACCCTGTGCCAAACCATGCCCTTGAACACAGGGCAGGTTGACTCTGTTGAGACGAATGAAAACCCAGAGAGTTTAATCCCTGCCAGGAAATTCCTAGGATATTGGGAAATGACGTAAAAAGCCAGCAGTATCCTGGTGACAGCCAGCAGGCCCTGACAGCCTATTCCTCCACTCTTGTTTGGAGGCATCGTTTGGCTCTTCTCTTTCTTCCTCTTCCCTACAAATTGCTTTTCCAGATGGCTTTGTGACTGCAAGATCCATTCAAAGTGCTCTTTGCCCCTTCCAATGCCTTTCTGAGTTACTTGATGCTGGTGACCCTCTTTAGCATTTATTCAGGAATTCATTTAGTCCCGTGGTGATCCCTTGGGACGGAAAGCAGATGTCTCTGGAGTTATTTTCCCCATTACCAGTGTTGCTCAGAGCCCTCTGTCCTTCATTACCCAAAAATACTATTGCTGAGCTCCAGATGGAGGACCTGGTGCTCACAGCCACCTTGGGGTCACTGTGTTCAATGCTGGCATTGGGCTTGCCTGGAGCTGGTGGTGGCTGATGAAGAGATGTGCCCAAAGCCACTGCAGCACCCAGCCAGGACCCTGACAGCCTCCTCTTCCTCTCACTGTGATCCACTTCCCATCGGTGACCTGGAGTTTTAAACCTTCTTACCAGACATATTTTACACATATGGAATTACCTCTTGATTAGAGAAGACCTTTCTCAGGCTCTAAGGATTTCAGGTTGGTTTTTGCATAATATTATTTCCAGAAGAGCTGAGTGGTCATTTTCATTTATTTGGTTGTTTTCTTTGGGGTTTATTCGGTAGAAATGGACTAAATCCCACTGGAGCCAGTGGTGAGAGCCATGGATCCTGCTGCCCCTTTCCCTACTTGGCCAGGCTGCTGAGCAGCACCTTCCCAGCCGAGCCACTGCCCTCCCCTGCCTGCCACAAACTGCCTCGAAACTTCCCCGGGGTTTTCAGATGAAAAACCACAAACATTTGTATCCATGCATACTCCCTGCACTTTGGACATTGCTGTAATGAGTTTGCTTCAGCCTCAGCCATCTCCAGCCTCCCTGTACTGGCTCCACCATCACTTGTTCCCTCTCATGGCACCGGCTGTGATCCCAGGCTGGGGTCACGCAGGGTCAGTGCAGCCCTCTGAGGGGCTCTACCTCACCATAGCAGTGCTTTATTTACTTCACTTCGTAAGTGATACTACATTTGAATTAATTTTTATGCCTTTTTAAGATCTTTTTCTCTCGGAGATTAACAAGCAATTAAAACTAATCCGAAGTGACTCACACTTTAGAGACTCGCTGTGCTCAGATCCGCAGGGGAGAAATCTGGTGCTGGGTGGCATTTCTCTTGCTCAAAGGCTGTGATCCACGCACAAAACACTGACAAAATAACCCCACAAGGCCAGCTTGAATGGAGACAAAATAGGATGAAAACATACCTTTGATCCGGCTGGAGTTTTTTCACTCAGATACAGCTGAGTTTTGGTTTAAGTAAATTGGTTTAGAGAAAACAATTAGCACAGAGCCATTTCCTTACAGACCTGAGCTCTTATCTTGGCAGAGACTAAAGTGCTTTTTCTTCTTGGTGACCTTTGCTTTGCTGACTTGTTTGGGAGCATCTTTTGGTGAATAATGGAGAGTGATGCTGTGTTCAAAGAGGCCGTGGTTGCCAAGGGAGCTGTTAGTCCCCGTCTGTTCATAACTGCGAGACGGGAGCCAGGCTTGAAGGATGGCAGCCACTGTGGAAAGCACTAGAGCAATACTGTAGCACTTCAGCTGCTGCTGAAAAAGAGAATTCCTGTTATGACAGAGGCTGAAAGAGAGCAATTAATCCTAAAAAAAAAGCCAACTCCAGAATCAAGCTGGTGTGTAAAATTTCCAGCAGTCGGAAGAAGGGAAATGTGCTTCCCTCTGTGATTTGGGACAAAGATGGGCTGGAAGCTTTAAATATTGTGCTTTGTAATTCATTTCAAGTCAGGAAAATAGGCCAGTTTTTCTGTGATTTCTATGGAAAGGCTGGGATTTGGGGGAATTTTGAGCACTGCAGTCAGGGAGCCACCTTTGTGTGTGTTTTCCAGCAGCATCCCTGACCTGTATCTCCTCAGCTTGCCCAGTGGGGACAAGTGTCATTGTCATTTGGGTTTATCTGACACTTGAGTGGTCTCTGCTTTCTGCTCTGGAGTCCTAAACTTGAGCTGTAGAGCTCCAGATAAAGATATTAATGAGGGGGACAGTCATTATTGAGACACGAGTGACAAACTACATCCCATGGCCCTTGAAATGGTGACTGAGGTGGGGACCAGGCCATTTACACATTTTCCACAGTTTGGAAAAGGTCCCATTGGTTCCTTTCATTTCCTGTTGTTGCTTCTGTGTTGATTTCTGTGCCACATCTCATGGACAGGCACCCACATGTAATGTGATTTGCAGCTCTACCTGTGCCCTCCTGCAGGTGTTTGGGATTCAGACAGAGATACAGGAATTAGGCAACAGGATTTAATGATCTCCCAGCATCCCTGATTGCTGGTTTTCTGTGATTCAAACCTGGAAAACAAGAGCTCCCCAGCCAGTGTGATGGACAGGGAAGAATTATTTTGCAGGGGGAAGACCCAGCTGTGATGGCCCCTACCTGGCAGGGATCTTTGTGAACACAGGTTGTAGCTGCTGAAATCTTTGGGAGGGAGCTCAGAGCAGGCTGTGTGTCCCCTGCAAGCACAGACAGCTGTGGGTCACACACGGTGTGTGCTGGGCTGATCAGCAGGCACGGCCATGGCCTGGAGGTGCTGCTAAAGCACTGAGCTGTGCTGAGCAGCTGCAGGAGGGCTGCCAGGGAGTGATGGTTTTGTAGCAACACTATGACATTTGGGTCATGTTTAGACTTTTCAGCCTGTGTTTTTGCAACTTTTTCTTCTGGCCCTTGCCTTGTGATGGTGGCATCCAGCAGGGATGGGCTTTTCACAGAGGATTTTGGTGTAACAGCTCTGCTGGAGCTGTGCATTTCAGGTTGGCTCTGGGAAGACTTTGCCCTTGTCCTCTCCCTTGAGATGTTTGTGCACCAGGTGGGGATGGGGAGGAGTTTGCCTCTGTGTTTGGTGCCTTTGGGCTGCAAGCAGCCTGTCTGCAGTGCCAGCAGCTGGGGTTTGGGGTGCACCCTGTGCAGGGTGGGAGCTGGCAGCCCTCTCCTTCAGCACCATGGCTTGGTGTCTCCATGGGAACCAGCAGCAGGAGCACCCTCCAGTCCAGTCCAGCTGGAGAGGAGGAGGAGAGGATGTGGCAGCCACCTTCCCTGGGGCTGTGAAAGGGCAGCACTGAGCTCTGATCACCAGCCAGCTCTGGCCTCCCGGGGACTGGGGTCTGCTGCAGGCTCTGAGCACCAGAGCACATGGTACAGGAGACCCACAGCTCCTTCTGGATGATCCCTCCACACCCAGGCCCCTCTCCCCCAACCACGTCCCATGGGTTTTTTCCCTGAAATTATGAACAAGGACAGAGGCTGCTTTTTGTCTCCAGAAGGTTTCCAAACGGGCTCCTCTGGCCCTGATCCTGGTACCTTGTCAGCAGGGACACCAGAATCCTCCTGTGCCTCAATACAAACATGATAAACTCCCATTCCAGGGCACAGCAACACATGGTGGCACAGGGACAGGATCCTCATTCCAGCCCTTTGTGCTGCCTGGTTTTGCTGTGGGTGGGATGTCATCTGGCAGCTGCTGGCTCAGGAGGCAGTGGGGATGCTTTCCCTGCACTCCTGAAATGGGGGGAATTCAGACTGACCAGCTCACTGCAAACCTGATGTACACCCAACAAACACAGAGGTGCCCTCCTGGTGCATCACCCCGACCCAAATGGATTGCAGGACTCACTTCCACTTGCAGAGCTGAGACAGTGGCAAGGAAAGGAACGGGTTAATGCCCTGCCTGTGCTGCATTGATCCAGAGCACATTAGGAATTCAGGAAGGAGGTCTCTCATCTCTCAGAAGGAACAACTGGGAGTATCACTGAATTCCCACAGTGCAGGCTTTTGGCAGTTGGAAAAGTGTGGAAAATGCACGGAGCAGTAACTGGCAGCCAGCCGAGTGCCTGGCGTGGCAGCACACTGGGGCTGGTGTCACACTCCCTGGCACACCACAGTGGTTCTCCTGCTGTCCCCATGCCCATATTCCCCTGGAGATCCAGAAAGTTTATTGTGGCCTCCTGAAAGGATGTCTTTGGAACCTGGGGTTGTGAGCTGGGTCCTGGTGAACCTTCCCAGGATGAACTGGGACAATCCTATGTTTCCCAGGGGAGCTCTGGCCATCTGATCTGTGGGATCACATTTATCCTTTTTGTTTGCTCAGTGGCAGAGCAGGCTGAGGTGGGGAACAGAGAGCTGCTGGGACAGGGTGTTCCCAAGGGACAGGAGTCAGTGCTGTGGCTTGGGTCACAAATTCACTCACGAGTTCTTGGCACTTCTTCCCTCTCTCCCATTCTTCATTCCCTGTTTTCATTCCTCACTCAACCCCTGCCTGCCCTCTCCCACACCCTGGTCCCTCACTCAGCCAGTGACACCAGATCTCCTGGTAAGCCCCAGCAGCCAGGATGGGGACCTGGGCTCCGAGTGCCCAGAGGACAGAGGGAACTGGACAGGGCGGCTGGATTTCCTCCTCTCCTGCATCGGATACTGCGTGGGCCTTGGAAACGTCTGGAGGTTTCCCTACAGGGCTTACACCAATGGAGGAGGTACTTGGGCATCCTTTGCAGTGGTCAGTCTCCCACCCACTGACCTGGGCTGGTAGAATATCCCTGAAGAAAGACCCCTTTGCCTTTCTGGGGCTGGAAAGTTGAGGGGTGAAGTCTCCTCCTGCCCTCCCCATGCTGGTTTAGGGCTTTAACCACATGTGTCCTTGTGTGGAAGGGACTTGCAAGCCCACCTCTGTATTCTTGGCCTTGGACAAGCCCCTGTCTCCCTGCTGAACCAAACACCAGCTCTCCTGGTGTCCAGCTTCTTGGTCTGGTGTCCTCCAGGACTCAGCAGGGTCAGCAAACACTTCCCAGCTATCAAAGGAGGGAGTGAACCTTTTGCAATGCAAGAGCCCTGGGTGATGGTGTAAAATATTGGTTCAATTCCTCCCAGAGCAATAATGACTGGAGAATTTCATGGTGTTTGTGAAAGATTCAAAGAGAAAAGAGAGTTGGGAGCAGAGGGGAAGCACAGCACCAGGTGAATCACAGCCCCTTTCTTCTACACTAACAGTGAGCTCTTGCTCCTCCCTGTCTTCCTGATTTTGATGTAGATCCCTCAAAATCAAACATATCGAATGAGCTTTATTTCCTGTCACAGTTGGGCTTTAGGTGTTTGTTCTGTATTACTTGCAGGATTTTTTTTTTCCTTCTTGCAGGAGCTTTCTTGGTTCCTTACTTCATCATGCTGGCCATCTGTGGAATCCCCATCTTCTTCATGGAGCTGTCACTTGGCCAGTTCTCCAGCCTAGGGCCACTTGCAGTCTGGAAGATAAGCCCTCTCTTTAAAGGTGCGTGAGTGAAGCCCAGAGCCTCTGAGGGACCTCTGCAAGAGCTCCTTGATGAGGACATGCACCAGCAGCAGCACCCCATGGTCCTCAAAGCTCTTGTTAGAATCAAAAGAACCTGGGGGAAGGTGTGGTAGGCTGGAATTTTGGGTTAGCTCTTTTAGTAGCTGCAGGATATGAATGAGATTGGTCAGTCTTTGAGGGCTCTGGATGGCATGACCAGCTCTAGAAATGATATGAAGATTATTAAGCCAGCTATTGTACAAAATAGAGCATGAAAACTAAGCAATACCTGTTAAAAACAAAGGTAAGAATAAAGCATAAAAAAAGAAGTTCAAAACAAATACTTTTATTCTCAACATCAAGCTGGTGTAAAGTTTTTTGTGTGAGGCAATAGATCATCAATACAGAGAAGGCATGTCCAGATGTTATAATGGCAATGAGAGGCTCCCCCAGCAGGTGAACCTTGGACTGGTTGAGCATTTGGCTGCTGAGGTGCAGTGTCTGACCCTGGTTTGGGGTGTGCTTCACTCTGCTCCAGCTCACTCCTTCTTTACCCTCTCCTTCCCTCAGGCGTTGGCATGGGCACGATCCTCATCGTCTCCTTGGTGGCCATTTACTACAATATGATCATTGCTTACGTTCTCTTCTACCTCTTTGCATCCCTCACAAGAGACTTGCCCTGGCAGCACTGCGGCAACTGGTGGAACACTGACCTGTGCCTGGACCACCACGTCCTCAGGGCGGGGAACAGCACCCTGCCCGCCAACATCAGCAACACCGTCAGCCCCAGTGAGGAGTACTGGAGGTAACGAGGGCCTGGGGACTGCTTGGGGTCTGCCAGGGAGAGGATGGGGTGGGATGAGGGGTGCAGGGTCTGCACAGATGCTGCAGGTCTCCCTCAGGGCTGGGGGTGTGGGCGCAGCGATGGGCTCGAGGGCTCAGCTGTGGGTGACAGCTCAGTTTAGCCACTGCGGTGTGGGAGGTGTCCATGTTCTAGTGCTGCTTGGTTGGCCTGGAGATGTGCTAGACTAAAATGCATCCCACGTCTGGAATGGCTGGGAATTTGCTCTCAGGATGCCAGGCATCCCTTCTGGGCTATTTAATACATGGTGGAGAAATCACCCCAACTGTTCCTGTTTGCTTGGCAAGGAGCTGCCAGTGCCTATGACTGTGGGCAAGGTTATTTTGCAGCTGAAGCATTTCTGGGGTCAGAGGGTCTCTGGAAGAAGGCAGCCCATGCTCACTAGCAGCTCTCCTTCCTCCCTAGCCGGTATGTCCTGCACATCCAAGGAAGCTCGGGGATCGGGGATCCTGGGAGCATCCGCTGGAACTTGTGTCTGTGCCTGCTCCTTTCTTGGACCATTGTTTATCTGTGCATCCTTAAGGGAGTCAAATCCTCTGGCAAGGTAAGGGCTGGCTGCTTTCCTCTGGGGGGGACCTACAGTGATGCTCACCAGTGCGTGCAGCTCTGCACCTGTGGGCAAATGAGACCCACAAACAGCATCCGCTGGGTGTCAGGTATTTTGGGGACGCCTTGCACACCCAGACACCAGCAGGGCTGGCACACCGGCCCTGTGGCAGCCCAGGGAGCCCAGGGTGATGTGTTCCACCCTAGGAACAGGGCACGGAGGCAGCACTCTCTCCATGCTCTCATTCCCGGCTCTCCCAGCTGGTTGTGCTCTCCCACAGGTCGTGTACTTCACTGCCACCTTCCCATACCTCATCCTGCTGATGCTGCTCATCCGTGGCGTGACTCTGGAGGGGGCCTGGAAGGGGATCCAGTTTTACCTCACGCCCCAGTTTGATCACTTGCTGTCTTCCAAGGTGAGTAGGATGTTGTGCAATTTGTTCAAGACACAAAAATGAACCTTCTCCTGACACCTCCTGAATGCAACAGAGGCAGTTCCCTTACTCAGGTGTCTTTTCTGGCCACACCCTAACCTAAAGCTCTCTTGGTTGCTCCTAGACCAAGAATCTTTGTCCCACACTTTGTTTGGGCTACTATTCCCATGTGTCCCCACCCCATGCGTGTGTTTATGGCTCTGCATGGATGGGATGATACCAAGACTCCCCTGAGTTCCAGGACCATGGGCAGGATCATCCCAGAAGGGCATTTAATGCCACACTGGGCTGGCCCTAAAATGTTCTTATGAGCCCTTCCATTAGCCAGCTATGGAGTGGTGAGAGTTAATAAAGCAAGACAAACATCCCATAGGCTGTGCACGCTTGGAGTGCTGGGGAAGATGTGCCCAGGGCTCTGGGGAAGCAGATTTCTAATGCCATCTTCCTCATGTGGAGGTTTCCAAACCCCTGCTCTCCTCAGAACTGCTTCCTTCCCCCAGGTGTGGATCGAGGCAGCCCTGCAGATTTTCTACTCCCTTGGGGTGGGCTTTGGGGGCCTCCTGACCTTCGCCTCGTACAACACCTTCCATCAGAATATCTACAGGTGGGAGTCAGCTGCTGTCTTGTAAAAATTATGGGTTGGGGGAGCCATGAAAACCTGAGCTGGTGGGTTCAGTGCCAGCAGAAGCATGTGGTGCAGCACAGCCACCTTGCTCTGCTCCTTGCTCTGAGGGGATACCTGGCAGTTTGTACAGGCTTGAGAAGAACAGAGGGATCCGTGGGAAAAAATTCTCCTAAGCACCGAGGCAGAGCGCCCAGCTCAGATGTTTTGGGCTGTAGGTGCTGAAAGCTGAGGATATTTGAGGCTGGAGTTGTGCATGTGTGCCGTGTCCCCAGTACCCAGTGTAGTTCACTGAAAGAGATGGGTGTGGGATGTTTGGTCTGAGCCCATCCACAGGGGACAGAAAGCTTTGGAGGAACCTCACAGTATTATCCATTAAATATATGCTCCTTTTGACACTGGAAAGCACTTGCCATATGAGGCCCTTAAGGACAGCCACTGGGTCACCTCACTGTGGCATCTGGGGCTGGCAATGCCACCGTGCACTGCTGTGGGGTGGGAAGGAACGAGCATGTTCAGAGCATCTTCTGCCTTCTCTGTAGGGACACCTTCATAGTGACCCTGGGCAATGCCATCACCAGCATCCTGGCAGGGTTTGCCATCTTCTCCGTTTTGGGATACATGTCCCAGGAGCTTGGGGTCCCTGTTAACCAGGTGGCAAAAGCAGGTGAGGCCAAATGAAGATGTTTTCCCCTTGCCCCTCTGCCTGGGTGCTCTGAGGAGCATCCCTTCCAGGAGGGAAGGCACCTGAGGTGTCAGCATGAGGGATGAAGGTGGCTGCTCAGCTGGCCATGGGGAGGGAAGGGGGCAGACAAGTTCCTGTGGTGTAAAT
Source organism: Dicaeum eximium (assembly GCA_013396995.1). NCBI lineage: Eukaryota > Metazoa > Chordata > Aves > Passeriformes > Dicaeidae > Dicaeum > Dicaeum eximium. The sequence goes on along the minus strand of VWZP01009947.1, from coordinate 151,475 downwards.
ATGGAGTAACAAGTGCTGTCTAATGAAGGTCTGAGCAAGGAGCAGGCTGTTTCTCCTGCCACAGGACCCTTCTTTCCCATCTTGCCAGAGTCCTGGCAAGTCTCTGCCACAGTGCTGCTCTGCTGAGCTCTCCTCTCCTCCATCTCCCCATGCCCAGCTCTGTCACCACCTTCTCACCCTGCTGTCCTTTGCCTCCCCTAGGTCCTGGTCTGGCTTTTGTGGTGTACCCCCAGGCCATGACAATGCTCCCCCTTTCTCCATTCTGGTCATTCCTGTTCTTCTTCATGCTGTTAACCTTGGGCCTGGACAGCCAGGTAAGGACAGAGCCCAGGGGACAGCCATGGGCTGCAGGCAGCCTGAGGGCTCAGGGGACCCTCCCCTCCTGTGTGTGCAGTTTGCCTTTATGGAGACCATCGTTACGGCAGTGACCGATGAATTCCCCTACTACCTGCGGCCAAAGAAAGCTTCCTTCTCAGCTGTCATCTGCATTGCCCTCTTCCTGATGGGGCTCATCCTCACAACAGAGGTATGGCTGTGGGGATGGATCCACTGTGGTGGCCAACTAGGGACTCATTTTAGGGATAACTTAGGTAAGGGCCAGGTTTTCACAAGTATATTCATATCAGATAACCAGGTGAAAGAGAGAGATGAGCCTGGGCTTCCAGAAGGTGTGAGGGCCCAGGAGAGTGACACAGTGTTATTCCCATCCCTGCACCAGCCCCATAAGGGGACTGATGTCTCTTGAGGCTGCTGACTGCTGTCCTCCCCAGGGTCCCTAAAAGACAGAGGACACGGGTGGAGGTTTATTGGGATGATGGTCCTGGAGATGCTGGCCTCTGTGCTTTGTCTCCACAGGGTGGGATGTACTGGCTGGTCCTCCTGGATGACTACAGTGCTGGCTTTGGTCTCATGGTGGTGGTGATCACTACCTGCCTTGTGGTGACACGTGTCTATGGTAAGGGTGCCTGTCCCCACAGGGGCACTGGGAGGGGTTTGCTGTCTGTATGAAGAGAGGGATTTAGAGGGAGCAGTAGAGAAACCAACAGCCTCACAGTGGAGCATGAGACTCTGCTCCCACCACCTGTTTCTTCTTGGCTATCACTCGATTCACCTCTCCAAAGATACATGTGGAGCTGAGCCTGGTCCTTCAGGCAGCACCAGCTGGGCCCCCCTCCCGCATCTCCCAGATGGGTGGGGGGAGACTGCTGCAGAGGATACAAACCACTGCTTGTGATCAGTGCAGGGCAGCCTGGTACAGGCACAAGGCTCTGGGGGAGGGATCAAAGCTTCTGAGTCCCTCTCCCTCCTGCAGGCATGAAGAGGTTCTGCCGAGATATCCACATGATGCTGGGATTCAAACCAGGCCCCTACTTCAGAGCGTGCTGGATGGTCCTGTCCCCAGCAACAATGATGGTAAAGTGCTCAGCTTGAGCTGCTGGATGGTGCTGGAAAACCAAGATGCTGCCAGTATCCCTGGGTGACCTCCCAGTGGGATAAATTACTCTGCTGGCATCTCCTGCCCCAGACACCATCCTTCTTCTGGGAGGTGTCCATCATCTCCAGGCCTTTTCTGAGCATGAGACCTCTGGGATGATCTCCCTTTCTTCCCACCCCACAGGCTCTGCTGGTGTATAACATTGTCAAGTACCAGCCTTCTGAGTATGGCAACTACCGCTTCCCCACCTGGGCAGAGGTCTTGGGCATCCTCATGGGAGTCCTCTCCTGCCTGATGATTCCCATGGGCATGGTGGTGGCTGTGCTCCAAGAAGAAGGGACACTGTGGGAGGTAGGAGGTACCGGGGCCTGACACTGAAATAAGCAGCAGTGAGCACAAGCCCCTGCCAAGTCAGTACCCTCTGGAAGTTTCTGTATCCTCTCTCCTGGAAGTGTGTGTCCCCATTCCCCCTTGCTGCCCATGGGGGGTGAGAGATGGCCCATCTCAAAGCATTTCCAGCAGTGCTGCTTCCCATGGTGCCAGCCATGAGTAAAACTGCTGCCCAAGGGGCAGCCCAGTGTGTGTTCCCACCCTGAAACAAGCCTCCTGTCCCCCGGGAGGAAGCACACTGTCCCCAGCCTGGGGTGGCCTGGGACACCTGGGACTTTGCACCCACTTGGCAAGAGCGATGACACAGCAAGGCAGGCAGCTGCCAGACTGTGCAGGCAGCCCAGATGGGATCCGTGCACGGAAAGGCTTCTCCCAGGAGCAGGTTACAGAGCTGCTGGCTGCTCACAGCTTTCCCAGCCCTTCACTGCTCTCGCCAGGCTGTTAAAAGCAGAGAAGCAGAGCTTGATCCCCTCCCCAGGTAGCAATGCCCTGCTGGAGCACTTGCTGGCTGTAACCTGGCTTGACACAGCCATGGGCACTGTGGCATGGCCAGGAGCCACCTTGGCCAAGGCTAACCCCTTTTGTGAGTGGCTCTAACCCCACAGCACAGGGCTGTAGCCCTACAGTAGCCCCTCACTCCTGCAAGCCCTCACCACCAGCACACACAGCCCATGACACCTCCCCAGCCCAAAGCAAGACTTAGCCAGAACTGCCTTCCCAAAAGGTTTCAGGACAAGCTTTTGGCCCCATCCCATCCTCACTGGGGGTTCCTTCAGTCGCTGGGGGCCAGCAGGGCACAGGATGGGTGAGCTGCGGGGTGTGGTGCTGCTGGGCACTGGAGGGTGCAGGGTGCTGTGCTCCCTCTGCCTGTCCCCACAGCGAGTCCAGCAAGCCAGCCGGCCGGCCATGGACTGGGGCCCGTCCCTGGAGGAGAACCGCACCGGCGCGTACGTGGCCAGCCTGGCTGGCAGCCAGTCCCCCAAACCCCTGATGGTGCACATGCGGAAATACGGGGGCATCACCAGCTACGAGAACACGGCCATCGAGGTGGACCGGGAGATGGAGGAGGAGGACGAGGAGGAGTCCATGATATGAGGGGACCCAGTGTCCCGTAGGCTGGGTGGGAGCTCACCTCCCATTTTGCACAGGTTGCACTGCAGCACTTCAGGACAGCTTGGGGGGTCTTTCGAGGAGTAGTCAGGAGCTGCTGACCCTGCCAGGTTCATCATCACCACCCTGGCCCTGCCAGGACAGAGCTGCTGCCCGTCCTGGTGCCCCCGATGTGTTTCTGTTCAGTGTGACAAACTGTGTGATGAGTCCATGTGTTTGTGTGACAGTGTCTGGTTGAAGTGTCAGGGCTGTCCTACTCCCACCCACAGCCCCAGCCCGGCCGTCCCCGCTCAGGGATGTCCAGGGTGGAGGGATGTCCAGGCTGCAGGAGGTGGGGAGGAGGAGAAGGAGCTCCTGTGTGTTGATTTGTTCTCTGTTTGTCTGTATTTGACTCCAATAACCCATAAACAGATGTGAGAGAATCTGTAACAGCCTCCATGCCCCGAGGACAGCGTGTGCCAGAGAGCTCTGATCCCACTGAGGTTTTCCAGCAAAACCAGCACAAATCAGTGTCCTCCTAAAGCAATTTGACCTAATAAATGAGCAGTTATAAACAAGTAGAAGAATAAAAGAAATGGCTTTATAAACAAACCAGGCTGTAGATCCCACAAGGACCTTGGTGGGTCAGGGTGGCTCTTCCCTGTGCTGCCTGGCAGGGTTGGGGAGATTTTAAGGAAGAGAAGAGATGGTATAACCTGTCCCTCATGTGTGCAGGAGGTCAGGGACAGGTTTCAGCTGGACCCAATCTCCAAGGAGGACTTGTGTCTATTGCCAAGGGAGATCCAAGGCGTGGCCCCAGCCCTGGTGCTGCTTTTCCCAGTGAAAGGAGAAGGGCTGGGTTTCAGTGTCTGTGTGTGATTTTGGGGTAGATCAGCCCATGTCCCACCTCCTGCCAACACTGCTGGCCTGAGGGTCTTGGTGACCTCCTGGATGGGGCTGCCAATCCCCATCATCCCAGTGTCATGCGTGCCTTCTGCCATCAGCTCACCCATAACTGTGTGACACAGCCCTGCCTGGGTAATTTGGGGGGTTCTTTAGCATGGAAGAGAGGCACATCTAGAGGAGCCTCCAGGGCTTCCCACACACATCTAGAGGGGCACAGCTCCTCCTGGTCTTTTTTCTGCAAACCTTTGTCCTGGTAAAAGACAAAACCGTAGGACAAGCAGAAATGTTAGGGTTTATGTTTGGATTGTGGATGTGCTCCTGGTGCACTGGGCCCAGCACTGTGGCCTGGGCCTCCAGGGTGAATTCTGTCAGGAGGCTGCACTCTTCCTCTTTCCTTACAGTATAGGAGATTCAATTATTGCTTTGCCCCTCCAGGAGTATAGGATTGGCTCCTACACCTTGTCCTCCTGCCTGCTCACCTCCTCTTGTCCAGGATGCTGAGCTCATTTCCAGGTGGCTGTGCCCTTCCTTTCTCCTGCAGGGCCACTGATGGCTTTCCCCATCCTCCTCACCGTGCCCCACCGTGGCTGCAGCCCGTGGGGTGATGGGGGTCCCCCAGCTCCAGCTGCTCCAGGCCTGTGGGGCTCCAGCAGCACAACCATGAGGCGCCTTCGGCTGCTGGCCCCGGGTTAATCATTAGAGTCCAGCCATAAAAGCCTGGCTGATGGAAAGTTCAAGCCATGGCGGCTGGGGAGCGGGGAGGGCCTGCCATAAACATTTATGGCCCCAATGAATCCCTTGCTCTAACCTTGACACTATTTACTGAGCAGGAGGCCTCTGGAGGTCACGGTGCTGCCAAGCCATCGCTGTGGGTGCTGGCCAGGGAGCCCGGGCTGGGCTGGCCCCTGGAGGGGCACACACAGGGCTCTGGGTGGCGTGATGGACTTCAGTGTTTCATGATGTCCCTGCTGGCCACAAAGCACCAGAAGAACCAGCAGAACCTGACGCCTTCCCACAGCATGGAGTTGAAGCTGCACTGGGCTGACCAAGATGGCACAGTCTCTGCATGTTTCTCAGCTTTTCCTACCTGCATGGGGTCCTGCCATATTCCCCAAATCCCCACTGCAATCCTGGGGTCCTCAGGGCTCTCCTCTGGTAGCTGCCATCAACCAGCACTGTGCTGCAGAGCCATGGGAGGGATGGAGCCGAGGCTGTGCCAGGGATGTGGTTGGGAGGCAAAGCTGGCACTGAGGGAGGACACCAAGGGCAGAAGGCAGTGGGGCAGTGGCACATCCGGGGGACACGTGTCCTGTGCCATGCGTGGCTGCCCAGGGCTGGGGGGACGCAGCAGCGGGAACATTCCAGTGCTGACACCTGCCGGGGCCGGGGCAGATGGCAGGGAGAGGGGGGCAAAGGGGCACCCCAGGGCCTGGGGTGAAGCAGGAACAGGGAACGTGGCAGCCTGACTCCAGTCCCCCTGAGGTACCACCCACCTGTGTGAGCAAATCCAAGCACGTGTCCCTGGGAGACCCCTGGACTTAGCTGGTGGTCCTGGGCTCCTCACCCTGTAGCACCAACTTCCTCCAAACTCCCCCAGACTGCCCAGTGGGCACCCCCACCCCCCATCTACCGTGAACATCTGCTGGGGGCTCCCAGACACCTGCGGCTCCCAAAGCCCTGTCCCTGGGAAAAGCGCTGGATGGCAATGAGCTGGATCTGGGCATGACTGAGCTCCCTGAAACCCCAGAGATGCTGGAGAGCAGGGGTGGGCAGTGTCCAGAGTAGCAGCATCCTGCAGGCAGCAGGATACCTGCAGCCTCTGCCCAAGGCCCTGTCCCAGCCTCGATGCTTTCGAGGACAGGAGTGCGGTGATGGAGGGACAAGGGGGTGGCAGACGGTCTGAGTCACTGCAGTGACGGAGAATCATCCGTTTCCATGCTCAGAAGTTGGTAGCTATTTATTGCACTTGAACACCAAGAATAAAACNTTCAGCTGCAACCGTACGGACGAACAGACACGAGGGGACAGGCAGCTACCCCTCCCCGGGGCTTGATTTTTTGTTACGTGACAAAGCTTGGTATACTCTTAATTATAATATATTTTTTGCAATCATCTTAAATAAATATTTCCATAGAGATTTCCTGTAAGTATATATCTTTTTATATATATATAATATATAAGAGAGAGAGATAGATCTCATTTTCTTTCCTTAAACCACTGTTAACATATTTTCCCTGCTTGTCCAAAAAATGTTACAAAAGCCCTAAAATTGTGCAACAGTTAGAAAAAAGGGACAACAATCCAAAGAAGGAAGGAGCCACTCGATACAGTCCCTCCACTGCTCCCTCTCTCCCACTCCCTGTTGATGACCTGCAGGAGGGAAGGAGATTCAGATGAATCTGGTGGCAGAGTGGCCACCAGCCCCTGCTCTGGTGTCCCCACAGCCTGCTCACGTCTGGGTTTCCCTGTCTGGTACGGATGGGACCTGCACCTTGGGACATGGGCAAGGGTGAGGTCTCTGCTGGCTGGAGGATCTGTGCAGCATCAAGAGCGTGGGGTACACCATAACCCGACCTGTGGTGGGGAAGAAGGGTCAGCCTGTCTCCTGGGGTGATCAGAGGATGTGATCTCCTGCTGGCAGACACCTCTTGGTCCGTGGGGCTGTGTGGCTGCCCTCTCACTCATGGCACTGCAATCCCAGCCCAGGCTGCAGAGCCCTCTGGGAGCTCCAAGTGGGAGTAGACAACTGCTGCCTGCTCCAGCTTCTGGGGATCTATGGGGGCATCCATGGGAGGAGAGGCAGGTTTGGGGTCAGACAAGGATTTCCTGCTTGGCAGAAGGGGCACTTCATGTGGGTTTGGGGGGAAAGACAACTCTCCCAGCTGTGACTGGCTGGGGTGAGGAGCAGGGTGCCTGCTCCTCCAGCAAAGAGCAGAGGCCCAGGAGTGGCCTCTTTGTCTTCCAGAGGGGATGCATCAGCAAGATGTGAGAAATTATGACGTTGCCAGTGGACCTTGGCAGCCAGGAAGGGAAAACAGGCAGCTCCCAAACCCACCTGTGGAGCTGGGAGCTTGACCCCACTACAGCAAGTGCTTCCAGTTAGACATCCCCTGAGGTCTGGGAGAGGTGGAAGAGAGGATGAGTTTGGAGAACTTCCAAGTTTGGTTTGACCCAGGCACCAGGAGACCAGAGGAGAGGAGTTCTGTCTGTGCCAGGAAATTAAATGTGCCATAGCCTGATCTCCAGCCTTGAGGCTGATGGGATAGGAGGTCCTTGGTAGTAAACTCTATCCCAGCAAGGTGGCCCTGTCCATGTTGCTTATTAGGAACATCCCTGGACGTTGTCATTCCCAGAGCCATGGCAGGATTGCTGGGGCAATGCCCGTTCATGTGTCAGGGACAGTGTCAACAGCTTAAAAGTAGAGATGTAACAGCAGCATCCCTGGCTCTTCCAGCCAAAGAATGATGGTGGAAACTTATTTATATAGCTTTCCTGCAAGATTAGGAGAAATCAGCAAATGCAAAGGAAGACAGAAACAGATGTTTTCCATGGATACTGAAAGAAAAGGTGGTGGTCCATCAGTGCTTGCTGAGATGCTCTGGAGATACAGGAACCCACTCTGGAGAAGCAGGGCAAGGTGTGGCAGAGACACCAGGCAGGACAGACCCCTAAAGTGCAGGTGCTTAATGCTGCCAGCGAGGGCATTTTGGGAAGCTGGGTCTTCCTTGGTCAGGCTGCAGCTTGACTGGAAGACTAGAATGAGTTTAAACTTCAGACTCTGCTTCCCTTGCAAAGGAGTGTTGCAAGGACATCCAGCTGCCTCCTGGGGAGATGACCTTAGGGAAACCTCAAGGAGGAGAAACTCCCTCCAAGAAGACACCTCAAAGCCTTCCTGGGAGCCAAGATGCTTCTCCCTAGAAGTGACTGTGGGCTCTCAGTGAAAGGAGATTGGATCTACCCCAACATCTCATCTGTTATTCCCAGCGAATCCCATCAGACCCCCGGTCCCAGTCCTTTCTCCAGTAGCAGCTGCTGGAGCAGCTTCGCCCTCACAGCCCATCCAAGGTCCACAGCTAAAAGCAGCTTAAAAACCAGGCTGTGATGGCATCTGCCCTTCAGCCCCCATGCAGAGCCCTGATATGATGTCCTCCATCATCATCCACCTTATACCAATTCCCGAAAATCCTCTTGACACCTAGAGAGCTTGGACATCAGAAGGTGGATGACACTGACCATGGCTGGCTTCAGAGCCAGCTCTGGAGAGGGAGAGAGAGAACTGTGAAAGAGCTGAGTCCTTCCTTTAAAAATTAAAAAAAACTTCATCACTACATGACTACAGGAAGAAAAACAGGTCTGTAAAAACACCCAAACTCTACCTTAAAAGCTAATCCTTTCCCTGCATGGATTTCCCTGCTTTGGGGAACTCTTGCAAGCCTATGGTGCACAGGTCCACCAAAGGCATGGGGAACCCCATGGGCACCCATGGATCAGCTCTGTAATTTGCCCCCAAAAAGGCATCTCCTACATACATGACCAGCAGCCATCGCACTGCTGGCACAGAGGAACACACCAAAACACTTCTCAGGGCCTGTCCATGCCCCAGCAGTTTAGATTTCTTCCCCTCCATCCAGTGGGAAAATGTTTTTGCAGTCTGCAAAGATGCAGCTGCGTTTGGCATGGTGGCCGTCCCTGCCTCAACAGAGAGCAAAGCATTCAAAACCACAGAAAAGGCAAAATACACGCTCAGAATTTACATGGAGGAAACTTTTCCTCTTTTTTTTTTTTTCCTTTTTTTTTTTTTCTTTTTCCTTTTTTTTTAGGTCCAAAACAAGCAGTTTTTGTTCGTTTCTTTGTTTTTCAACACACGCACCGTCTAGAAAGTTAAACACCATGCAGACGAAGAGAGTGGAGCTAGAAAGTACCCCGGGGCAGCAGTGCTGCAGAAGCCTCAAATCAGTGAGCAAAGAGGCTCCAGTCGGAAAAAAGAGAATGTGAAATGGAAGAATTGCCGGAGAAACACCCACCCTCAAACCTCTACCTGACGGCAAAGAGGCAAGACCAACGTTCCCCTGCCCGGCCATGTCTTCTGTCCTGAAAGCCACGTACTGGTGGCACTCCCAGAGCCACCGCTGTGGTTTGCCCTGCAGGAAGACCCATGGGGTGCAGGAAGGCGCCACAGCGATGTGGGTGCCCCTGGAGCTGGGTGCCTTTGCCACCCAAGGCTGCGGGACAGAACGGGACAAGCCACCACGGTGTGAGAGGAGGGGGCTGGCAGCCGTGGGACCCCTGGCAGGAGCATCGTGGCAGAACAACCCCACTTCAAATGTAAACGCAATGAAAAACAGCAACCCCCGAAAATCCCCCCTCCCGCCCCACTTAAACAGTTGAATGTTTCTAGTTATTACATAAAGATCCATTTCAGCAAATACTCAAAATCAAGTTACGAAATACACGGTAGGTTGGTTTCTTTTCCCTATAAAAAGGCATGCGCTCAAAGGAGAAGACAGCGAAAGGCTTGTTTGTTGTCGTTGAAGCACAATCAGATTCTGCAGTTTGTCACTAAAGCTTGCATTCCTTGTTGTCGCTGGAAGGAGTCACGTGGGCCATGGAGGTTTGTGCCCCGAGCCAGCAGCCAGCCTGGCTGCCCCCATCTCATCCTGGGAGTCGGGAGCAAGGGAACGCCAGTGCTGTTTGTGGGGCAGGGGTGGGTGCTGGGGTGATGGATCCAGGCTGGGTAGTGGGTGAGGAGGAGGGTGCAGGGGTATGCTACCACCTGGACATGGATGGGAGAGCCCCAGCTCCCGTCTGTGCTGATGGGAAGCAGTTGTCATTCTCCTCCTCTCTTCTCCCACCATCGCCAGTCTCTGCTCCAAAGGGAGAAGGGAGGAAGAAGGGAGAGCATCCTTCTTGACACAGCAGTTGCCTGGAGCCAGGGTGCAAACCTACTTGCTCTCCTGGGAAAGAGCCAGCCTGTGCTGGGAAGAGAAAATGAACAGATAGTCTTTACTCACCCATCCAAACACGGCCCTCCTTGCACAGGTGTGCATGAAAAATGGACTTGGCAAATGGATTGAATTGCAGTTCCCTGGACGAGGCTGCTGGGAAGCAGGAACTCAGGCTGGGAGCAGGCAGGAGTCATGGCAGCAGACGGGGACCTTGATAGCAGCAAAGCAAAATCCACCAGCACGCAGGGAGGATACAGCAGAGAGCGGCTCAAAACTGCCCCCCTCTTCCTCGGGGGGGTTCCAGCAGAAGTGGGGATGGAGGTGGATGATGAGCCTGAGCCCAGTTCAGGAGATGTGCTGGGTAGTGAGGAGGCCCACCGATGCTATGCAGCCGATGAAGGGGGCCTGTACACTGGCCAGATGCTTGGGTTGAAGTTCATGGTTTCTCTTTTTCTGGTTCATGCAGAGGAAGGGGGCCCAGCACCATGACCCTGGCAGGGTGGGGGGTTTGATGGGATGCCTGTGCTGCACTGGCAGGGCTGTCGTGTGTGTGCGGTGAGAAGCGAGGGGTTATTCCAGCGGGAACCAAGCAGCAGAGCCAACAGCCAAAGTCCCGTAGGTGAACGTGTCGGAGGGGGTCTCCCCTTGGTAGTCAGTCAGTGACAAACCCAGCACGGGCAGAGCCACGCTTCAGCTGCAAAACACAAACCGGGAAGAGCCGGAATTCGCTTTGACCATCACTTTGGCAGAGCATCCCTCTCCCCATTGCTATCTCACAGCAATCAGCCATCTCCCCACCACAGATCCTCAGGACAGGATCCCACATCCTGTGAGCCTCAACGCCGCAGCGTGCCCAAACCCAGCCCTCCCTATCCCTGCCCCAGCCCCGGATGCTCACAGGGCTTACTGCGGTAGGACCGAGGGCGCGCCGGATCTGTGGAAGTGAACAATCTGCCATTTGCCATCCCGGCGGTGCCAGATGCGGGTCTCCTCAGACTGGGCAGTGCGGGGGATCCCTCCAGAGTCCACGTACTGCGTGATGCGAATGTAGGCAATGCAGGCAGACTCGTCTCCCATCAGGTGGATGTGGGGGTTCAGGATCGTCGTGTGCACGGGCTTGCTGTTCCGGGACCACACTGGAGGGGGGACAAGCACAAGTGGATTTAGGCAGGGGAAGAGTTTGGGTGGCTCTTGCTCAGGGTGGCAGCAGTGTGGGAAGGGGAGATGCATTAAGCTCTCTGCTTGATGGGGCTGAGGAAATGCTGTACAGGTGGATTCAGGATGGGTCCATCTAGAAAACAGCTAACCCAACAACCTCTACAGACACCCAGCCCCAAGCTGACCTAGCACCTCCTGATGGGATCTTCCAGATCAGCCAGAGATGCTCCCACAGCAATCCTAACCCTATTCCCTCCAAGCTGACGGAGGTCAAGACAGGCACATGGGAGGTGGGAGAAAGCAAGTGAGCTGCTTACGGTTTTCAAAGTAGAATCGGTGGAAATCCAGGCCTTCCACGAGGTTGCCCAGAGCCTCAGGCTCAAAAGCAGTCATTCCAGGGTCACACATCTTCCTGGGGAGCCAGGAAGGGGAGAGAAAATGGAGAGGTTATCTCACCACTTCTGGCATGAGAGCCTGAAGAACCCAAATGCCTCCTGCTCAGGATGGCTCCCTCACCCTGAGGCTGAGGAGTGTCTGCACCAGTAATTCTTGCAAAAATCTGACCTCAACCCTGCATTCTGCCCAGCTCACCCCACCTCCTGCCCACTGACTGTAGTCAAGACCCCACCAAAGTAGGGTGCCTTCTCCATCAGTCACCCTCTGCAATTAAACCTCCTCAAACATTGTCATCTTCTTTACATGAAAGGAAGACATCAGGGAAAAAACCCGTATTATCTGCTCTGTGCCAAAATATCCCTGCTGCGATGCTCTGAGGCAGGGATGACGACCTGCACTCGCTCAGACATCGCTAATTACATCAGCCTTGGACACAGAAGAGGTGTACTCTGAACTGCATCAGCTCAGCAAGCAGAAATCATCTACTCTTCAGAGCAGTCTGTGGCAATCTGGATATAATGAATTCCATGGATACAAACACTTCTTTCACCATAAGTCATGTTTAAAATTATTCCTCTTTCTGCAAACCAAAAATTGGGCTCATCTCTGACAGTGAGACCAGAGAACTGTGGTCAGCTGAGCACAAGACCAGCATCAGGCTTGGAAACTGATGTCTCCTCCTTCTCTTGGATGGTCTCAACTCTTCCCCACCACATCAACCTGGTCACCCTGCCCTGGGCAGCAGTGAAATCTCCTGGGCAGCACTGTAGAAGTGAGAGACCCCGGTCTGGGAGGCTGAGCCCTCACCCAGCCCAAACCCACACTGGGCAGACTCACGTGTAGGACTCGAAGTCGCCATTGCTTATTGCTTCAATCAGCTGCTCTGTGACTTTAATGATCTCTTGCTTCCGTACTGTTGGTTTAAAGAGACAAGGGAAATAAAAGGATAAAACAAACCAGAAGTAGGTGCTGGTGTTACCACGTCGGTGAGAGATCTTTATCTCATCAGAAACAGACCACAGGATGTGGGGGGACTTTGGAAACTGTACAGGGAAAAAGCAGGAGAGCAACTGGGGGGAGAGAGGTGGAGAAGGGCTCTTCATCTCCAGATTTTCAAAGCCAGGGCAAAACTGAAAATGCCTGTAATTTCCTAAAGAGCCAAAAGGTTAATCACCAAATGGGAAGCTACCCTCAGCTTGGGTAAGGTTGGGACAGGTTGGTCTTGGCTAAAGAACCTTCCTAAGCTGGGACCCTCTACCCCATGAACTCACAGCAGAGGCCAGCTAGGGCAAGCTGGACCAAGGATGCTCTCACCTTCCTTTTGAAATGGGAGGAGACAGTCTCAGAAAGGAGGGGAACAGGTGAGTGACATGTGCAGCCACCCCAGGAGATACACGAAGGGACCCAGCAAAGGGCACAGAACTGTGCAGCTGCTGCCAGAGATTCCAGGCACTGCCGTTTGGTCTGGGAAGGGACAGGCTCCAAGAGTGGCTCTGGGGCCCCCAGGAATGCAGGAGGAGCTCTCAGAGGTAACCCAGGGCTTATTAACAAGGCTCTGCTTCGAATGCAAATTGGCATCATGCTCGACTTTTTTTTCTTTTGCATTGTGACTAATGAAAGGAGAGGGAGCGTCTTCCTAGGAGTTGTTCAGAAAGGGGAGGGAATCCCATCACTTCCTGAGCATCACCTGCCTCCACATTCAGGCTCAAGGAGCCCCTTTCCAGGAGGACAAGTTGCCCCATTAGCTCTCATGTCAGGCCAAAGTCCATTTTGCTTTGTGCTGGGATCACTTCGTCGAGAGACTTTACAAATTAACACCAATAAATTATTCCCTGGGTTATTCTTAGAAAGCTGCCTCTGGCAGGCAGGCAGGCAGGCGGCAGACAGGGATTTCCCCTCGAGGCTTTTCCCAAAGGGAAGCTTATTTTAAAAGAGCAGCCAGGCTGCTATCCCTGCAGATTTCTGCCATTTCCACACCTGCTTTCAGGGAACATCCCTGTTCACGGGAGTACCTCACTCCTCACCAGCAGTGCCCCAGCTGCTTGAGTCAGCAACCTGGCAGTGAAACCACCTGAGGAGTTAAAGCAACTTCTTACAGGCCCTGAGGCAGCTTGATGGCAGGGGGTTTTGCTGTGGCAAATATCTCATGAGGGGTGGCCAGACCCATGGGCACCCCTCCAAAACAACCTGCCCACCTTCCCACTTGCCCCCACTGGTACCTTTGGTGTCTTCATCCTCAATGGTGGTGTTGGTGCTCTCCGACGATTCCTGAGCAAAGAACAGAAAGGAGACATGGGGTGGTGAGCAGAGTCTTCTCCCCATGACAGATGGTGCTCGTGTGTTCGACAGCCCCCCGAGTCTGACCCCACAGCGCTCAACTGTGCCAACAGACAGAAACCAAGGAAAACGCCAGCAGGTCCAACCTGTCCTCAACCACAGCTCTAGGGCAGCACTGGCAGAGCCCTCCCTGACCTCCACTCCTTGTCGCCAAGGGCACAAGAGGTGGGCTGTGGAGGGTCTCGTAGGAACGGCGCTGCCTTTCCTACCGACACCTGTGGGGACAGAGATGGGGCAGGTCCGGGGGCCATGTGGTGGGTTCCTAGGAGCGTTGCCGGAGGGGCAGGGAGAGGGGCTGTGCAGGGGTGGAAGACACCATGTTGACTGTACAATAAAGAGAGAGATGTACAAATTAACAGCGAGAAGGAGCTGGGATGAGAAAGAGGGGACTGTGCAGGAGTGAGAGAGACCACACTGACCGCAGAGTAGGGAGAGAAATGTACAATAAAACAGTGCTTCCAAGACCCACATGGACCACTGAAGGCTGAGACACAGCTCTTTCAAGAAACAGCCGAGCACTACACAGATTTGGGGGCAGAGGGGTACTGACCCCCCGTCTCTCTCCGGGAGCCTCATCAAGGCAACTCTGCTAGCGGAGCTAGAGCAATGGCTCTGCGAGCTCTTCCCAGCAGAGCCTTGCTTGTGTATTACCCAGAAGACCCCGATGTAGGTTGGCAAGGTGTCCCATGACCATACAGTCCCCGCAGAGGCATGGAAGGTGTTTCTCCAAGGCTCCTTGGACCGATGCAGCCTGCAGACCTGAGTCAGGAGAACTGGGAGAAACGGCATGAGAACCCATCAGCAAGAACCAGGGCTGGCTTCCCACCAGCTGGTGGCCAGCAAGTGCCTGCACCAACCCTGTTAATGGGGTTTGTGGGTGATACGGCTTTGAGGATGTTCCCTCCAACCCCGCTGTCCCTTCTTCCCTACCCCGAGGTAACTTCCAAAAACGGGGGAAGCTGGAACATGTGGAGAGGCCCAGCAATATCGGCATTTAGGAAGACGAAGGACACTCACCATTAACTGAACGCTGGAACTGGACTTTCTTTTCTGGAAAAACAAGGAGAAGAGATGGAACAGGAAGAGACACAGAGTGAGAAAGGCTGAGAGCAGCACATGAAAGGCAGCAGCTCCTGAGCCACCCTTCTTGGTCCTCGGGCAAACGGAAGGCGCAGAGGGACTCGTTGCTCCTGTGGGGATGTGCCACTGGCTGCAGTCTTGGTGGTGGCTTGCCAGCTCCCTCCCCACATTCCTGCCAGCCCTTTTCTCTCCTGACCTGCCACAATCTCTAGGGTTGCTCATCTCAAGGACCTGGCTAGTCCAAAAGGGAATCCCCTAGGAGTCAATAACCACTCTGGTGGCCTGTGACCAGGCCAGCAAGCTCTCAGGAACAAAAGCGGGATACTGAAAAGCTAAGGCAGCTTCACCATAGCCCTGTGCCCAGTGTGAATGCTCTACTGACTTCTCTGGCTCTGCTCTGGGTGCATCTGCTGATGGCATTGACTGGTGTGGAGACACTCCTTTAGCTTTGAAATTAAACCAGTCCTAATCTGGCTAGTTTAAGGCCAGCAAGGCATTAAGGCCTCAAGGCAAGCCCACAGTGTGGGAAGCAGTCCTGAGCACAGCTCCAGTGCTTTAAATCAGGACTCCAAAGAGAAGACCTGCACATTTATCTCCATCCTGGACCACCACCAGGATTTAAGGTTTTTGGGTTGGATGACCCCATATCCACTTTTCTGCTTGCGATCCCAAACTACTTCTGGACTCTCCTTCCTTACTGTGCTCTGCTCCCTGTCTCCATCTTTAATTTAGCTAGGAGACAGGGGGACATGCATGCTGACCTCATACCCTTTCTGCACCTCTGGCTCACAGGGAATGAATCCCAGTGTGTGCCAAGGAATACCAACATGCAGAAATCACAATCTGCAGTGCCAAATAACAAAGTGCTGTACTAGCATATTTAACAGGGCACCAGCTGTGCCTGCCCTGCAGAGGGAAAAGCAGCACACATTGTACAAATCTCCTGGAAAAGTCCATGGAGCAACCCATTAGGGTGCTTGGGTGGGCTACAGCATAAAAACTGATGATACCCATTCCCCCAATTGCTCCTTTCACATCCTAACTGACTCCCACCAGCATCCTCAGTGAGTTTCCCCCTCTTCTACTGCTGTTCTCCCCTTCCTTGCTAGGTCATAGAATCATGGAATCACAGAATGGCTTGGGAGGGACCTTAAAGATCATCCAGTTCCTAGACCAGGTTACTCAGAGCCCCATCTAACATGGCCTTGAACACTTTCAGCGATGGGGCACCCAGAGCTTCACAGGTTCCTGAGCAATCTGTTCCAGTGCCTCAACACTCTCGTGATAAATAATTTCTTCCTTATATCCAATCTAAACCTGCCCTCTATCTGTGTGAAGCCATTCCCCCCTATTCTATCACTTCATGCCCTTGTCCAAAGTCCCTCTCCAGTACCCTTTAGGTACTGGGTCATCTGTCAACACTCACCCTTCCTTCACCAAAAAAAGAAGATGTCCTAAAGGGCAGAGTGAGCTGTGCTATTTTGTCAGGAACCTCATGGAGAAAGGGAGCCACTGTAGCTGGGCTGTTGCAGGAAGGACTGACAGCTTCTGCTACCCAAGGACATGAGACGGGGCAGCAAACTGCAGAGGTTTCAGACGCAACAGAATGCAACACAAAGCAGTGACCGTGTTGAGTCTGGACATACAGGAACAGGATGCAACACGGGGCAGGGAGCTCATCACTGTGGGACGGGACAGGATGCAACACGGGGCAGTGATTCCATCACTTTACAATGGGACGAGATGTGACACTACACAGGGCAGTGAAAGTGTCATTGCTGGGACCAGAGGACTCCCACGGATCCCAGAGCAGGCCTCGAGGGGGATTTCTGGTCCCAGGAATGCTTTTAGTAGGCGAGGAGCCTCCTCAGGAGGGTGAGTTTTGAGCCCTCTGAGCCAGGGCTGGCACCGTGCTGGTGTTGGAGGGCTGTGCAAACAGGCCAGAGGGCAGCTCCAGCTGGCTGCTGCCCACCAGCACAGCTTTGGGCAGGAAAGGCAGGGCTGGCTGCCTGGCATCTGCCTGTTCTCGTGGGGATGGCCAGTCCAGCACGTTACTCTGTGGGGACACCGCTCTCCTGACAGTGACCCATACCATGTGGCCCTGCTCTGAGCAGGCAGAACCATTCCCTTTCCACTCAAGGCAGGCTTCCAGGTTCCTACCTTGCTTTTCCAGCCAGTTAAAGAAATTAACAGTGCTCAGCAGTGTCCTGACATCTGCTGGTTGCCCAATGGGCCATTAGAGCTTCACCCACAAAACCCAGCCTTCCCGTGCCCCCCTGAATGAGTTATGCTGCAGGTTCTCCCAGGCTGAGCATGGAAATGAGAGGTGGGAATGGTTGTGCTGAAGGTGGATAATGCAAGGAAGCTGTTGGGAGTGAGTTTTTCTCTACCTTGTCTTCTCCTCCCACACCTTCCTGGCCATCTAGCCAAGTTCCCTTTACTTGTTGAAAAGGGGGCAATAAAACAGCAAATTCACTCTCAGAGCTCGTCCACACTCTTCAGATGAGTGCTGGTGGGTAGATTGCACTTGGATTGAAGCCTCATAATCTGCTCCCTTCTTGCCAGTGAGGGCTGAGGATGCAAACCAGCCCCTCGGATCCCGCTCTGAAACCAGACTCTCCTCACTGAGTTCCAGTGAAGAGCCAGAAGGCTGTTCACCCAAACAAGCTGTTTTGCTACAATAGGAAGTGCCTCCTTTCCCAGGATAATGTCTGCCCTCAAAGCTCCTTTGAAGTCCAACAGGGAGCATCATTAGCAAGTTGGGCTGGCAAATGGTTGTCTACCACAACACAGAAATTCAAAGCTGTCCCTTTTTGCTGTAAAATTAGATTCAGGACTGTTCCTGATGAAGCCTCTTCATCCAGCAATCTCTCCTTTAATAGCTTAAAAATGCATCTTCTGTTTGGTCTCACCTGTGCTCCAACAAGGAGCTTGTGGCAAGTTAACTCTACTTGTGGTGTCACATCTTAGGTGACTCTCAAAGCAACTGGAACCTCAGAGCAGCAGAGGACAGGCCAGCAGTGCCTGGCACGTGGGTGTAGTGACTACCATGGGATCTGCCAGCACCAGCCCTATTAATTCTGTCCTGGGAGTCTCATGATATCCTGACAGCCCAAAGCAATGTTCTCTCAGAGCCATCCAGGCCATCAGCTTCATCCTGCAGAACAACACTGCATGGCCAGAATGGTCTCTTGTGGAGCTGAGCCCAGGTTTGGAGGGCTGTGCACAGTCTCAGTCCTTGCAGGCTTCTCCTGTCCCAGCTGCTGGGTCTGGGAAGAGTGAGAGAAACATCTACCACCCCTAGACCTCTAGCTGCACCAACCATTCGTACTGAGGAAGGAAGGAGCTGGCTGAGGGCTCTGCTCTTCCAAAACCCTGCACCCATCACAGCCCAACAGCTGGGTCCCTGCAAAAGGGTGGGAGAAGGAAGGTTCTGTAGGTTCTCCCAACAAAGGGCCCCTATGGAGGAAGAAGAGCAGCCACACTGCAGTCGGGCTCCCAGAGCTTTGCCTGATGATGGAGGATGTCACCACGATGGAGGACGTCACCATGCCAGCTCTCCCTTGCTGAGTGATCCATCATATTCATGAAGGGAGCAGGTATGGTGAGAAAGAGCCTTGCGTGGACCATTCCTTCCTGCAGGAGGAGCTTGACAGAGCTCAATAACCACTGCTATCCACACATCTCCATGTCACCACAACCAGCAGAATTTTGCTGCCTCTTGGAGCCGCCTTGTTCTGGAGCAGAGCTGCAGCCCCACCTCGGAGGGGCTGATGAACCTGCAAGCTCTGCAGCCCAGGAAACAAGATGCACCAAGCACCAGCTGGTTTTAGAGCATCACCAAGCCATTTACTCTGTTGAAGCAGCACCACGTTTCTTTGCTGTCTGCACTGGGCACAGGGGACAAGCAGCACTGCCAAGGGGGTTAGAAGCACCCACGTGTCACCCAGCAGCACACCAGCCCTTGGTACGGGATGGGACAGGAACTGGGACCGGTCTCACCAGCTGCAGCAGGACCCCCATGCTGAGCAAGCAGGAGATGATGAGGCCACCCATCCCGCTAGATAGCTGCAGTTGGAGCCATGGCTCTGGGCTGCAAAGCTGCCTCCTCCTGTCCCCTGTCCTGGTCCAGCCTCTGCCTCTCCCCCTCCCTGGGGGCAGCGAGGGACAAGCGCACATTGCCGGCAATGAAACAGCAGCGAGTTCCCGCAGTGCACCTCCAGCACCAGCCCGGTCCCCTCGCCCGCCGCGCTGCAAAGCCTCCTGTGCACTGCCCGTCCTGGCGGGAGCCCAGCCGGTGGCACGGGGACACACCGGGACAGCCGGGCCAACAGCTGCCCTTTAAAGTGCAGGGTGTAGCAGGGGCTGCGCGGAGACCACGGGCACAGCACGGAGAGCCCACGGCCAGCAGGGCAGGGAGCGCTCACCGCACAGAGCCCCCAGCACCGCCCGGCAGCGCAGGGCACCGGGGCTGAGCTTACCTTCACGCCGTCATTCTTCTTGTTGCCACCACTTTTGCCTCCTGGAGAGAGGAGGAAGGAGATTAGCAGAGCCAGGCAGGGCACCAAGACCAGGAGGGCGAGGATCAGCAGCATGGTGCCGGGTGCCAGAGCGGCAGCACCCCCAGGCCCGGCTGCTGGGGTTCGTCTTCTCTCCAGCAATCACCGGCGCGACCCGGGAGCTCAGGGGCGACCTTGGCAGCACTGTCCTGTCCGCCCGCGGTGGCTCTTGGCCGGGGGCATGACCCGAGCCCTAACGTCACGCCAAGTGGCCGGGGCGGCTGCAGGGGCCGGCGGGGCTGCCCGGCAGAGGCGGGCTCTGGCCGGGCGCTGCTGCTGACCCGGCGTGGTGCGGTGTGGAGGAATGGGCTGCCCGCCTGCCGCCCTCTAATTTTAGCCCCATGCTGCCGGGATCATGTGCTGCCGGCCCGCCGGCCCGACAGCTGCAAGCCCGCATTTTGACAAGGATGAAAGGCAGGCGCCTTCCCCCGTGCCCACCCACCGCTGCCGACACTGCCGCAGCCCCCCCGGCTGCGCACCCCATCCCCGAACCCCCAAATCGGGGGGACCGGAGGAGCCCGGTGCTTGTCGCCGCCAGCCCTGCCGTGCTCCCGGGCAGGGGAGGCTGCTGAGACTCGGGTACGTGGGACGGGCAGCACTATCAGAGATGCTTTTGAACTTCCTGCCTTTCGATGCTTCCTGCCCGCCTCTCCCGGCGTGGGGCTGACATCGGATCCCCCCAGCTGCTGGACTCCGCCAGCGCCCGCCACAAGTGCTAAATGTGTCAGCACGATCCCCCCACGACAAATGCAGATAGCAGCCCTGGCCACAGCCCTCTGCCCTGGCACCCCTGCCCACCTCCTACACCTGACACTCGGGGAGCGTCAGCAAAGCACCCTGGAACGCCCAACTAACCCCAAACAGCCGCCAGCAGCCAGCTCAGCAGCGTGCAGGGCTTGGCTGGTGTGTCCCAGCCCTGTAGCACCGCTGCGGGGCCGTCCCCAGCGCTGGAGGTGACAGCGGGGGATGAGCTCTGCAGTCACACGGCTCCGTTTGGTTCCGTGCCTGGGGAATCGCCTGTGAAATCCCATATGCGGGGAGGTGTCCCCAGAGGGAACAGCTCTCAGGGAGGGCGCTGGAGCTTCTGGCCGCACCGAGATCTCTCCAGGGCACAGGCTGGGCTGCATGCTCGGCCCTGCCGCCGTGGCAGCCCTCGGATGTAGGGAGGCAGGAAGAGAGTGGGAATCCTGCAGGATTAGCATCCAGCTGCCTGGGAATAGACCTGCGAGATCCTGCTGCCATCTGCCTGCAGTGGCACCAGGGGCCTTTCCCTACTCCCGATGCAGAGGATTCTCTCCCTGAGCCACAAACATCTCCAGGAGAGCACAAAACCACCTGCTTGAGCTCTGGCTGCCCCAGCACTCACATCCCCACCCCAAGCCAGATGGTTGGGGGCATACAAACCCCAAAACCCTAAAGCATTGTGGATCACTGAGCCCCAACCACACATTTTTTCTCTTGCATCCCAAGCCAGCAGCCAGCCTGGAGGTGCCAGGTGACCTCTCCTGGAGGAGCACCCAAAGCCACACATCCCCAGAGGCACCAAGCTACAACCTCAGCCTCTCTGTGACACATGAGGCAAAGCCAACTCTCCAGGGACCCTACAGATTTGCCCTGGGTATCCTGTAAGACAAGGAGATGAGTCCCAGAGACAGCACCTACCGGAGAAGTTCCTGGTGGCCAGCATGGTGGTGAGGATGGCTCCCTGAAAGACAAGGAAGGCAGAAGGAAAGGGTGTGCTGGACCCCGGGCCCCTGCACCCTGCTGCTCCCCCCATCCCTGGGGGAGGAAAGCCCTGCTCAGCACCTGTCCCCCAGCCACTGGAAGGAAGGAAACTGGCCCACGGACTGATATTCTCCTCCTGCCATCAAAAGCTGCTCTCAATACCTGACTCCATATCCTCAGCATTGGGTTGCATTCTCCAAAACTGCCTTCCCTCTGAGATTAAAGGATATTAAATATCTGTGGGACACTTTTCAGTCTCATACTACCCTGTCCTAGATGAAGCACAACCCCACTGACTGGGGCCAGCAGCTGGCAACAAGGGTACCTGCTGGGAGAGGAACTGGATTTAATTGTGATTAAAGCTGTGCCAGCTCAGAGCAGCAGGGCAGGGATTGCTCATGGGAGCCACGCAAAGATCACCACCACAAAACAACATTTGTAAAAATCCTGCCCCTTTTCCAGCTGAGTCTACTAACTAGTTGCTAAGTGTATAATGAGATTACTTTGGACTAATTGCTTACAGTAATGGATTACTATTTTGAAGCACATGCCTGAACTAATTTGATTGCTTGTCTAGCTGAAAAGTAATAATAGTTTATAGCCAGTTTCTTTGCTTGATAATCTTGTTAGTAGCCTGTAGCTGTACTGCTCTGTGCCATGCTGCGTTCAGGCCTGGAGCACTGATGGCTCTGGCTGTGGCTCAGACCAGCCTCACCCCGCCCTGCAGGCATCACTGGGATTTCCAAAGCCCCTTCCCAGCGCCCTGCTGAGGCTGGGGCTGAGCAGCACCCGGGAGATGGTGCCTCAGGGAGGTGCTCGAGCTGGAGATGGTGATTTCAGAGGGGGCCAGGCTGTGGTGCACGGCAGCATCCAAGAAGGGAAAGGAGTGGGGCTGCTGGGGTGGGTGAAGTTTTTGTCTGTCTGTGGATCACTTTATATCTTGGCTGCAAAGTGTCTTGGCCATCAGGCAAAGGGTCTCACTGTGCCTCTCAGGCCTGTGTGCAGCCCCAAAAAGAAGCTATCTTGACACTGGCTCCAGTGGAAAACTCCTCACCCCAGTGTCCAGTATGAGTCAATGCTTTCCTTCACCATGGCTTTCTCTGAGCAGTGGGAACCCCAGCCAGATGAAGCTGTCACCCCGCTCAGTCTCTTTCCCCTTCTTCACAATGGGGGTCCCCAAATGCTGTCACCCCCACATCACAGCCCATAGACCCCACCCTGTCATTTCCCACCCAGGGAACAAGCCCACCAATGATCTGATCAGCATTCAGCAGCCAGCTTGGACAGAGTTACCTTCAGCTTCCTCCGGGCATTGAACTTCTTCAGACAGTCCACGGTCTCCTGCCTGTGCATGCATGACGCCACGGTGGCACGGTGCTGGGGGGAGAGACCTGGCTCAGAGCAGTTCTGGGGGGCAGGGGGCCCCCAGCCCCGCTCTCACATGCTCACACACGTGAATGGTCTCCCATGGCCGAGGCACGGGCCAGAGCTGCCTGCAGCAGCAGCAGCAGCAGATAAAAGTTTAATGGGCAGTGGGAGATCGAAGCTTTGGAGTCAGCAGGATCTGCTCTGGTGGCAGGGGTGTGTGGAGAGCTGTCTGCCCCCTCAGTTAACCCCTTGACTGCCCAGCCATGTTTAGCAATGTGCTCAGGGTGTGCACCTGTGTGGTTAAGCCCACAGACTCCTCCTGCCTTTAAGATCTGATTCAGAGTGAGAACCAGCAGCTGAAACAGTGAAGGGTGGAGGGATTGCTGCTGGAGTGGATGGATGGATGGATGGATGGATGGATGGATGGATGGATGGATGGATGGATGGATGGATGGATAAACGTGACCCTACTCCCATTGCCTCTGAAGAAAGACCCACCCAGCCCAGCGTGACACTGAGAAATTAGTCTGTCTCCACCAGGGCAGAGAGCATGTGTGTCCCTCCCATCACCAGGTCCCCCAGGAACCTGCGTTTGCATTTACAAGCTTTTCCTGCTGTAAAACCTCAGGGAAAATGCTGCTGTGAGAGCACAGGGAGGAACTGTGCCAGGAAACCATCTTCCCAGGATGGAGAAGAGAGCTGGCAGCATGTCAGATAACAAGTGATGCCTGTGAGATGTTCCCCACTTATGAATCCCCACATCTCTCCACCTTTGGCCCCAGCTCACCGATATCCAGGGGTGCTTCAGAGCCTCCGCTGCCGTGATGCGCTTGGAGGGATTTATGGTCAACATCTTGTTGATGAGATCTTTTGCTTCAGGAGTGACCGTGTCCCATTCAGGGGAGGGGAACTGCAAAGCAAAGGGCCAAGGGTGAGAGATGGCAGAGAGCCCCTCTGCACTTGGGTTGCTTCTCCTGCAACTTGGGATGGGTTGGAGAAATGGTAGCCACTGGAAAGAGCTGGAGTGGAAGAAGAAAGTTGGAAGAGCTGTCTCTCCCACAGAGTGGCTCTGAAATGTGCAAACGGGGGTGCCTGGGCATGGCAAAGAGGCCAACGCTCTGTGACAGGGGCAGAGGAAGATACTTCTTCCCATCTGCCTGAATTTGTCCTGGTTGCTCTTCTAGAGCAGCAGGCTGCGAGGCAGAGGCAGCAGGAGAGAGAGGAGGCTGTGAAAGGGGGCAGCAAGACAAACCCACTCACATCGTAAGCCCCAGCCTTGATCTGCTGGTAGAGTCGGTGTTGGTCTTCATCCCAAAAGGGTGGGTACCCAACCAGCAGGATGTAGAGGATGACACCTGCCCAGGAGAGGAGATGGGTTCAGTGCAGGAGAATTCATTGCTGGGGGCAGGAGCACACAAGGCTGGGGGCTGCTCAAGCTCAAGCAGAGGAACAGAAATTAGGGAAACATGAAGATTTGCTCCCTGTTTAAAGAGCAAAAGGCTTGTTGGTGGGTCCAGTTCAGCACTGGGGAGGTTCAAGGCTCTGGCAGCCACCATGCAGAGCCCAAAGCGGGGGCCCTGGCAGGGGTGGGTGATGCCTCCTCCCCATCGTGGATGGAAAAAGGCTCCCCTATGGCTGCAACTGCACGGAGGCATTGCCTAACTCCACCAGCATCACAGGGAAGAGAGGCAGTATCTCGCCTGACTCGGAGCTTTGGGTACATAACAGGGAGGGTGATCCTTCAGAGAAGGGTGCCACTCGATTGTATGTTGCCCAGGGTGATGTGCCTCCTCCTGGGTAAATCCTCCACCCTGACTTCCCTGAGATGTGACTAGAAACTGCAGCTTGGATGAGCAGCTTGCCTCATCCCGCCCAGCCCAGCCCAGCCCAGCCCAGCCCGCTCCCCGCTCTGACTTACCGCAAGCCCACAGATCCACGGCTTTGCCATACGGGTCCTTCCGGAGCACCTCGGGGGACAGGTATCCCGGGGTGCCGGCGAAACCTGGGACAGACAGCCCGTCACGCCCGCCGTCAGACAGCCCCGTCCCGCAGGGGATGCTCCCGGGCCAGGCACAGCGAGAGCCGAGTGCTGGCACATCCCCACCCGGGGGGACAGACACATCCCCACCCGGGGGGACAGACACATCCCACCCGGGGGGACGGACACCCTCCTTCCAGAAGCCTCTGACACTCCCGAGGGCACAGCAAACTCTGTTTTTCTGCCGCTGCCAAACCCCAGATGGTGCCCAAGGCTGGAGTGCTCTGCTGTGCACTTCCAGCGCTTGGAAGAGGCTTTCCTCCCGCCGGCCTGCCCCTGCTGCCGGCTTGTCCATGTCACCAGGACACCTCGGTGACTCACGGAGTCCCTGAGGAGCTGTTGCTGCACATCAGCCTGCTCATCCACAGTGCTTCCCGGGCTGGTGCTGCTGGGATTCTCCACAGCCCTGGGCTCGGGGTCCTGGAGCCCCCCTGAACTAACCACGGAGGGCTGGGGGAGACCCCACCTCGGGCCAGTCCTACTCACCAAACCACGCCTGCTGGTCCCCCTCCACCTCGATGGCGAGGCCAAAGTCAGCCAGCTTGACGGCTGCACCCTTCAGCTTGGATGCCAGCAGCAGGTTCTCGGGCTGCAGAAGGAGAAAGGGTTGAGTGGAGGGAAAACCCCTCAGGGGCTCTGCTGTTGGCAGGGGGAGCTTCCCAGCACAGCTCAGGGGAAGCTCTGGATGTGCTCCCTGACTGCTTTGTGCTGCTCTTTGTCCTGGTGTCCCTGGATCCTTAGGGGACCACACACTGCACAGACCTCCCTGCCCCATCTCCCCTGTGTCATTGCACTCAGGAGTGCTCTTTGCTCTGGGGGTTTCCCAGAGCCCTACACGTGCTCCTCCCTGCTGCTTCAGCAGCCCTGGAGGACTCTGGGCATTGTTCCACAGTGCTTTACATCACAGATGGGGTCCCCTGTCCTCCCACAGGGCTCTCCCTGCAGCTCCTACCTTCAGATCCCGGTGAACCACCCCCATCTGGTGGCAGTGCAGGACGGCCTCCAGGATCTGCTGGATGCAGTGGCTGTGGGAGAGAGGAGAAAGCTCACACAAGTGGCCGGTGAGGCAGAGTTTTGTCAGACACTTCTATTCTGCTGCATTTCACCCCTCTCCCCCTGTCCCACTCTCCCTTCCCGTCAGCAGCCCTGCAGCACAGCTCAGCATCCCCCTCCACCAAAACCCACACACCTGTGGGGAGCAGTTCTAACCCAGTAAGAACACAGCAGAGCTATTGGACACCAAGTAATGCTGAGCAGGAGCTCAGGGGACACAGCTGAGCCCGTGGGGACCCCACAGGAGCAGCACTGGACGCGGGGAGCTGGAGACCAACAGTGGAACCACAACACCAGCAAAGATTTGTTCTCCAAACCCAGGCAGAGCAGATGTGCTCTGTGCAACCTTTGCTCCAGCCCCCTTTCCCTGCTTTCCTGTAATGCAGGTGGCTCTGCTGGGTCTGCTTGCTTTGTATCTACTTCATTACATTCCAGCTCTGCTGTGTGTGTGAGACAGGAGGGGAAAAAGACAGAGGTGGTGATCCCTTCTGCTCCACAACAGCTTCTGTGCAAGGCAGAAGGTCTTTCTTTACATGTATTTTATTTTATTTCATTTGTATGACACTAATAAGTGGATGGGCTGTAAGTGGATTCAGTGCAGGCAGCCCATTAAATGAGATTGTTTTCTGCCTAGAAATAAAGGATATTTCTGTGCAGAGAGGTACTGTGGAGTTTACCACCCCCTTGGACATACATACAGGCTATGTTTAGCCTGGGGGCAAAGCCAAGAGGCACAGTGATATTTGGAGATTGGAGAGGGCCAGATCATATCCCCTCAAAATAATGAGAGTAATACTGTCCTCTGGATGAGCTGCAGGGACCGAAGGCATGGCTGAAATGGCTTTGCAGAAGGTACCTGGAAAGTGCCAGTGGGAGTGTGGGAGGGAGCAGAGCTCCAGCACAGCCTGTCTTGACTGCTCCTCCTCAGTGCTTTCAAGTGGCAAATGCCAGAGAAACACTTGCAGACGGCTGGAATGCAGCTCCAAGGGGAAGGAGTGACATCTGCAGGGTGTCTGTGCTGTCATGGCCCTGGCTGGCCACCAGCCTGGTGTTGGGTTTCCTTCCTGCCAGCCTGAGGAGCCCTGGTGCCTCCAGAGCAGGGAGCCCCCCACACCCTGTTCATTCACAGTGAGCTCAGATGTTGGCTATCCCAGCATCCTGGGGAATGAGGATGCTGTGGGCAATGGCTGGGAGCCATCTGATTCAAAGTGGAGACCACTCCTATGGCAGCACATGCACTTCTTGGCACAGGAGTGGAGTGAGTTAGAAGGAGCATTTTGGGTGGGTTTGTGGTTTGGTTTTTTTTTTTCTTGCACCACAGTTCCAGTCTATGAGTATGTGTTGCAGAGTGGCTGTAAAACACCTCCCAGTACAGAATGAGCTGGTGCTGCAGACAGCCAGTCACGCAGGACCTGGGAGGCAGCAGCCTGTGGGAGAAGGGGACACCTGCTGTCCCCTCCTGGCTCACCTGGCATCCGCTTCGCTGTAGTACTCCCTGGCCACGATGTCCTCAAACAGCTCCCCGCCAGTGACCCTGCAAGAGAACGGGGGAGCTGCACTGGCTGACAGCACAGCCAGCCCTGGCCAGCCCCCCAAAACGTCACTGCACCCTGCATGGGGGGAGAACCGGGGAGCAGCACAGGGACCCGCCCTCTGCCCGGCCTGGGGACCCGAGTTTGGCTCAAACCCCGCCTGTGGGGAGGGCTCGGGTGAGCTGGAGGTCACCTCAGCCCGAGGGAAGCACGGAGCTGCCCGGGGCTTAGGGGATGCACTACTCACAGGTCAAATATCAGGTAGTGGTGGCCCTCTTCGGAGATGCTGTCGTGGAGCCTCACTGCAGCAGAGACAGAAGGGTTATGGGGTACACCTGGCTCCCACCCCACTCCCTGGAAATGCCTTTGCTCCCCTTCGGGCACAAGGAGGGGCTGGGGAAGGGCACGGCAGGGCTGTTCCTCTTGCTATTGCCACTGGCTGGGTGGGGGTCTCTGCTCACCAGGGGACCCCAGCCACGGCCCCAGCCTGGGGCAGTCGTGCAAAGATCAAAGATCACAGATCCAAACTGGGGACTGCCCCGGGGCTGCACCTGGCCAGGGCTCCAGGCAGCTGCTGGGCTATCTTGGGCGCTGGGAAGCCTGCAGGCATGGGTGTTCCCAGTCCATCAGGAGAGGAGCCCGAGCAGAGGGACAGCTCAGCAGGGAGCTGAGCCGACAACTCTGGCACTCATGGGGCTTTTTTATTTTCTGCTCATGACCTTCCTTTTCTCCTTGGGAATCTCCACAGGATGAATTTCCCATCTCCTGGCACCCTCTCCCCTTGGGCACACCCCTTGCCAGGTACAGCCAGGTACAAACCTGTCACCCTGCAGCTCCGTGCTGGTTATTCAGGCTCAGATCCCTGCTCACACTTAGCAGGCAGGTGTGCAGCAAGGGACCAGCACAGAAACAGGTAGGGTGGATAAACAGAGACTTGTTCAGCATCCTCTGTCCCCCACCTTGTATTTTGTTTGATTCTCTTGAGGCTATGAATATTTAATGCCTCCTCTCTGTCACCTGGTTTCAGCCTGATACAACTTTCAACATATTTGAGAATGTTTGGAATCAGGGAGTAAAAAGGAAACATTCAGGTGAGAGATTTTGTGGGAGTTTTTACTCCTAGCCCCTTTTACTGCATCTAAATCAGCTGAGCCTTATATGGAAACATCCTCCAGACTCAGTGAGAGCCAGGGGAGATAACAACCCCAGCACTGAGCACAGACACTGCACTGTGTCACTCTTATCTGACAGGCCAGCAAACACCACTTTGCCAGTCCTTTTCCTGTCTCCAAGCTCCGTGGGCAAATCCAGTGACTGCCGGGAGCGTTGCCAGCAGTGTCACCTCACCTGGCCAGGCCACAGAGCAAACAAGGTCTGATGGGCTGGTCAGCATCTCTTGTCTGTCTCTCTTGTGGTCCTGACTACTGACACAACTTGCTCATCTCATTCCCCAGTTATCCTTCCCAACTGCTGGCCTCTGCAGGCATCCTCTGTGCTCCGAGATCTGTGTCTGCTCCGTTTTTCTCCAACACACAACCCCAGCTTTTCTGCCTTCCTCTGCTGGAAGAAACATATTTCCTCCTGTTTCATCTCGCCTGGGAGGGATTTGGGGGTATCATGCCTGGGATCCCACAGAAGCCGAAGTATTCTCAGAGGGATTAGGTGAGTTTGGTGCGGATAGGGCCAGCAAAACCAGGAGCATATGGTCCGGATACGTTCCCTGCTTGGGGAAGTCCCGAAGCCTGTGGCTGCCAGGAGTCAAGAAGGGATAAGAGGGAGCAGCTGCTCTAAATATAGCCTGATCCTACAAGTATCTGTTACTGAACATAGTCAGAGAGAGCTGCACTGGCCAAACCACTCCAGCTCAGAGCTGAGAGCCAAGGCAGGAGCAGGACACAGCTTCAGGAATGAGAGTCAGAGGACAAGTACCTGGAGTTCAAACTCCAGGGCTGGGTGCAGCCAAAGTTTTCCCAATAAAGCAAGATTTCCCTGAATGGAAACAGCTCTCCCTAGTATATCACCCAGTGCTGTGGGGTTCTGGGGACCTGGCCTGCCTTTGGCTGCCCGTGCACAGCTTCCCATGTGAGGCTCTCCAGCAGGCACGGTGCAGAGCACAGGTTGGTTCCTCCAGGAGCTGCAGCACGGCATTCTCATGGGAGAGGGAAGAACCCCATCTCGCTGCAGGGAAGTACGAGGACAGCAAAGCCCCTTGGCAGCTGGGCTGCTGCTCCCCAGGAAGGGCAGGACAGGGCTGTTCTGCCTCGTGCAGCAGCAGTGCCTCCTCTGCCTCTCACCAGGCTGCTCGGCAGCGGCACCGCTCGCTCCGGCTCCTGTGTGGGTAAGGAGCCGCCTTTGCCGCACGGAAGGGAAGCTGCGAGCCCAAGTTTCCAGGCAGCAGGAGCAGCAGAGGGGGGTGAAAGGAAAGAGGGTGTGGGGTGGGGGGTGGAGAAGAGCCTCCTGGGTATAAATAGCAGCAGATTGGGTTTGTTAGCATCTCATGCTGTTAACCCCTTCCAGCCTTTGCAGCTCTGAACCTGCCAGGTCACAGCCAAACAGCAAGGGGTAGTGTAGGGTGGGAGACAAGGACAGGCACAGGTGAGGTGGTTCGGTCCTCAGAGACCTTGCCAGCCCCTTGGGAAGGTGATGGAGAGGGAAGGGTGAAAGACAGCAGTGGGAATGAGCTGTGGGCAAGCTGGGAACCTGGGGAGCCTGGGAACCTGGAGAACCTGCAGGTGCCATCTGCAGATCTCATGCAGTGAGTTCCTCCAGGTTTAGTATTTCTTCCTATCCACACACTTTGCAGTGTGTTTCCTTCAGGTCTCGGCAATCCCCACGTGTCTTTCGGTGCAAAGAGGAGGCTGGACACCCCTGAGGGATCCCTGCAGGACAGCTCCTGTCCTGCTGGAGCAGAGGCTGGGGAATGCTGCAGGGTCCGGCACCCCAGCAATGAAGGGGAGCCCTGCCACGTATCCAAGTGCCCGAGACAGATGGAAGCTGACAGTCTTTTTTGGAACTAAAATATTTATGGGACAGGAGCCACATGGCTCGTCCCAGTGGCCCTGGATCTAGCTCCCTGGATCTGCTGCAGCAGCTCCTGGGGAAGGATGGATCCAGGTCAGCAGAGCAGTGAGGGGGCCAGGGAGGAGCTCAGCCATAGGGGAACACTCCCAGCTCCCGACTGTGGGTTGAGAGGGCTGCAGAAATCAGCAAATGCTTTCCCAAAAGCTGCAGGATCTCACTGGGGTTGGTACATCCTGGGGTGCAGCAGAGGGAAGAGGGGGTTCACCCAGACCATCCACAGGGATCAAGAGCCTGCATCAGCATCACTTCCAGGATGGAGTTTGGGATTTTTTTTCTTTTACTGCAGTTTTTTCCCCTCCCCTCTCTCTCTCTCTTTCTCTCTCTCTCTCTCCTTCTGGCCTATTTTTGTCTTTTGCAGGGGCTCAGGAGTTTTCCTGAAACAGCTTTTCCGAAGGAGGCTACTTTCAGATGGACGGTCGGTGGGAAAGTCTTCGCTTCCCCCCGCCATCGCTCCTCCCACACGCCCCGCGCTGCCGCTGCCGCTGCTCCGAGCTGCAGCCGCTTTTTGGAGCATGCAGAGCAATACGGCACCGAGCGGGGGGAGAGCAGTAAAAATAGCCTCTTGCAGCCTCCTGGGGCTCCGCTTCTCCCTGAGGGAGCTGTGGCCAAGTGGGTTAGTCCGGACCTACTTCAGTCCCCCTGTGCCCAGGGGGGCCTTTTCCCCATGACCCCATTTGGAGATGGTGTTTCCCATGAGGAAAAGGAGGGATGGCTCTGCGGATCAGCCGGGCAGGGCGACACCAAACCCTGCTCAGCCTCTGGGACAAACAGCCCGTGCTGCTGCAGACAGGGCTGGGTTATGGATGGAGATTCCCTCGCCCGGGCTGGGACAGGGAGGGCAAGAGCCGCAGAGCCAGGTACGGAGCACCGGCAATGGGGGTGCAGGGTGCACTTACCAATGTTGGGGTGCTTCAGGAGACGGCAGATCCGGGCTTCTCGTTCCAGCTTCTGGTGATCTGAAAGAGGCAACGGCCCTAAATTAGGATCTGAGGAAGGGAATCAATGGCTCTCGGAGGGGCTGTTGGCACAGGAATTCTGGGGGGGACAGAGCAGCTTTTTTATTTTTTTTCTTTTTGCTAAAGAGTTACGGATTTTGGGATAAGTTCTTCATCAGGGCACGATTGGGCACTATCCCAGCACAGATGCAATCCCTGGCTAAGCCCCTCAGGCACTGATGCCATGGGAAAACTTGGATTTGGAACGATCCCTTGCTCTCCCCTCTCCCTTCTCTTTGCTGAACAATCTCCGATCACCTCCCAAATACCCTGGATTTGTCTGGGTTATCCTTGCTGGCAGCACTGTTCCTTTTTCTCCTATTCATCCAGGCACAGGCAATCAGCCAGGACATTTCCAGCCCCACATGGTACGATTTGAGCAATTGAAGGCAGAGTGAACCAGTGAGAGGTGTCAGGATGAAATGAGGCTGTGGGCTTCACTCCCCCTCGCCATCATCAG
Organism: Dicaeum eximium; assembly: GCA_013396995.1. NCBI lineage: Eukaryota > Metazoa > Chordata > Aves > Passeriformes > Dicaeidae > Dicaeum > Dicaeum eximium. The sequence goes on along the minus strand of VWZP01009947.1, from coordinate 119,928 downwards.
CCATTCCACACCAGGGCTTTGCTCTCCTACACTGCAGAGCCCCATCTCAGAACCAGTGCCTGTCTCCTAACAGGAAGCACAGGTCCCACTCCCCAGCTTTCAGCAGGCTTGGGATGTGAGGCAACAGAGCTCTGGGCAAAGCTAGTTGAGCTGAGCCAAAAAATCCTCCGCCCTGGGACAGCTCAGAATGAATCCGCAAATAATTTTGTTTCTTCCTCTGCCCTTCTCTCCTTGCTCACACCTGACCCAGCCACCCTGCAAGGAGGTGCCTGACTGGAGGCATTTTGTGCAGGAGCTCAGCAGCCAGGACAAGCGAGGATATAATTAGGGCTGCTGTCTCTCAGTGCCAGCACTGCTACCTTGCAGGTTCACACCCCAAAGTCTGGCTCTGCATCAAACCAAACCTGGGTGTCTCCGACCGCTGAGGCTGGAGGCAGCACAGCCTCTTCTCTGCAAGGCTGCAGCCTTCCCCAGGGCTCAGTGTCTGTCTGAAAGGCACTCTGGGGCTTGGGGTGACTCTTGCAGCCTGTGCTGGAGTCTGTGAGCTGAAGGCTGAGAGAACCTTGGTGGCCTCATTCAGCTCCCCACATTGTTTCCCCTGATGGGTGACAACCTTCCCAGCATGGGACAGGGGGACAAGCAGAGGTTGGAGCTCAGGCTGTTCTCACAGCTGAAGCCCATTGTGGGGTGGATGATGGAGGGACAGTGTGACCAGTAGGGCAAGCACTTCTCTGGGGCGGTGGGTTACAGCCTCTCCTACCCCACAAACCCAGTTCCTGTACACACCCAAACCCCACTTTCCCTCCAAAACCTCCACCTTCTCTCCTCCTGACCCCTCTGTGTTGGCAGCCAGGAGGATGTCTAAAGGAACAGACCATGACTGGGGATGTTTTGCAGCTTCTCTCACCTTCTCCCCACTTCTCTGCTGCCTGCCCTTTGTATCTGGGGAAGTGCCATCCTCCCTGCCAGCACTGCAGAAATGGGGGGTTCCAGACCATTAGCCAAAGTCGTTGGTGATTCCAGCTGGCAGAGCAGGGAAAATAACCCCAGTGAAGCCTCTCCAGGGGACAGCACGAACCCCAGGAGAGAATGGAGAGGGGCAAACTGCCGGAGGAGGCGAGCGGAGGCAGGAGGGAGCAAAAGGAGGGCGGCTCAATCTGCTGCTCCAGGCAGCCCTGAAAACTGGGAGGCGTTTGCCAGCTGGGGTACACGGGCAGGAGCCAAGGGCTGAGCCCAGCACTGCACACCCTGCCCAGAGCCCAGCCTTTGGCTTTGAAGGAAGAAAATTATCTTCATCCTTGAAGAGGGGCAGGGGTCAGTGCCAGAGGACCTCAGGGGCTCAGTGCCGGTGCTGCGCCGCTTTGGCAGCACTGTGGGAGGGATACTGCGACATACTGGTTTAATTCCAGGTCAGAAACGAGCCTGTCACTCTTTTCTGCATTTCAGTTTTGACTTCGGAGGTCAGCAGTGGAATTGGGAGAGCCTCCGAGGGAGGTTAATTAAACCCTCCTGGCAGGGCGCTTCCTCCGAGCACACATCCTGCACTCCCGGCAGCCAGGGAGGAGCCGGAGCGGGGACACGGCATCTGCTGCTCATCCTTTCAATCCACATCATCACAGCTCCTCTGCCAGGTGGGGCAGAGGGGCCCTGGCTTGGGGAAAGCGCTGCTCAGTGATTTCTGTGCCGGCTCATCTCAGCGTCCCTCTGAGGAGCAGGCGGGACAGACCCACCAGGACAGACACACCAGCACCTCTTCCAGCAGCAAACAGCAAATGTGCTCCCCCAGAGCAGATGGCAGCGGGGTGAGGGCCCGTTTCCAGGTAGAAATGAAATCCAACCCCCACGTGAAGGGATGTTCCCCTTTCATTGATGTAGGTATGTGAGTAAGAAAATTTACAGACCCCAGAGCAGGGATGGGGTGTCAGGGTGCCCCTCTCAGAAGGTTACACTCCCAAAGTAACTGTGCTGCCCTGCGCCCAAAGCTGGCAGTGTCTGACTTGTTGCAAGGCTGTAACAATCATTTTGCTGCAATGTGTGTGCAGGGTGGTGGGGGGGTCTCAGGGACACAAATCGGGTCCTCTGTCTCCTGAGGCAGATTGGGGAGCTCCCCTGAGCCTTGGCACAGCCAGGCTGTGGATGCATCCCTGTGATCAGACGGGATGTGGTGAGCAGCCACCAAGACACCTCCTCGGGATGTTCACCCCACCCATCAGGGAGCTCAGTGTGTACCACGGCGGGGACAGGGTGGGATGAGGGGGTCCCCCTCAATCAAAGACCCCTCACCTCATCCACATCAAAGGCATCATCCCAGCACCTTGCAGCGGGGACAAATTCCCCACTACATGAGCCCTACTCACGTCTTGCCTTCCCCAAAACACGCTCAGAGCTTACCTCGAGCAGAGAGCTTCTTGGTATTGATGATCTTGGCTGCATACTCTTGTCCTGCCAGGACCTTCACGCATCTCCGGACGATGGAGAAAGCGCCCCTGGGAACAGAGGAACCAGAGGTGAAGGGCTCGTCGTGGGAGCGGGCACAGCTCAGCCCTCGTGTGGCTGTGGGCTGAGGGGCAGCCACAGGGATGGGGACAAGGACAGGGATGGGGATAGGTGCTGACTGGGGCAGGGCCTCGTGCAAAACGTGGAGGGATCTCTGCCGGCTTCCCTGCACTGCTGTCCTTGAGGAATGATGGGAGGAGGCACATGCAGACCTAGAGATGAGTGTGGGCTTCTCCCCTTCATGCTCCTCTGGGACACCCCAGGCACCGTGCACTTCTCCTCCTCCTCCTCCTCCTGGCTTTGCCCTACCTGTTGCCAGGAGGGAAGGGGCAGTGATTTACCGGGGTGCTGCTTCCCACGGGAAACCGTGATGGCTGCAGCTGCCACGTAGCTCTCAGCCACTTCAATCTGTGTGGCTCTGCCTGTTCTAGACCTTTCAGTCACAGCAGGACTTGGCAGCTATGACCAGTGCCAGATTCCCCCCACCCACTGCAAAACTGTCACCCAGGCAGGGACAGCCCAGGGGACCCTGCCAGGATGGAGCTCAGCTGGACAGGGATGGATGCACCTTGCACACGCCCAAGCACACATTCAGAGCTCTCCTGGGGTCTGGAAGGTGAGCAAGCACGAGTGCTTGGGACACTCCAAGGACTCCTGTTTGCCCTGGTACCCCGTACCCCAAATCCTGCCCGCTCCTGGCACTGGCGGTGCCGGCGCAGTGCCGGGAGCTGCAGCACTGCAATCACACACATGCACGCTCCAGCCCTGCTGAGCCCGACCTTTGTGCAGGTTCCCTCTCCTGCTGAACCTCTCCAATCGCTAAAATAACAACTATCAAAAGTAATCCCACCTCCTGCCCCACCTTCCCCCACTCCCCTTCACCCCGCTCCAACTCCCTGCCGAGGAATAAAAGGCCGCGGGCTGGCGAGAGTGGCTGATAATTGATTTTAGCGGCGGGGGCGGGTGGAGACGGGCAATTTGGGTTTGAATGTGATTTTTAGGAGAGCAGGAGAGCAGCGGGTGTGGAGGGATGAGGATGGAGCCCCAGCAGAGCTGGCAGCCCACGCGCCCGGTGCTGCCGCGCAGAGCATCGCTCACGGCACGTGCCAGGCAGGAGCTGGGGGAAGACATCCTGGTGCTTCCCAGCTTCCCCATCCTGCCATTTAATCCTGGCTGCTGAAAGAGCTGAGCTGTTAATATCCCTGAATCCTGGGGAAGAATTAACTGGAAAGGGTGGGCGAAATGCTTCATATCCAGCTAGCTGTAGGTAGGCAGACCAGAGCTATTGGCAGTCCTGTGGTCTCGCTCTTTTCATCCTGCTGGGAACCCCACACTGTGTAGGGTTTGTGGGCTCCTGTGGATCCCTGGGCCTCATCTTCTCTTTTTTTTTTCCTAAAGATCTGTGTGATGTTTCTGCAGTGGCAGGACAGTCTGCAGCAGAGAGTGCAGCGAGCAGGGATGCCCCTCTGCCCCAGCTCGGGGTGTCACTGCAGAACCCAGCACGAGGCTGGAGCCAGGGTGTGGGTGTCCCAGATCCACTGGAGGCTGGATGGTCACTCCTGGTCCCAGTGTCCACAGTTACTTGCTCATCTGTTTATTTGAATTGAACAGTGAAAAAGGGGAAGCCATGAGAAGCAGCTGTTTCACTTCCCCAGCTGCATTCTTGGCTTTTGGCTCCTCCAGACCTTCCCAACAGAAACCAAATGTCTATTTGTGGTCTGTAAAGCATAAGCAAACCCTGTGTGCCTGGAGGGTGGGTGGAACATGGAAGACTGGATACAGGTGCAGGATGCCCAGGGGTACAACATGCTTGCCATAGCCCCATCCTTGTTCCAGTTGGGTCCTTCAGTAGGTCTGTATTGGCCAGGAACCCTCCACACTGGGTATCTGACCCCCAGCCAGGCTCTGCTCCCTGTGCCAGGCTGCTCCCTTGCTACTCAGTCCCATGTAGGATTTTTCCATCCTAGGGGGAAAAAAGCTGCTCCATCTAAATACAGCATCTTCATGGCAAAGGCAGCATCCCCTTCCACAGCCAGGGCTCATGGAGCGCTGCAGGCAGTGTTGGGGGTGCCAGGCAGGGAGCTCAGCCCCCCTGAGCTGCAAGAACCCCTCTGGAAGGAAGGAATCGTGTCCTGTTCCCTGGCCATGGGCAGCAGCGTGTCCCTTTGCTCCCGGGGCACTGGGTCTTTGGATGGGGATCACCCCAACCCTGGTGGCGGCTGAGGGCCCCATCTCTGCCTGGCTTGGATGAGACAGCACGTCCCAGTGTGAGCAGGGGATGGGTACATCACCTGCAGGGCCATGGGCACAGACCGTGTCCTTGTCACCTGGCTGCCAGCACAGGGCGATGTCGGACCCACAGCCCAGCACAAGCCCCGTCTCTGCAGCCTCGAGCCCTGGCACTGCTGAGCCCCAGCCCTGCAGCCTCTGTCCCTTGATCCCTAGGTCAGGCATGACCCCACGCCTTGTCCCCACGGCCTTCCCCACCAGCTCAAGCAGTGGCTTTGCCACCAGGATGCTCCGCTTCTCCCTTTTTCACACCTTCCCTGCCAGCGCCCGGCTGTGCTGCTGCCACCCTCCCTCTCTTCAACACCTCCTCCTCCTCCGAGGCATTTTTTCTCCTTTCTAGAGAGAAGAGTGTGGGCTGGGGATTTTTTGTTCCTCCATAATTTTTTTTTTTTTCCTTTTTAATAAGCCCCCTCTCCTGCAGCTCCGGGAGCGGAGGGGCTGATCCTACGGCTCGGCACGGTAATTGTCTCCAGCCTCTCCCTGAACCTGCTGCGGGGGCGGATTTGGAGGCACCGATGGAGCTGCACTTCATGTTTGTCCTACTCCGGGGGGCCGTGGGCAGGATCCTCTCCCTGTCCCCCCCGCTGCCCCCCGCCCTCCGCCTGATTCCCTCCTGCGAGCGCGGGGGATCGGAGCAGCCCTTGGCTCGCTCAGCTTTGCGGGGGCTGCCGCAAGAGTGGGTTTTCCCCGGCTCCGTGTCCCCCGCCCGGGACAGATGTCCTCCCATGCTCGGGAGGTGCAGGGATGTGCCAAGCGCTTGTGCCTTGCTGGGCAGCCTCTGCAGATCTCCCTGCCCATCTCTGCCTGTCCCCAAAGCCCCACCGTGGTGCCACCCTTAGGTGTGTGGCACCTCAGCCCCCGACCCGCCCGGCTGTCAGGATGGGTGACAGCAGAGGAGACGGCAGAGAAACAGGGTGGGTGCAGCAGCCTGGCACCCAGAGCTGCCGTCCTGCCAGCGGGGCTGGGGACACACCGTGTCCCCACAACAGCCCACTCCAGTCCCCTGGGGACAGCAAACTCAGGATGGACCCTCTCCGCCCTGAATCCTTGCAGGAGGCTGCTCCCGGCCAGGGTCTGGCCCGGGGAGAGCCCAGCCCTGCCAGGACAGACCCGCCCCGGCTGGCACCGGGAGCATCTCTCCGGAGGAGGGATGACACTTCCCAGCGCGAGCAGCTGCCGCAGCAGAGCAGAGGTGCGGCACTTCGTCCTGATTTCCCTCTCTAAGCCCATGAAGCAGAAATTTCCCCTTGGGAAACCGCTGATTTTTGAATGTGCCAGGATGTGCTGGAAACCATCCCAGTGGAAAATCCCCAACCAGCCCCACAGCACCTTGGCTGACCTGGTGAAGCCCCTCACTCGGGAACACCTCCATGCTGCTGTTGTACCTGCCCTCTTGAGTGGATGGAAAAGCTGTGGGATGCCCCGAGCTGGGGCTGCTGCCCCTGCATCCTCCCAGAACTGGGGTGCTCGGGGGCGATGCTCTCGGGGCTGCTGAGCCGCTGTGCCAGCTTTGCATCTGTCCAGGTGGTTTTACACCACAGTGCTGGGCAATGCAGGCAGCCCCTGAGCCTGGGTGCTCAGCCCTCCAGTCAGCACCCACCCAGCAAAGCGTCGCAGCCCAGGCACCTTCAGGAGCCCTCCTGGTCCTCGCCCATCACTCCTGGCCTGCGAAGTCCCCTCCACATCCCCAAAGCCACCTCTGCCCAGCCAGAGCCCCACAGGCACGGAGCAGCCACTGCCTCACCTGCCCACCCCCTGCCACCACCAGAAAGCCCCAGAGCCCTGAAAAGCCGAGAAAAGTGTGGAAAAAGCAGGTCCCACATCCCACCTTGCCACCAGCTCCCTGGTGGGTGCCCATCCCCCTGCCTGCAGTGCCGGCTGGGACTGTCCCCACCACAGGGACCCACTCCTTAACCCAGTCCCCTGCTGTCCACCAGCCCCTCTCTGTCACCATGATGCCACAGGGATGGATGTGAGTGTCCCGGGACTGGGGGCATCCATTTCCCTCCACTTTGGAGCAGCACCCCAGTGCCTCAGTCTGGCTGGGGACTGTGAGCAGCCAGCACAAAGTCCTCCTGTCTCAGCCTCTCCGTTTCCCCGTCTCTGCCCTCTCCCTTCTCCCTCGCCCCCATTTCACAGCCCACGTGCCTGGGGGCACACTCAGGCACCGGCTGCTCTGTGCCCGGGCGATGCAGGGCTGCGGGTCAGAGCATCCCTGAGCCCAGGGATGGACACAGCTCCCCTCGGGAGCACAGGCACCCTGAGCCCACCACTGCCAGCCCCTCCAAAGGGACGCTGGCCACACGGCCCACATTTACACACCAGCTCCAAAAAAAGGCACAGAAACCAAAACAGAGGCACACGCCTGCTCCCTCCTGCTCCCGTTTTGGAGCCACACGCTGGGCGGGACGCGGAGCATCCCTCTGCACAGGGAGCCTGGCATCCCCTGCTCCACCCTGGGGTGCTCAGTGCTCCCCAGGATCCCCTTGCTGGGCACAGGCAGCTCTGTTTGCACACACACACACTCATGCACTGATCCAGGCACACCTGGACCAGGGGAGCTGAGCCCTCCCTCTCAGGAAAGCAGGGTCACACGGGGCTGTGGCTCACCCACACCGGGACAGGGGGTACGGGGTATCCTGGATATTTCCAAAAGCCACCAGGATTCTCTGGGAGCTGCCAGACAGACTGGGTCTCCCGCAGGTCTAATCAAGCCCCAGTGAATCCACACAGATAAATTCCTTAAAGAAATGTGAAGGGTGTCCACTGCTCTGGCTTTCCTCCTCATCTGTCCTGTCCCTTCTCCCGGCTGGAGAACTTCCCAAGGGAGCTGGCAGCCTTCTTTTTTGGGAGTAGCTTTTCCATAAGAAGGGCAGCCAAGCCCATCGCAGGCAACTCCAGACCTCTGGGGTGTCCCAATCCCCCAGCCAAACACCCATCAGCAGCCCCTGAGCTCAGGTAGGGACAGAGTAGCAGGTCTGGGGCTGGAAGCCCCCATCCTCACTCGCGTGCCCTCTCTGATTCCCGCTGCATTCTCTCCCTGCCCATCTCCTTTCCCTCATCTCCAGCAGTTCCCAGCACCGCTGAGTCTCTCTCCCAGCCAGGGCACAGCCCCGCTCTGAGCATCCCAGCCCCATCTCCAACTTACTTGCCCAGTTCCTCAAAGAGCTGGTACTCCTCAGTGAAGCGATTGCAGGTGATGGTGGCCATCCTGAGGGGCTGGAAATGCTCCCTCCCAGTGCGGAGTTTGGGGCAAGCAGCTCTCCTCTCGCTCCCTCCCTCTCCGTGTGCTCCCGGGGCTCTCTCCTCGCTGAGGTAAATAAGGGAATATATTTGATTGACAAGCCCAGAGATAATGATGAGGGCAATTTGTCTTCTCAGCTTCACAAGCCTTCGTCAGCATCGCCGTCCCCATGGTGACCACCGCTGCCAGAAACGCCCTGTTTCTGTTGCCGGGGCAACTGCTTCCCAAACCCGCCGCCCTCCGTGGGGACCAGGGCCCTGCTGGGGACCCGGCCCGGGGGCTGCCCGGGGGTCACCCACCTGCTGCAGAGGGGGGGATGTCTAAAATACAACTATTAAAGGCAAATTAAAGGCTGTGGCAGTGGTAAAATAATTGGGGCAAAAAAGGTTTCCATGGAAACCGTGGTTTCCATGTTGCAGGAGGATGCTGTCACCCCAGCAACTGCTTATCTGCACCCCCC
>VWZP01009947.1:50920-111406 GCA_013396995.1 Dicaeum eximium | reverse complement strand
AAAAAAATAATACAGGCCCTGCTGGCACCTGCAGCAGCGTTCCTGGGGGCCCTGGGGGCTGTGGGATGGGGACACGCTGCGGCAGGAGGGAGCAGATGGAGCAGAAGTGTGTCAGGAGAAGCTGGAGAAACCATGGCAGGTCCCCAGGTCCTCACACCGTCCCGCCTTCAGCCAGGGTCCCCAGAGGGGCTGGCCCCAATCCCACTGCAGGGGAGGGCTGGCTGTCCCCACTCCCCCCTCAGCCCACTGCATCCCCCCAGGGGCCCTGGGGTTCCCGTGGAGCAGCTCCTGAGGGTCCCCCCAGAGAGGGGCGAGCAGCCTGGCCTGAAGAACAGCCAGAGGGGAGCACAAAGGCTGTGTCCTGGGGTGCTGTGTCCTGGGGTGCTGTGTCCCGGGGTGCTGTGTCCCGGGGTGCTGTGTCCCGGGGTGCTGTGTCCTGGGGTGCTGTGTCCCGAGCCAGGGTAGAATGGGGGGAGTTTCAAAGTGGGAATAGTAGGAAGGGCTGCCCCCCCAGTCCTTGGACTTTTTTGTTGCTGAGTCGCCTCTCTGCTGTGCTGAACACAAGAAAGCACAAAAAGTGCAATAAAAGTGGAGTTGTGAGGTCCAAACCATCAGGGAAGGGGTTTCCCTCTGCGTCCCCACCAGCTCTCACTGGGGATCCAGCACCACTCCCTCTGTCTACACCACCCCTTGCACTTTCCACCTGCTGACTTCCCCAGAAGAGCTTTCTGCTAAGCTTTTGTCCCGTTTCTGGATGATTTTGCAGCAGCAGGGCCCTCATCACAACAGGAGAAGGGACTCCCTGTGCTGGCTGGGAGGGCATTGCCTTTGGCAGCTGAGATGGATCGAGTTCCCTTTCAGGCTGCCATGGAAGGGTTAAAAGGAAAAGAAAAGGTTCTAACCAGACAAAAATAGGGAGAAATCTTTGAGAGGGGAGAGAGGAGGAGCAGCGAGGGAGAGAAGAAAGGAGGTGGAAGTGGAGGAGGACAGCAAGTGGCGGAGTGAGGAAGAGGAGGGGGAGGAGGAGAAAGGTCTAATGGCTTTTCCATTAATTGCACCATTACCCACCTTCATCCCCACCTTGCATCCCTGCATCCAGCCTCCTGCTCCGGTCTGGTCCCATCCAGGGGACCCTGGTGGCAGAGCAGGGACTGATTCCCAGCCATGCACGGGCACAGGGATGGGGCCACAGTCCCCAAGGGTTGATGACCTCCAGACCTGTCCTGGCATGGGCAGAGCACGCCAGGCACCCTCACTGGGGGTGCAGGCAATGCACAGGTGCCATCTGTGCCATCTGTGCCATCTGTGCCATCTGTGCCCCGGGGACACGATGGTCCCAAAATGCCTCCAGGCATCTGCACAACTCCTCCCCATGTTGCTCCCACAACAAAGGGGGGGTTCATTCCCCACCCCAGGGCTGTGCCAGGAGGCAGGGGGCTGCCGTGGGGGCCGTGCATCCGGATGTTTGTGGGAGTGCTCTCCTCCTCCAGCCTTTTGCTGCCAGCGCCCAGCAGCCCCTTGGAACCCTAGAGACGAGAGCAAGAGCCCCCCACTCCCCAGACCCCACGGATGCCTGTGGGCAGCTCTGTGCCCCTGCCTCCCTCCCACCTCCCTCCCTCCCACCTGCGCTGATGTTCGTGTCCCCGTGAGCTCCGCAATGTGACCTGCCCCCTCCCCGTGCCCACCCCCACGCTGCCACACGTGCTCAGCCCCACACGCGTGACTCTGCGTGCTCCCGGAGCCAGGAGGAGGGATCTGTCCCTTCCTTCGCCCCGGGGCCCCTGCTGCAGCCCTGACACCCCAAACCCCTCACCCGGGCAGGGGGTGATGGCAAAGTCCCCCCCAGGACCCTGCCTCCCTCCCCAGGCTCTCCTCCGGCAGAGACGCGGCTCTCCAGGAAAAGTTTCTCCCTCTCTGCTCTGCTCTCTATTCAGCTTTTTTTTTCCTTTTCCTCGACATTTTTCCTTCTGAGGGTAAGGGGGTGTCAGACTTCTGCATGCTGAACATGCTCTGCTGTGCTGATAATGTTTTCCCGAGCAGGAACTGCTGCGTGGTCCCAATCCTGGGTGCCTGGGGACAATCCGAGGGGAGCAGGAGCTCGGGGTGGAACCTTCCACCTCTGGGCTGGGGGCTCCCCTGTACAGTCCTAGTCCTCTCCCAGCAGACTCAGGATATTCCTAGGATGTGTCTGTTCCCAGCCATCCCAAGATTTGCTCCCTCAGGGCTTTAGGAGCCATGCTGCTCTCCTGCTGCCGTGCTCGGGTCTGGCCACCTGATGGAGACCTTCATCCCCGGTGCTCCTCTCCATCACTGGGCTGCCTCTCCAAAAATGCATCCTGCTCTCCACACCCTGCTCCAGCTCTGCCTGCAGAGCTTTGGTTTCTGCATCCCAGCACGGGGCTGCCCCAGGGTGGGCACCCCAGGTCAGATGCTGAACCCCAAACACGCAGGATGGGCAGCTCAGAAGGATCCACGTGTCCTGGAGGGGCTGCAGCAGGTGCCCCTGCTCCCAGGGGATGGGGCTTGCAGCAGTGCCTCGCACACCAAACCAGCTGGGCTGCCAATTATATATTGCAGAGATCCCAAAATTACTGGGACAGTTTCACATGCGAGCTGGGGTCTGGGGGATGCTCAGTTGCTGTCCTCTGGGAAGCTGAATTTGGGGTTATTTTTAGATAAGATTATAAATACCGTGGTGAGGAGAGCTGATTTACATTTAGGGCTGTGTTTGCAAACGTGCCCTGTCCCTACAGGCCTGGTACTTGCTCCTGCAACCACAGGAAGCTGGGACAGGGTGTCCTCAGTGCCACCCTCTCCCCGACAGCAGGGTTGAGAGGCAAAGACCCTCCTCTGGACAGGTCCATGATACTTGGGGACACTCAGTAGGTGCCATGTGGCTCTCTGGAACCTTCCTGCACTGGATCTGAGTGGGGGGAACCTGCAAAACCACACGTCCTCAGATCACTGGCATGAGAAAGGACACAAGTGCCCCTGATGCAGAACCTTCTGAGTGCTCAGGGTGCTCTGCCACTCCCCCTGGGGCAGTTTGCCCATCCCCTGTGCTGACACTGGGCTTCTTCCCTCTCTCAGGTGGGAGTTGCCTGTGGGGCTGGAGAGGCTCTGACATACCCCCAGTCCTGCCTGACGAATCCCATCCCTATTCCATCCCTGTCCTATCCCACTCCCCTCCTCTTCCCAGCCCAGCCCAGCCAGCCCAGCCCAGCGCCACCCTCCTCTTATCCTCCTCCCCATCTCTGTCCCATCCCAGCTCCATTCATTCCCAGCCCTTCCCCTTCCCACTCGCTCCAGCCAGCAGGATGCAAACAGCCAGGGTGGAGACAGCCAGTCCACGCCGACAGACGGCAGCCACCACCCTCCATCCCCGATGGTCCCGGGTGCAGCCCCCTGCCCCTTCCCTCCCAGGCCCCATCCTACACCCAGCTCCTGCTGGGCTTTGGGGCTGCCTGGGGCTTGCCAGGCACTTGGAAGGGAGGTTGGGAAGGAGGGGAGCCTCAGCCTGTCTGGGAAAACACATCTCCCGGGTGCAGGGAACTCCACCGCCTGAGCATCCCTCCAGCTGCATTAACCCCTCGGCAGCCAGAGCGCACACACGGTCCCAGGAGACTTCGGCTCTCTGAAAACATGGGATTTTGGCACATAGCTGCGTTTTTTCCTGCACAGACCATTAATGAACATTGCTGTGATGAGGAGGACACGTGGCAGCAGCTGCATCTCCTTTCCCAGCCCAATGTTCAGACACAGCACAGCTGGAATCAGTAGTGAAGGACAACTGCTGTCCTCGGGCTGGAGGCTTTGCTCTCTCCAAGCACCCAGAGATGCTCCTGCCTAATTCTCTGCTCTTTTTTCCGGGACTAAGATTTTCCTTCAGCTGCTTCTTCTTGCAAATATTCAGAATCCAACTCTTTTTTAATTAAAATACAGATGACAGCAGAATCCACCACTGTGGCCAGGCTGACTGCAAACCCAGTATCAGCCCAGCAGATCCAAACCTGGAAAGAGGAAGTGAGGCCAGACGAACATTTTCATGGGGATGTTAGTTAAAGGGAAGGGAGAAAAATCGAGCATATTTTCATGGAAATTTCCATTTTTGAAGAAAACGAAAATAAAAGAAGAACTAAACTTGGATGCATTTATATAAATATGGAAATGAAAGCTGTTTCCCGAGCCTTGTCACCACCTCATGTCCAGCCCTGCTCTCCCATTCCCTTCAGCACCAACTCTCCCTTAGCCAATATTTGTTCCCAAGCCCCTGCAGCATCACCCCCTGCTCTCCCCTGGCTTTGGCTCTGCCTGCAGCAGCTTCCTTTTCTTCAGCAAAGTGTTGCTTTATTTTCAGCAACTGCTTGGCTTTGCCAAATGGCAGCCGGTGCCGCAGTCCCGCTGATGGTGCACATCCCCAGGGACCAGGCTGGCTGATCTGAGGTAGTTTGAGGATGTGGAGCATCCTCGTGGGGCTCACCTGCACCCAGGTGATGCCATGGGGACCAGTCCTCTTGGAGCAACATGCTAAGGGAGCAGGGATGGAGATGGGGCTGATGGAGGAGCCGAGTCGCCTGTGAAACCTGTCCTTGGGATGTGCCTGCAGGGATGCAGGGAGCCAGCGGGTGGGATGGCACAGTGATGGGCGTGCACGGAGCAGCGGGGACTGGCGCACACACTGCCGCACTCCAGCTTTTCAAACTCCTTCCCAGCTCCACAAGAAGAGGCCTCCTCTCTTCTGCCTTGCTGTCAGCTGGGTTTTTTCTTTTGTTTCTGTAGAAAATCCCAATACCCCCAAATAATCCAGCTAAGAGTAAGAAAAAAAAAAATACAAACACGTCATTTTCTTCCCATCCTCATCCCTCTCTCACACACAGGGCTTGAAAGAGCACTGAAAGGTATTCAGTGTGCACGCTGCCAATTGTCACATCTTTCAATGACAGATTTTAAATGAATGTTATTTTGCAAGGGAGAAAGAGAGGGGGGAAAAGAAAAAAAATAGAAAGCCCACACTGCTCATCCAAGAGCTGACAAGTCCTAACGGGCCTCATTTTCCAGAGACAAAAATAACTATTTTCAAAATTCACAGCAGGGCCTTCGCCTACACATGCTGCACCAAGAGAAACCTGTGGGGAGAAATGTAAAACACATTGTGTAAATGGAAATGCACCATGCATCCAAAACGATTTTAAAGCTATTTACCCCCTTTGGTCCTCGCCAGCTCTCCTGCGAGCGCATGTACGCGCGCTCTCGCCCCGCCGAAGGCGCAGGGGCCCGGAGCTCTGCTGGCTTCCCCGGGCCTGGAGATCGGATGGGCTGGCTCCCCACGGCAGCGGGTGATGGGGAGGTTTCTCCTCCCCACGCGTGCGCTGCTGGAAGAGCAGTGCCCATCCTTGGCGAGGGGATGTGGCGCAGTGCTGGCAGGTGGAAGACGTCCCCATCATCCCCATCATCCCCATCCTCCGCCATGGCTTCGAAGTCCTGCAGCTACAAAACAGCAGAGCAGCTTCTGCAGAGACCTTCTTGAGATCTTCTCAGTTCAGCAATGGGATGTGGGGCAGGGATAGCTCCAGCACTGGGAAGGGGCAGACAGGGGTGGTTGGCTGGTTGGATAGTTAGGATTCATAGGGAGGAACAGGGGTGCCTAGAGGCTTGCACATGAAGGGGCTGTCCAGGCAAATTTTGGGTGACAGGCTCTGCCAGGTGGCTGACCCATGTGGGGTCCACCACCAGAGCCTGGGGCAAATCTGCCTCCTAAATATGGGGCCAAAGAGAACCACCTGTCCTCTGAGAGCATCCAACCATGCCTCCATAGACCACAGCTCCTTATCAGGGCTGCTCCCGGCCCCCTAGGCCAGTGGAGAGGGCAAGCCATAGCCCCACATGAGGTCACTGCAACAGCATGACTTAGTCCAGGCTCGTTGATCTCAGGTCTGACATCCATGGTCAGGAATCCATTCCTCCACAAAGAAGCAACGTGGTCTTGGGCTTGGCGGAGGCCCTCAAGTTCCCAGAGCAAGAGCAAAGGTTGCAGCTGCTTGGCACAGGCTGCGAGCCAGGAGCAAATAGAGGGAAATGGCGAGGGTCAAGGTGAAGGCAGAGCCCCTCATGCGTCCTCCTGCCCTTGCAATGGCCAACAGTTAAAGCTTATGATTGGTTGCAGAATCCTTGAGGAAAGGGTCTCTCTCCTTGAAAGCAGCTGTGCAGGGCCAGCCTAGCTCAGCACAGTCATTCACCACCACCAAGCACCGCAGCAGAGACCACATCGCCCTTCCTCACCCACTGGGAGCAACTCCCTGTGGCCACCACTGCAGCCAGGGAGAAGAAGTGTTTTGGAGTGACCCTGGAGCAAGGGAGAGCAAGAGAGCACTGGCCACCTCCCTGCCTGTCCTTCTCCCTTGCTCCCATGCCATGGCACTGCAGTCCAGAGCTCCACCCTGGCCAGGATGGGTGGATGCTGGTGGAGTGTCCCGTCAGATGCGGTTGGACATGAGCCTGGTGTTCAGTTTGCGGAAGAAGGAACGCAGCTTGCAGATCTTGCACTTCTTCTTCTTGTTCCTGCTCTTCAGGGGCTCCCGGCCACCTTCCCACTCCTCCCCATCATCCTCACTGGCCCAAGGTCCCCAGGCACCGCCGTTGAAGTCTGGGTGAGCCCGGGGGTTCTCGGCAGGGTACCGCACCGGGATGGCCGTCCGGTTGTAGTGCACCAGTCTCATCAGGAGGGTCCTGACCACGTCTGGGCGCTGCTCTGAGAGATCGTAGCGCTCGTAGGGGTCGGCGGTGATGTTGAAGAGCCACACGGACTTCCTCAGGCCATCAGTGAGACGCTCCAGGTTCCACCAGCTCCCTGGGAAGTTGGTCAGGGTCTGTGGGGGTATCCAGTCGCTGTACCCTGGGTCGCCAGTGAGGAGCTTCCACTCCCCAACCCGGATGGAAGCTTGCACAGCCGTGTTCCAGATGCCGAAGCCATCTTCCAAGGAGCCGTACTTGGCGTGGTTGTACAAGGGGTCGATGTTGTGCAGGATTTCGGTGCGTGGCGACTCCTTGCCCTCACTGATAGCAGGCCAGACATCATAGCCATCCAAGCCTTGGACATTGCTCAGGTTGCCCTTGGCCAGGCTGACCAGAGTCGGGTACCAGTCTGTAATGTGAACCAGTGCCCAGCTTGTCCTACGCTTGCGCTTGATCAGGGGACTGTGGACAAAACCAATGCCACGCACTCCCCCTTCCCAGTACGTTCCTTTGCGACCCCGTAGTGGCCAGTTGCTCCCCCCGGAGAAGGTCTGCCCACCGTTGTCTGTGGAGAACACGATCACACTGTTGTCATAATAACCATACTTCTTGAGGGCCCAGGTGATGTTCTTCACCGCCTCGTCCATGCAGGTGACCATGGCCGCGTACTTGCGGCGGGCGACGTTGCCCATGGAGCGGTAGCGGTAGATGTACTCCTTGGGGGACTGCAGGGGCGTATGGACCGCTTGGAAGGCCACGTAGATGAAGATGGGCTCCTTGGGGCTGTGGGATGCCAGGATCTTGCTGACACGCTGGGCGTAGAGGAAGGTGGAATACTTCCCGCTCTGGTCCCAAGCCACGTCCTCCCCTTCGTGCAGGTCGTAGCCGCAGACGTCCGGCCCGTCGCAGTTGTCGTAGGTGTAGTAGTCCACGTTGCCTGTCAGGGAGCCCAGGAAGGTGTCGAAGCCCCGGCGAGTGGGCAGGCACTCCTTCTTGTAGAAGCCAAGGTGCCACTTGCCCACCATATGTGTGGAGTAGCCGGCTTCCTGCAGCTTCTGTGGCAGGGTGACCTGGTCGAGGGGCAGGCAGTTGGGCTGCCGAGGGCGGATGATGGAGTGCTGCAATCCCGTGTGGATCTGGTACCTGCCAGGAAGAAGAACCAGAGGAAAGCAATGGTGGTGAAGAGCAACACTGAGTTAGGACGTGATGGCACTTTATGTGTTGGAGACCCAAAACAAATGCAGATTTCCATGTCGCCCAACCCAACCCAATGAAGCAAGCTCCAGCAAGGGACAGGGAGCTGCTCACCTGTCCTTAAGTACCAAAAGCAGATGCAAAGAACACAAAGGGAGGCTCAGCAGACATCTCACAAAAATGCCACCAGCATTTGTCCCCACTGCTGCCAGCCTGGGGAGGTGGTTGGGCTGTGTCAGGGCTGGGCAGCACAAGCAAGTGGGTTCATAATGCTCCACCTGAATGTCCCCACCACCTCTGTCCTCCCCTGCTTTGCACACCACAAAGATGTCTGGAACCCCTCAAGAACCATCAGGAGAGAAGGGAGGCCTTTGCTTGGACCCTGGTGGGCTCCACCATCCCAGGCAGCAGGTGACCACATCCATAGGCACCTCCCTGGGGCCTGCTCCTCAGCAGGAGGTGGTCTGGTGGGATCTGCCTCCTACAGTGAGTGCTGACCACATAGCACTCCAGAGAAAGCCCCACCTATCCTAGAAGGCAGAACAGCCCAGGATAAGGGGACATCTAACTGTGCTGCCATGGGAGAGGACAGTGGAGCAACATCCAGCCTGTGCTGGCCAGTGCAGCACTGAACACGCATGCAGGGAAAGCACAGACCTAGGGCCTCACAGCAAATCTCCACAGGCCAGCGTGTCAGGGACTACTGGGGACACAGCTCCTTGCCCAGCACCAAGTACCTCCTGACTAGAGACCACTCTCTCCCAAGGTGACATCTATTACCCAGCAGCATCCACATTTTTGCTCTTGCCATGTGCCGCTATTTATCCTGTGCGGAAATCAACTGCTCACCCAGGAAGCTTTCTAGAGAAATCCAGATCTGCTGGAGGATCTCCATCCTCTGCCAATACACCAGGGCATTGGTCTAGCAGCAAGCTGGGGTTAAGCCCCTCAGACCTAGAGAAGGGACCAAAGGGGGACATGAGAAGGTTGTGAGCAGGCGCTGGCTTACCTGCCAGTTATCAGCTGGCTCCGGGACGGGGTGCAGATGGGCTGGATGTAGTAGTTCTCCAGCTTCACACCCTCTGCTGCCAGCCTGTCCAGCGTCGGTGTCTGGATATCTGAGCCGTGATAGCCGATGTCGTGGTAGCCCTGGTCATCGGTCAGAATGAAGATGATGTGGGGTGGCCTGGTGAAGGTGGGAGGCAGTGATTTCTCCATAGGGTCTGTGGCCACGTCAGCCACCAAACCGGGCTTCATCCAGTCCCAAGATAAGTAGCCAAAGCTGAGCAGGCTGACGAGCGAGAAGCCCGTGAGGGCATAGACGGCCATCCCGAAGCGCTGCGCTGCCTGCCAAGGGAGTCACTGTCCCAGCATCGTCTCAGAGCCACGAAAACAGGAGGTGTCCCCCTCCCCCTGACCTAGAGGATGCTCCCCGCAACCCCCGCAGCTGGTTTTGCGGGAGCAGCTTCCATCAAGGCACACTCGCGTGCACACAAAGAGCTTAATCCGCCGGGGCTGGGTTGCCTTCAGTCAAAGGAAAATAAACCTCGCGCTGCTCCAATCACACACATCTGCACGGCAGGACGGGCTCCTCGCAGGGACCGGCCGCGGCCCGGGGCCGCTCACCAGCGCTGGAAACACTTCCTGGCTTCCTGGCGTTTTCTCCCTGGTGTTATTTCTTTATGAAGAGCTCCACAAAGAGAAAGTTGCTGGCTTCTCGTCCGCTCCAGCCCTGCGCCTGCCCGGCTCTCCAGACGGCTCGCTCGGGATACGACGATCCTCGTCTTTAAACTCCTGCGGAAGAGGGTGCTAAAGTTCAAGCCAGGGGTGCCGAGCTCTCCTCCTCACTCTCCGGGCGAGAGCCGCCCTCTCCTTTTCCCAAGCTCCGCTCCAAGGCAGAGTCCCAACATCTGTCAGGAGTCGGTCTCAGCCGCCAGGTTTATGGGGAGCTGCCGGCTCGGCCCCTCCCAGCTCAGCAGCTCCAGCAAAAAGCTGGGAAGCCCCAGAGCATGCAGGGTCCTAAGCGTGGCATTCCCTGAGCCACCGACGCTTCCCTCCCTGCTTGCACCGAGGCGTGTGACATGTGGATCGGGACCCTTGGTGGGATGCTCAGCTGAAGCCCCCGCAGCATCCAGCCCGGGAGGGCAGCGGGAAGGGCTGGATCTCTGGGAGGGATTGCTGGGGCCAGCTGCCCACACTCTCAGGATCATCATCCAAATAAATCCTGAACAAGAAGAAGCTGAAAAAAACTTGTTTGAACACCCCCAGTGTTAATAAAACCACCCGGGCATTTGCAGAGCACTACGGAGTGGTGGGGGCTGCTGCACCCATTTTCCAAGTGGGGAAACTGAGGCAGTGAAGGAACATTGTCACTGCCAGACAGGGGCAAGGTTTGGTTGGAACCAGAGACTTCTGCCAATGCAGGGATACTGATCTGAGCTTGGGGCTCTGGGACTAGGAATCAGTGCCCTGATGCTTCAGGGGCTTTTGGCAGAGATGAGCAATAGCCCTGTGTAACTCCTTCTGCGGGGCCAGCATTCATCAGGCATCAGTCAGGATGAATGCCTGGTGTGCATCTTGTCCCCCCACTTTCCCAGCCAAGGACGTGGATTTTGGTAGCACAAACCCACTCACATTCACCTGCCCATGTCAGAGCTGGGAGCTGAGTCCTGCGGCTGTTTGCAGTCCCAAAATGATGGGGACCTGAGGGGTCCCCATCTGACACCCCAACAGCCCCCAGCCAGCCACCCCACCTGCCTTTACAACTGCAGGGCTGTGGTGGGGGCTCGCTGGGGCTCTGGGAGGGCTCTGCCTTCAGAACTGGCTCCAAAGAGCAGATGAGATGGCTCTGGGACCCCTACACATCCCCTTCCCTCCTCTGGGTCCCCTCCCTGGGCTTCTCCCACACTCCCTCTCCTTCCACTGACCCTCCAGTCCCCAGGTGTCCCCCCCTGCCCCACGCCAGCCTGGTCCCTAGGGCCCCGGACAGCATGGGGGAGTGGGGAGGAGGGATCACGAGGCTCCTCACTCCCAGGGACTCCCAGGAAGAGCAAAGGGAGGATGGGCTTCTCCCTCCAGCTTTGGACACAGGCAGAGAGGATGGGGCCAAGGACAGAGACCACCCAGTTTCAGGCAGGGCTCAGGGGCTTGCAGGAGCACAGGGAGGGGAGCAGGGGACAGGAGCAGGGGGCAGGGATGGATAACTGTGTTCTGTGCTTTTCCCTGCTGGCAGGCACCCTGCTCACTCCACAGCTCAGGAGGGCTGGGCTAAGCCCTTCAGTGAGGTTTGATTAATCCCCAGGGGTTCATCTTTCATTTCTTCCACCCGCTTCTCTTCTCCCTTTCCCTCACTCCTTCCCACCACTTGCCTCCCTTTTCTTCCCCAACACCTTTAGCTTTGAACAATATCCTCCTCTTGGAAAAACCTGGACCTGACTGAAGGGAAATAGAGGCGGGGGATCTCTGTCTCCTGGGTGCTGTGTTCTCCTGCACACATGGCCCATGGCCCCGTACACACCCTGAACCAGAGACAGAGTTATCACCAGGGGCTGTAATCAGAGCTCTTTCCAAATAATAAATAATGGCCCACTTGGGTGAGTATTACAGATGTGAGAGGAAATTGGAGATGTCAGGCCTGAGACATGGCAGAGAAACTGTGTTCAAGGCAACACAGATCACTGATAAACTATATCTTGCTTGGGGCCAGAGGATGAGCAGGAGGGAGGTGCAGGAAGGGGCAGCAGAAGGGATGTGTGGCCACAGGAGTGGGTCTGGAGCCCACCTACGAGGAGCAGGGCTGGATCCCACCTCTGAGGAGCAAGAGCAGAGCCAAGCACCTCCTGGGAGTGTGGATTTGCCGCTCCACAGCCGTGTGGTGGGCCACATCCAGCTCACACCCTCAGGATGAGGAGGCACAGGCTGGGAGAGTCATCCTGAGTTTAAGCTGCTGTCAGTGGCCAAAGCTCAGAGGGTTGAAAGGAGGGAAGGAGGTGGCAGCAGGGACATGGGCACATGCTGGCACGGGAAGAGGACCTTCTGTGCCAGCCAGGGCAGACGGCTCAGTTAAATCAGTAATGGGCCCAAGCTGGCCCTGGGGCTGGGGAGGAAACAGCAGGGTTAACTCAGCTGAGGGAGCTTTTCCAAGAGCCAAAGGGTGAATAAATAGTGAATTTGTTGGCAGTGACCCTGCTCAGAAGGTTCAGGGACAGCTGGCTGGGTCCCAGCAGCACATGGACACCTTCTGGATGCTCCTCCAAGAAATGATAAAAGGGTGAAAAGCAGCAAGGGGTACAGAGAAAACTCTCTAGATCCCAGGAAATGGGGTGCACTGGGACCCTCCAGCCAGCCCCATGGATATGATGACAGGAGGCAGGAGAAGGGAGCGGCTAGCAGGAAGGAGGAAGAAATGACAAGTCTGGAGTTTTGGGGTCAGGACGATTTAAGCTGTCTGCACAGCTGCTCTGAGAGTGATTAATGCATCACAAGGTCTAGGGATGGAAAAAGTACTCAGGGCCTGCAGGCACCCCCACAACCGCTCTTAATTCAAGGCAGTCACTCGTCCAGCCTCACTCAAAGATGTCTCAAGAGCCAGGAGCTTCCTTGGAGAGCTCCAGCATGTTGCACAATAGGGAGATTTCCCCTGGCAGCCGGCCCGGCCTGAATGCTGAGCCAGCCAGCAGACCCTGCCTGCTTTGGTCCTGCATCTGCCCTGGCAAGGACAGCCCTGCTCCTCCCTGTCACATCAGCTGCTGCGACAAAAGACACTGAATCTCCCTCCCAGCCTGGTTTGCAGTGGCATTACCAGTTCAGGGTGATGGGGAGGCCCATCAGTGAGCTGGGTGCTGGATGTGGGGCTGGCAGCAGCTCTGTGGCCAGAGCATCACCCACCCGCACCCCAGCCCAGCCCTTCCAGGTGCCTGCAGACCCTTCCCAGATGGAGCCAAACTCCCCATGCTGAGGAATCACTCAGCAGCCAGGGTAAAGTCACCAGCCAAACCCCAAAATACCCATTTTTGGTGCTTTTAAGTCCAGGAACACGACCTGCAAGGCATCAAACCTGACCAGTGCCTGGACCAAGTCCCTCCATGTCCTTGCAGCTGTCACAGCTCTTCACATTTACACAGCTGGTTCTCTGACCAAATATTTAATTATTACTTTTTTAAAAATTATTAATTTTATGTGGCCTGGGGCAAGAATGAAAATAAACACAGCCCTTCCTGCTTTTTTCTCCCCACCGCCCCCCGGCTCCGGCCGCACTTGCATTTTGGCTCCGAAAGTGCTCGCTGCAAATGGGGTTATGCAAACAGGCTCCACATATTTCTCTGTGCCTGCAATCTGCTACGAGGGCCACACAGCAAAGTTTAAAACTAAGCCTCAAATCTTTCTCTTTTTTTTTTACTTTTTTTCCCCCCTTTTCTTTATTTTTTAACCCTTCCCGGGACCGTAGCTGTTTCAGCCCTCAATACTGCCTTTCTCTTGCCATCAATGGGGCATTATGGCAGGGGATTTATTGGAAGCAGAACTCCCAGGCTTTACAATGGGAGCTCTGTGCAAGGCAAATATTGCACAATCTGTTTGCACGCCGTCAGCTCACTGCCCTTCCCCTTCGACAGCCCCACTCACGCCTCGGCCTCCGGCCCGCTGAAACAGGACCTTAAAAATCAGAAAAATGAAAGGTTTTTAATAAGTCCCCTCTCTCCTGCTTCAGAGCAAGACATTTGACCTAACAGGGCATCAGGGAGCCTCGAAAAAACACCTCTTGTCGCTCTCGCCTCTTAGATGTTTAAGGGTTTCCACTCTCCCTGGCCAACGTGTGATGCATTTACTCTTTTATTGGCATGATGAAAGAGCCTAGGCAAGTCTGGAGAAGAAGGGAGCAGCCCCAGGAATGAGGAAAGGTTGTTTTGTCTAGAAAGGGGAGAAAAGGCTGACAGAAGGGGTTTGGCCAGGTAATTTGTGGTGAAGGAAAGAGGCTGGAGGCGTCGCCAGTCCCAAGCCCAGGAGAGGATGGGGCTGGAGGTGAGCGCTTCTCCACTGACTTTGGGAGCCTCCAGGTGGTCCTGGACATCATGCCCTCAACCTGGTGAATGGCTCTGTCCTGGACTTCTCCCTGTCATGAGCACTCTTTGCTCCCCAGTGTTTTATCCTCCAGGGATATCTCCAAGGACCATCTTCCCTCCCGGGTGCGTTTCAGGCAAGCAGCATTTCTGCCAGGTAGTGCCAGGATCTGCCTCCTCCCCCACCAGCCCTCCATATCCTTCTGCCCACTCTTTTTTCCCACACAGAGACCAGCACCTCTCTGCCTCTGGCCACATGGACCCTGTGGATAGAAACCAATTTTCTAGTGACAGCCACTGCGGCGAGACCTCGACCAGATTACAGGGATAGGGTTTGGGTTGGGGGAACTCGGAGGTTTTTGAACACGCCATAATTCACTCTCTGGGAGCTGGAGCCAGAGGAGGAGAAAACAGCAAATCTGCATCAGTTCCTGGTTATGCAACCCTGATCATTGCTGAAAGGACGAGGAGTGGTGCAGCAGCAGCCGTGGCAAAGGATGCCAAACCCACCAGGGTAGCACGTTATGGAGCAGAGAGGAGAGCATCAGCTGTCCCTCTGACAGGGGCTCTGGATGTTTTTCGTGAAGCCAAATGGTCTTTTTTTCAGTTCCCTGCCTGTATTTCACACCATTTGAGCAGTTGAAAATAATCGTCACCATCAAAATGCACTTGGAAGCTGTAGCACAGCATTAGAGTCTTTTCTAATGTAAACCATAGCCTCTAACAACACATGCTGGGCTTGGCCCAGTTTGTTCCCCATCAAAACACTGCTGCTCCCCTTCCTCCTCTCCAGGTCCTGCAGTACCAGAAAAATAGGAAATAAAAGCCCTAAATAAGAAAAGTTCCTCTTATGGTAAGGATTTTTTCTTCTGTTTTTGGTCATTGTGATGATGCATCTCAATGATTCTGCAAATCCTCCTGTGAAATTACTTCTACGCCTTCCTGCTCATGTTTGTTTTCTTCCTTCCCTTTCATTCAGGAGACTTCAGTCCATCAGCTTCCCTTCCTTCACATAATATTCTTTCCCTTGCCTTTCTCCACCCTCTGGGAAACTGCAGCTCACTGCCTTCTCTTCTCTCTCTAACGACTTGCTTTGAAGAGCTGGAGAGGAGCCCATGGGTTTGGCACCGCTCCCTCCTTCCCATGCCTTATGGCAAGCTTTCCACGTCGTCTGGGTGCTCTCCTTCCTCGTCCTGCTCCCTCTTCTCAAGCCCAAAATCCAGCACTCCCTGAAGCGAGGTGCTCCCCACTGGAGCTTCGCAGCAGAGCCCCAGGGCTCCCGTCGTGCTTGGCAGGCTGGATGGAGAATTCCCTTTGCTGTGAACCAGGGATGCATTGAGATGTGGATGCCCCACAGGTTTCAGAGAGGGTGACAGGAAGCATCTCAAGTCTGGCTTTGGAGGCAGGACAGGAGATGAAGAACCTGCCCAGGTGTGGCAGCATTTGATAGAAGACAGAGAGCACGTGGGCACGGCCTGGTCCCATCAGGCTCTCGTGGCTCAGGCTCCTGGGGTGGACTTTACTTTGCCCCCAACACACTCACCTTCCAGAATGACTGAGCCTTGCTAAAAAAAAAATTATTAAAAAAGAGTCAGCAGTTCCCTGGCCTCTGAGGGCCCTCTTTGAAGCAGAGAAGGTCCCAAGGCAGCGGAAGGAAGGATTTAAGCATTTAGCATAGCTGGTTTCTGGCAGCACTGCCATGTGACCCTGACACTGGCTTCCCCAGCTTATTGATTTTGGACTCCCCCACCTTCATTCCTGACACGATTTATCATGGGAGACACAGAAACTCCTCAATCCTCAAAGTATGCAAGATGCTGGCATCACTTTCAGCCTCACCCGGGCTGGGAAAGAAAGAGCAATTCTTCCCAGCACCCGCCTGGCAAATGTCACCCCATCCCAAAGCCATTCCAGGCTGCAACCTGGCACCTTTGGTGGAGGCCTGAACAGCCTTCCCTCCTGGAGCAGCCATGGCCATCAGGTATGCAGGGACCCAGCAAACTCCCGGGTCCATGGGAGCAGCCCCAGCCCCTCCATGTCCTCCTAATACCCCACCAGGGTCCTGGCTCTCCTCCCAAGCCACAGCAGAGCAGGGGACTGGCCATCCTCTCCCCAGGGCTGGGCAGCCTCCTGGCTCCTGCCTGCCCTTAAATTCCATCTCCCCTTTCAGGTGCAACCTCTTCAAAGGCAGCCAAAGGGAGGGTTTGGGCTGGCAGGAGATGCAAGGGCCCCGTGGGCAGGGTGCCCACCCAGAGCTCTGCTCGCCGCCCCGAGCCAAGGCATGGAGGATGAGGAGGATGAAGCCCAGCACTCCCTAGCTTGGCTCAGGTGCCTGCCCCAGACAAGGAGCCCTTTCTCAGGCTGAGCTCGCAGCAGGGCAGGGCAGGATGGCCTCAGCACCCTGCTTGTTTATAACCCCAGTTCAGCACAAGGAAAACACACCTGCCCGTGCCAGCAGGGCTCACACCTGTACCCCCCTCGGGCAAACAGACACCTGTTTATCCAGGACGTGTTCCCTCAGCACCCTGGAGGACCATGGCAGAGATGCTGCTGCTCCCCAGCACCAAGGGTTGTTTTCCATCCTGGCAGGAGATGAAGTCAGAAAGCTCAGGAGTGGCATTTCAAAGAGTTTTACATCAAGGCTGCCCACAACCACGCTGCTGGAGCAGGAAGAGGTCAGGGAACATGAATAGGGCAGGGAGCATGTCCAGCCAGACCCCGCAGCTCCTCTCTGCCCACCCCACCCCTGCAGGAAGCAGCAAGCCCTGGGCACAAGCGCTGTAAGCTCCTGCTCCCACCCTTTCCAAAGGTCTCTGTGCTGTTGAGCGCTGTCTGGGGAGTGGTTCAGAACAGGCAAGGAGCCCAATCAGCCACTGCATTGCTTAATACAAAAGGTATCAATAATCCAGCAGGAGATGAGAGCTCTTTCTCGCCCAGGATGCCAAGAGCACAAATTGCCTTCTTGCAAGAGAAAGGCTTAATTTCCATAGAACATGACAGATTAAAGTACAAGTGGGTGGGTCCACCCTATTATTCATCAGTCTTCAGTGCTAACAGAAGAGGGTGTGCTGCCTCCTTTGAAGTTTCTTCGAAGGCCCAGGGTGCCCACAGACATTTTAGCAGGGTGGAAAGCAAGAGATGAGGGAATGGAGCTTTGAACACTGAGCACCCACGTTTCCCTTCGCCCTGGGTTTGTAACACAACAGCCTTGTTGCTGTTATTGCTTTCCAAGAGGAGTCAAACTAGAAGGTCCTGGTTTAAACCCAGACACCCAGACCTTAAACTAGCAGTGAAGAGGTCCAGGACAACCATGATGCTGTATCAGCTGTGTCCAAAGCCAAGCAGAGCTTCCTTTCCTGGCTGTGCAGTGAGCTCTGTCAGCAGAGAAATCTAGGATTAAACTTTGGAGCTTGTATTCCTCCCTCCTAAATGGGAAACAGAGCAGAATAATGAGAATAAAACCCAGTTTCTCTCAGTTGAATTTACTGAAGAGAACACTGGAGTATTTCACTCAAACAGAAAACTCCAGGAGTGATTCCTCAGAGGCAGCACATGGCATTTGCAGACAAACTCTGCAGGGTGAGATTGTGCCAGGGGAGGTTTAGATTGGATGTTGAAAAGAATTTCTTCACTGAAAGAGTAGTCAAGCATTGAAACAGGCTGTCCAGGGAAGTGGTGGAATCACCATCCCTGGAAGTGTTGAAACAACATGTAGATTTGGTGTTTAGAGGCATGGCTTAGGAGTGAAACTGTCAGCTACAGGTTAATGGTTGGATGTGAGGATCTTAAAGGGTTTTTCCAAACTTAATGATTCTAAGATTTTATGATGGGTGCAAATAACTTCATTCCAAAGCAGAGGGGCCTGGAGCAGCCTCCTCCTGGAGGCATGGGTCAGGGTGAGCTGGGTTCACTCCAGGGCAGGCAGCTGCCCACCAGGCACCAGTAAAACCACCAGAGCAAGCAAAGAGATGCAGTTTCCCAAACAGAAAGCACCAAACCCAGCACTGGGAGACCATGTAAGGCAACATGAGCGCCAAGCAGGACAAATGTAGAGAAGGGGTTGGAAAGGGCTGGAAGCAAAGTCCCAGGATGGAACTGGGAGCTGGAGCTGAATGACAGCATGCGTACCAGGACTCCTGCCACACACAAGGACCTTGCAGAAATGTGCTCTGCAGGCACTGGATCTGGAGCACCATCCCCATATTCCAATCCCATCCCTTACCATCGAGGTTTTCTGCTTGTAATCCCAGGCATAACTTACAGGGTGGTTGTTGGGAGGCTTATAGTACCTATATCAATACTGCAGAGGGTGATTCATGATTATCTGCAGTAATCCAGAAGCTATACAAAAAATTGCTAATAATAGGTCTTCAAAACCGACATTTTAGTCAAGATAAAAAATGACTGGAACAAAATCCAATCATGCTTTGCTAAAACTATAAATGGAAAGGTATAACCCATATTCAGCTCCCCTAAACATCAAACTAAATGAAAACAGGAGATGCAACTCAGTCCCAGGATCCAAGTGAAGGCAGGGTTGGGATCCCTCCCTTGGAGAAGTTGACTCTCAAATTGCTGAAAGTGGCTTCCAGTGTACCAAGTGCCACAGGACTGGCTTAAATCCGGGATGATGGAGGGGATTTGGGAAGGGGAAAGCATGAGCACGGATTATGTAGCTGCCCTGGCAGCACATGACAGACTGTGTGTTGGCAACTGCAGAGCTGCCAGAGCCGAGGCTGCAGCAGTGGGGATGCGGATGTGGGGCCCGGCAGGGTTCACAGTCCTGCTGAACACCATTTATTTAAGGCTGCTGTGCGATCTGATGCACAGTTGCTAGGTGACCAGAGCCCAGGGATGCAGGGATAACATGGGAACGGCTGTGCAGGTCAGCCCTGGTCCGGCTCCTCAGCTTCACAGCTCCAAGATGGTCTCTGGGATGCATCAGGATGTGCCTCCAGCACGAGGAGTGGGATAAATGCAGAGCTGTGCAAGGGGATGCCACACACATGGGCTCCCCCTCAGCCCGAGCTCTCGGCCAGGAGAAGGGAACAGAGCCTTCCCCAGCCGCAGGTCCAAACCCTTCCTCTCCCTTGCAGTTCCCACACTCCTCCTGCCTCCAAATGCCTGCTTACCCTGTTGGGAAATCTCTTCTCACCCCGCCTGACTTGCACTGTTTCATCTGCCTACGGATCGGATAAGCTGACAAAATGTGCGGAACGCACCAAACGGAGCCGCTCCCTCCGTCCGCTCCCTGCGCCGCCGCTCCAAGGCCCCGAAAATCTCTCCTGCCATTAACACTGTAACAGAGCACGGCGTTTGCAGGGCCAAAGTAAACACGAAATCTGCAGGGATTTTTGTGGTATTGAGGACAACTTAACGACTGGAGCCTGAGGCAGATTTATTGTCACAATTCTCACTGAGGTCGGTAAAAGCCAGCGTGTTGCAAGCCAGTCGTTAACATTGGCTTTAAGGCTTTCACAGTTCTGCCTTGGGGAGTGGCAGAAAATGTTCCTGTGTGTTGCTGTGGGACTGAAGGTAAATGTGGCATCAGCTGCTCCTCACCGAAAAACCCTGGCCCCGTTAGTTTTGGCATAACCAGCCCCTCTTCCACCTTCCCCACCCTTCTCAAGCGAGAAAATGTTTTCTCCCACCTCCCTCTTGGAGGGCTTCACAGTCCCAGATGGGGGAGGAAAGGTGGGCTTTAACCCTATGGCAGCTCCTGGGAGCCTAAAAGAGGAGTCCTTCTTACCTTTTTCCCTATCAAACCATCAGGCATTTCATACCAACCACTTAAATGAAACCAGACTGCTTAGTCCCAGCAATTACTCATAAGCACCTTCTAATCACATCTAGTATTTAAAGAGAACAGAGAAGAATCTCGTTGGAGTGTAAACTCAGTGAAGGAGTCGCAGCTGCAAGGAAAAGCCTGTGTTACCCGGGCACACACCCTCCTTCACATCCCCCCATGTCCTTGCCACATGTCCCTGCCCCTCCCGAAGCACTCAGGGGGCAATCACCCCTTTGTCCCCTTGTCTTTTTACCAATAACAACATAAACAACAGTTAGGAGCGAGGGGATTTGCAAACATACATCCCAATATACCATATCCACACGTGCATTCCTGCAGCAGCGTGAGGGGTAAAACGAATCCACACTCCGGGGGAAAATGGGGAAAATGTTGCCCAGCTCTCTGGCCAGGCAGCCTGACCTTCCCGGGCGGCAGGGCCAGCCCCCACAGCCGCTCTCAGCAGCAGATCATAAGATCAGAGGTTGGCAGAGCCGCCCTCCCGTCTGCTGCACTGCGGGCCCTTCCCATCCCAGCCCAGATGAAGCTGTGAGGGAGCTGCTGCTGCTCCAGGCCGGAGATGCCATCCAGCCCACACCCGCCACCCGGCCCCCTGGGACAGAGGGAGGGTGAGACTCCGGCTTGGAAACCCCCCAGAGCACTTTCAGTCTTGGACAGTGCCTCTGCAGCTGCTCAGAAGCACGGGTTGTCCTTCTAGAAAGATCATCCCACAGGAAGCTCCCTGGTCCCCGACCACACTACACCACGGGTGATGCTGCCATCTCAGAGGGGGAGAGAAGAGGCAGAAGGGACCACTGGTTCTCCCCAGGGAAGGCCACAAGGATTGGGATCTGCAACAGAGTCCCCACAGGGCCAAAAGACAGCAAGCAGTACATGGCCGTGGACATAGAGAAGGCTGCAGCCTGTGAGGTGTGACATGTCCAGAGTGACCACACACTGGCACCTTGGGGACATCCCAAGCAGAAAGAAGAGAAGCAGGAGCATCTTCCCTTCTCTTTATCACTTCAGGTGGCAGAGATGCTCCTGAAGCATCCTTTCCAGTGGCACCAAGCTGCCTCCATCCCAACCTTGTCTGAGTTCGGGTGGCTCCTCCACCAATCCCTGTCTCCAAGTCCCAGCATGTTTGGAGCACTGGAAGGTGCAGGTTTGGCTGGCCATGAACTCTCCATGAGCACAAAAGACAGACATGGAGCAGCTCTCTGTTTTCCCAAAATTACTATCAAACATGGGGTTTGCATTAGACCACCAAGGGGGAGCAAGGGCAGGGCTTCTCTCTCTGCCTGCTACAGCAATTTTGGGGAGTTCCCCCCCACTTTTGGCAACAAAAATGGTTTGCTGCTGCGAGAACTGACACTAACTAAAGCTAGGTGGAATAAAAAGTCCCCAGCTCCTCAGTACCAGCATCGCATTGCCAGCCAGCACTCTCTCCCATCCAGGACTTCATCAAGGACTTTCCAAGAGTCTCTGGTTGTCCTCCAAAGGGGATCGCTGTCCTCTGCCAGCCCGGGACACCTTCGGGTTTGTCCAGGGCCACCACAGCACAGGATGGCACTTTGTCACCCTCTTGTGGCTTACAAGGGCTGGCAGGCTTGCTGTGGCTTTGTGGTGGCCACATCCAGGACCCCTGGTCCAGGGAAGGCAGGGGAGTGCCTTCAGCATCCTCCTTATTCCAGCATCCCTGCTTTGGCCTTTTGCTCCCAGGGATCAAGGGAGGCTGTCCACCCGTGGAGGAATGGCTCTCCCAGCTCTCCTGCCCCATAAGTCAGAAGTCTCCAAGGCAATTTCAAGTTCAAGGAAGAGCTTCCCTCAACCAAGACATTCCTGCCCACCCCACGCTCCCAGCAAGCCATGGAAAGTGCCTGCAAGTCATTCAGATTGGGCTGCTTTAAGGCACTCCCTCCTTCCCGGTTTAGGTGGCTGAAAATCTCCTACCCAATTTCCAACCCACCCAAATCTCAGCTAGGAAATTAAGCCGCATCAGCCTTGGAGACAGAGAGAGATTCATTCAGCTTTATCTGAAAGCCATTTCAAGTATGTCCAGATTCCTAATGAAACTTGGATAAAGCTCCAGAGATTAATAACAGTGCAGGGCTTTTTCAGATAATGGTTTTCTTCTGTTTCCAAGAGAAACATATATATATGTGCTTTGGTGGAATCTCTGCATACATTTTTTTGGCAGAAAAGCCAAAATAAATCCTTGTACTGCAACAACCCTCGAGAAAGATAAGGCAAAAATCTGTTTGCAATTTCTGTGTATTGTTGTCATACACAGATAAACGGGCATCTCTGGCCATGCTGCCCCCTCAGCAAGGCAGGGAGAACAGGGACTAATGTTGCTACAGAAGCCCATCTTGGCTGTCCCCATCAATGTAGGTCCAAATCTGGTCCCCCCACATGTTACTTCTTCACAAGCACATGTGAACATGTTGCTCCTGCCTTAAAGTTGAGTTTTTCTGGTACATCAAAGTTACATCAATCTGGAGAATGTGCTGGAGCCAGTGTGGGGTTGTGTCCCACTTGAGCAGGAGCAGAGTTCCTCACAGTTCACCTGGGAAGCCCACTGCCCTGCCCACCTCTGGCTGCTATGCCACAGGCATCAGGAAGGGCTCCAGACCTGTGACACGAGGCAAGGCTCATGCTGGACGTGCTCACACAAGTCTCCCCTGCCTTCAGACTGAACCCTGCCAGTGCAGGGTAGACCCTTGCAGGGTGTCACATCCCTTGTGGGGTTCCCCCTCAACCCACAGCCACTTGGTCAATGAGTACAGGTCCTGGGGAAGCTGTGTGCTTTTCAATTCTCCTCCTCCTGAGGCAAACTCCTAAGGAAGGAGCCCTCCATGATTGCCCAGAGCACTAATGCATCTGGCATCTGTCCACTCCACTCCCTTAACCACTGTGGCTTTTTCCATCTTCATAAGCAGGGGAAGCAATCAGCGTAATGAATGTCTCTGAGGCTCTCACTATGGCTCTCAGGATGTGCTAAACGAAATAAACACACATCAAGAGCCCATTAATGGGGCTCTCTCGTGCCCAGCAGCCACATTCAGGCACAAGGGATGCTAATGTACAAAGCAGAAACCCTCAGAAACAGAGGCCTAAATTCTTACTTTTTTTTCCTCTCTCTTTTTTACCCTGTTTTCAGATTGCTGCATCCCCACTGCTGGCACCTGGCTGTGCCCCACCAGGATGGTGCCACAGGGAGGGTGGTGGGACATGCTGCTGCACAGTGATCCTCCCCTGGGTGATCCATCCTGCTGAGCCTTCCTCTCTTTCCCAGCCTCCCAGACTCTACACAAGGGGAATTCAGAGCAAACCAGCTGGCCACAGGTGGTGGTTATGGTCAGGGACTGTGGGACAGAGACTGCCAGGCTGGGGGGACAAATGCTGGTGGTCTGGTGGGAGCACAAGCAAGAGCCAATTGTCCTGAGGCAAAGTAGTAGGATGCAGCCACAGCAGTGGGGCAGGTCACTGCTTAAAAACAAGGGGTTGTTCCTCCTTTCTCAGTCTATATTGTGGCACTGAACCAGGAGCAAGAGTTTTGCTCTGCTCAGAATGGAGCTGAGGAAGCTCAGGATGCTGGAAGAACACAAACCACAGCTCAGGTCCACAGCAGGACCCCGGCAGAAGCAGCCCCTGCCTCCCCCTGCTGCCTCCTTCCCCTCCTTTTCCTGCCTTTTGACTTCAGCTGGAGCAGCAAAGGATGCCCGATGAGAGAAAAATAATCCCCCAGATCCCTGGCTTCATGAAGGCAAACAGAGCCCCTTCCCTCTCCTCCCAGGTAGAGCTGCTGAGTCCTGGATCAACACAGCAGAGCTGTTGTGGCTGTTGGTGTTGGCCGTGCTGCAGGCGAGGCTGCCAGGCCTTTTAACAGGGATAGGCTTACAAAGGAGAGCAAGAGCCTGCGGGAAAGCAGGGCTGGGCTGGGGGCTGATTAATAATAACAGCCCTTCTGCTCACTGCATCGATGTACATTGGATCTACTCCCCAGAAATATGAGAAATTAAATGGCTTAATGCTACTTGATGTTCAGTGCCAGCGCTGAAGAGCTGCCACGCCAGCAGACACACAGGCAGTGAGACACAGCCAGAGACACACTTCCAATCGAGGTTGTTAAGCATATTGCAACAAAATGTTAATGTCACGTCTTCTGCTCGTTGGAGTTCTCAAATCTGTTCTTTCAGCTACCAAATTTAAAAGACTGCTTTATATTTCGCAGGCTTAGAGGTGACTTTTTCCCCCCAATTAATTAGCTTGAAACTAAAAGGGCTGGGTCACTCTGAGTTCCAGTGATGGAGCTGTTGGGATATGTGTATATATACATTTTTTAATATTTTTCTTTTCACTTCTGAGCTGCTCCTTCTCATCTGGCAGCAAGCTGCCAGAGAGTGAGTCAATATTATTCGATGCCTGCCTCATAGCTTAGGGGAAATGATCTGATCACCCCAAGCAAAGCCTCAACAGCAAGTGGCCACATCACAGCCCTCAGGTTTGGCTCTGTGAGTCCATCCTGGCTGTGGGGCCAAGGAGAAGGCAGGTGTGGGGACACAGCTTTCCAGAGGGGCCAAGGGTAAGCTGGAGGTGCTGGGGAGGGCTGTGATTCACCAGGTCAGGCTCCCTTGATCTTGTTCTTCCACCTTGTGCAAAAATCCTATGAGCATTAACATGAGAACTGAGTATCATTTATAACCCCTGAAGTCCCCAATGGACTTCAGTCCCCAATGGCAACGTGGAGCAGATGTTTCAAACCTAAACGCTGGTTTCACCGCTGGCAAAGTGTCATGGGCTTGGTTTGGCCTCCCGAAATGCGGCTGGTGATATTAAGGAATGTGACTTGGACACCCAGCTCGGGGAGGGCACCTGTCACCAGGCTGGTGGGGATGCTTGAAGGATCCTCAATGTACTTGCAAAGCTGCCCAAGCAAGGCTGAGCAGCAGCAGGGCCTGAGCACAAAACAATGCCATGATTCATCTGAGATTGCCATAACCCATCGGATTTCATCAGGATGCCGTGGCATTTAAAATGGCATTTCCTCCCATCTGCTGCGCATTAGCAGACAAAGAAAAAGGAGGAGGGGGGAGAGAACAGCAAAACAAAGGGGGGGAGAATAAAACGGGATTCCTGAGTCAGATTGTTCCCGAAGCAGCTCCTTGTCCTTGCAAAGCCCGAGCCCACCGGCTGGGCAGAGGGCGGAGCGCTGGCCATGGGCAAATCGCCTCCGGGGCTTCCCGGCTGCAGCCCAGCAAATTGCCCAGACGGGTGAGATCTCCGTGACTCAAATCCCTGCCGAGCAGCACCTGGCAACCCCCTCCACACCCAGAGCTGCCCAACCAGGGGCTCCACTGAGCAAATCTCCACAGGCTAATTTCGTCATTTCCTCTGCTTCTCATCCCTCCTCAGATTTTCCTTTGCTTTGTACCTCCCTTCCCTGACTCACCTTCCCTTAGGAATAAGAACCCCTTTCTCTGTCCACTGTTCCCCCTTTGTCTCTCTCTGCCCATGCTCCCACCTTCTCTCCTCGCTGTCCCTCAACACCTTTCTTCTCCATCTACCTCTTGCATCTTGTCCTGCCCCATCTCCACCTCCTCCACATTCCTTTCTCTGCTCAGGCCAGGTGGTGCCCCCAGGGCTCTTTCCAGGAGGCAGGGGGCTTGAAGCTCTTTTGACAGGGCACTCTTAGCAGGGAAATTCAGCTCAGGTACTGAACTGGGCCATGAACCTTCTAAACATGACTTGCACTTTCAGCCAACACTCTGACCCATGAGACACATCAGAGTTACTTGTTGGGGGCCACAAGGGTTGTGTCCATGGCCACCCATCTGACCATGCTCTGGAGCCAAAGCAGAAGGAGCATCGTGCCTGCAGCTCACGTTCTGGATGGGATCAGCAGCCATGGAACATGTCAGGTGAGGAGCAACCAGAGCACCTCTCCTCTTGTCCCTGCTCCACCACTGTGGTGTAAACACCAGCAGCCAGAGGCAGAAACTTCCTTGGGCAAACAGCCTGGGACTTTGCCCCGTGATCCCTATGGATCACAATCCCTTCATTCTGCAAGCCCTCAACAGGCATCAGCAACCCAAACAAAAGGCAAGACTGTGACCCGAGACGTGTCCCACACTGCTACAACACATGGCATGCCAGGGTGGACAAAGACCTTAGCCTGAAGCTTGGAGAGCAGCAACATGTCCCTGCAAGCCCAAGGGTCCTGCAGAGGTGCCTGGGGGCTGCCAGCTCCCGCTGGGAAAAGCACAGGAAGGACAGTGCTCCCCAGGCTGCAGGCACGCTCCCTGACCCCAGGCTTGGCTGCGACACAAGCAGTCATTCAGAACCGAATAGGTGTGGACAAGTTTCACCTCAAGCAATAACCAGGGAGCCTGTGAAAGTGGCAGCAAGCAAAGACCTCAGCTTGAAGGCTGAGGGCAGGGAAGGGCTGTGTGGTTATTAGCAGACAGAGCTGAGCTGGCTCCTCAATTACAGCTGTTTTATCCCGTCTGGACTTCCAACAGTTTCCTCCGATCTCGTCGTGACTCAGTGTCTTGGCATGGAGAACACATACCTGAGAGGTTGGCTTTTGAAATCCACCAGGGACATTTCACCTTCCTAAAATAAAGAGTGGGCAAAATATTTTCAACCTCCTTCCAAAAAATGTGCACACAAAAAAAACTACCACTCCTTAATAAGCACATGTTGTTGGGTCTCAGCTGGTTTTGGGCTGGGGTAGATTTTCCTGGTTATAATCATGTAGCTGTTTGCTGACTGAATAGCTGTATTTATTTTTTGACATGTTTACTAACCACCTCAAATACCTTCTCTACCTGTAATTGTGGTGCAGCATACATATTATTTTTTTTCAGATTTCTTCATTCAAGTGGGTTGTGTTATTCCCAGGCCCCGCGCTGTGGTTTGTGGAGCGTACTCGTGGTTTGAGGGTATGAAGCTCTGGACTCAGGTGACCCTGAACTACGGCAGACTGGTGAGGAGATACTTGGTGGGGGCAGGGGGAAAATTGAGTCAATTTTTCAAGCTATTTGTGCATGGGTGCTCAGAGCTTTAAAATCCTCTATTTGCCTTTCTCAGCAGTCTCTCCTGAAAGCGTTTCCTCCTGTCTGTGCCCATCTATCTTCCTTCCCTCCATGCTTTTTTGAAGTTGGTCAAAGCCAAACCCTTTATGCTTTCTAGTGCATGTGTGCCCTGAGCCACGGGAGAAGAGGGGAGGCCTGAGAACGCAGCAGAGCAGGGGCTTGTTGCATTTTGGCACCCAAACGCTGGGTTGCTTTCCCCAGGCACCCCGTTTGGAGTCGTCCCTTGGCACGGAGATCAGAGGGCTCTGGAAAAGCTAGGCTGGCAGAACACCTCCAACCCCCCTGCAGGGCTGTGCTCCTCTCTCCTGCCCTACCTGACCTGAGGGTCTCCTTGCACTGTCCCACCCCTGCAGGTCGGCAGGATGTGCTCCTCTCCTTTGTCTCTCTGTCGGCATCTTGATGACTTGCTAATCTGGTCACCTGCCACCCTCCCAGTGCTAAATGTCCCATCCGCCCTCCCCTCAGACCTCTCCAAACAGTGCTTGTGCAACTCCCTGCACCACACAAGCCTCCATTAATAGTTTGACATTTGTTTCAAGATGTTTGGAGAGCCCGGGACAGACCCTGAGCCCGGGGCAGCAGCTCCTCTAATCACCAGCTGCTGGTGGGAGCTGGGTTAATGTTCAGATTTGGGGTTTTTTTCCTTTATATAAACAAAGCAAACTGAGTAATTCCTGGAGGTATAAAGCCATTCCAGACCATGTCAAAGTAGGTCCAAAGCTGTTCATTCATATCCCTGCAGCCGACAGAGCTCTTTTTGGGCTCCAGGGGCTCAATCTGCACCCCACCTCACTTTCAGAGGCCATGAACAGCATCCTCAGGCTGTCTCTGTCCACTCAGCCCCATCCACAGCCTCCCCAGGAGACACCCTTCTCTGCTCTCTGCCCTGGGAGGCTTCATCTGCTTTTCCTCTCCAGTTAGGGCCGCAAACCAGGCCACCAGCTGAGACTTTGTGCCTCAGGTCACCTCAGAGCAGGCAGAGCTGTGCTGGGACACTGTCACAGTCCAGCCACCCCACCACCGAGTGTGCTGAGGCCACATCCACGCCAGGCTGCAGTGACACTTGAGCAGGGGGAGGTCAGCCCCAGAAAGGGCTGCCCAGGTGTGGGGTTCTTTTACAGGAGCTGTAAAACTGCCACCTGGACCGTGGCTTTACAGCCTTGGACCACGCTGGTGTCAAAGACGTTCGGTGCAAGAGCCAGCTGGAGCCAGGCCAGTTTTATATTTAATCCTGCCTATGAGTACAAATACAGGGTCTGTATTTTGAATGAGCGACAGGCGCACCACGGACATTATTAAACCTTCCAAAAATAAACCCCTGCCAAAGTGATGGGAGCCAGATTTTTCCTGGAAAGTATCAGCACGGGGCGAGGGGTGGTAGAGGGGCAGCCCCTCCCTCACAGGCCCCTGTCCAACAGCTGCTCTGCATCAGGAGCAGCTTCTTCCCTCTGGCCCTTTGCTTATTTAAGCCCCAAAAGCGCCACAGTGGCTCTTCCAAGCAGCTCAAAGTCCACTCAGCACTAAATCAGCTCCGAGGATTCGCCTTCAGAGCACTGTGCACGAATGTTACGGAAAACTGCTCTGAAATATATAAAATTGCATATGGCGTTGGTGAAGCAGCCCCGGCTGTGCCGCCCCCGCCGTGGCCGGCCCGTCCTTTCCCCCCGCCGCTCTCTGCTCGGCCCCAGCTCCTGCCCGGGCTCTGAGGGGCGCAGCTCCGGCCGTGGGGTGACCCCTCCGCTTCCCCCGCTCCTGCATTCCCTGCCACAGGGATTGCGGGACCCCCGCCAAGTGACCCCCGCTCTTCTTTGTCCCCCATCCCCAGCCGAGGGGGTGGCAGAGCCCCTCATGGCCTGAGCCCCCTCTGCCCTTCCGCTCTCCCCATCTCCCCCCGGGGGCGGCATGAGAGACCCCACGGGGCGATCTCCTCCTTCTTTCTCCCATTCCCCCGGGGCGGTGTGAGGGACCCCCCTGAGGTGACGGACCCCTCCCCACCGGGTGCCCCCATTGGAATCCCCCGGCACTACGTTTCCCACGGGGCCGCGCGGCGGAAGCGGAAGTGGCGTCTCTCCGGCGCGGCACGCGAGCCGCGCCATGGCCGCCGACGGCGGCGGCGGGCGGGAGCTGCTCGCCCTCATCCACCAGCACCTGCTCCGCGGCGGCTTCGCGCGGGCCGCCCGGGAGCTGCAGGCGCAGAGCGGGCAGGTAACGGCGGCCGGGCCGGGCGGCGGGGAGGGAGCGGTCCCGGAGCGCGGGCCTCGGCGGGGCCGCAGGGCCCGGTCCCGCCTCGCGCCCTCACCGACCCCGGGAGCGCCATGTGGGTGCCGGGCGCGCCGCCGGCCGGGGCCGCTCGCCGGCCCGCAGGTCCGTGCTGCACCCACGTGGTGTCCCGGCACCCAGGCGGTGCTCCCGGTGCCCGCGGGCCGTCCCGCCCCGAGCCGCCGGGGAGAGGGCTGGCTGCCCGCCCGGGAGAGCCGCCCGTAGCGGGGAGCTGCAGCTCCCCGAACACGCGCTGCTCCGGGAGAAGGCTCCGGGGGAACACGCGGCCCTGAGCGCGGCGGGGCGGGCAGTGGGCGGGATTCACCGGGAGGTGTGTGCGGGGAGACGCGGCCCCGCTCTCCCGGGGAGGCGTGGATGTGTCCCCGCGGCCGCTGCTTCTGTCTCGTGGTCACATCCCGAAACGGGGCCGGTGCCTGACCAGTGTTCGCTCTCCTTTCACAGAAACTGCTCCCTTCCCTCTCGACCTCTCTCGAGGACATCTTTACCCACTGGGAAAAGTAAGTCACAGGAGGGAATGAGTGTCAAACAGATCCTAGACTGTGCTGGCGTCTAGGCTGCATGGCATGTGTGATTTTTATTTGTTGCAATTCCATGTTGTCACGGGATTTCTGAGGATAACTGTGCTCAGTAGGATTTTCTCCTAACCTCTGGTTTCACAGCAGTTCACTTCAGATGTTCAGGATTGTGCTGGTTTAAAATTTCCTGAGCTTGGAGATAAGTTGTTACTTAGTTTTGAGCAGCTGATGCTGTTTGTGCTGCTTGATCCTGGAGTTTTGTGGAGCTCAGAGTCATGCTTTACTGTAAGAAATCTGTTCCCCAGTTCTGTTTCACTTTCTTTTTAAAGCCACGTGCTTTGCAGGATTACTGACCCAAGAACAGAGAAGTTGAGCAGATGCTGAAATGCCAGAGCTCTTACATGGACCTAAACCTTGGCATAGATCACAGATGGTCTGACTCAGAGGAAATCTCTTGGTTCCAGCCTGTCCTTTCAAGTCCTTGCATGCTCCAAATGCCTGCCTGCATCGATATCCCCCATTTGGAGGTCTGCAGGAGAGAGCCTTCCCATCTGTGATATTTGCTCCCACCCCATGCTTGCTTTGGTTGGATGTTGGGGTGCAGCACTGCAGAGAGGCCTGTGGCAGCCTCAGAGCTGGATTTCTGGGAATCTGTGGAGTTGGGAGCACTGCAGTGAGGATCTCCTTAGCGTGGCCTTGCCAGCAGCCTTGGGAAGGGTTTTTTCAAAGGTGCTTTCTGCTCAACACCTTGTGCCTTGCTCTTGTTCTCCATACCTGAGCAGGAGAAAGGCTGCATCTAGGTGAGGGTGTAGCAGCACAGAAATAGGTTTTCAGTTCCTCCCTCTAACAGTTTGTTGCTCTCATGGGTGCTGCTGGTGCCCTTCCCCTGTGCTGGTTATTCTGCCTGCTGCAGCAAACCCTCCCAGACACTGTTGCTTTTAAACTTGAGGTGCAACAGGGCATTTGCATCAGGTTTAAGTCCTTTTTCTTCAGTGTCACCCTTCTGTTCTGGTCCTGCCCCACAAAGACATGTTGTTCCTGATCTGTCTGAGTTCTGCCTGGTTGGGAGTCAAAATGAGGGGTGTGTTGGCCAGTATCTTTATCCTGGGGTGCTCCTGTGAGTGAGCTGTCTTTATCACATCCTGTTGCTTCATAGGCTTTTGGCCCAAAAATGTCCTTCCTGCATCTACCCTGTGGCTCTTGCCCTTCTCACCCAGGCCATCCCTGGTGCTGTTCTCCAGAAACTCTTCCAGAGTGACCCTAAAGCTGAGACTTGCAGTTCCTGGAGTGGCCTCCCTCCAGAGCTGATTTCCTCTTTCCTGGGAGCTGGGGAAAGCTGGACCAGCTCAGCCCTAGGAGCAGCCTGAGTCCTGCAGAATGCCACAGGGACAGTGCTAGCAGACACCATTTCTTCCCCTCACAGGGCATCCCTGAGCTCCTGGTCACTCACAACAAATTCCACATCAGTCTCTTGTGCTGTCAGCTGCCACTGGATCAGGATGGTGTTGCACCATCAGAGCTGCCTATGTGGGCTGCCCTGTTGCTTTATTAAAGGGATTATTGGAGTAGTTACAGGACTTTCTAAGAGCAAATGTGCCTTTGGCTTAGCCTGCTTGCACAAAACTCACTGTTAAGTTGTGCTGCCAGAACACTCTGACATCAAGCACAATCTTTACTCATCAAATTGTTAAATTAATCTTGTTTTTAAAACAGATGAACAAATAAAGCTGAACTGGCCCAGAAGTGAGGATATTTGCTTCTGATAACTGTGTGTCCCGGGGCTCAGAACCATTGATGTGTAAATCACACCGGAATGTTCCCAGTGTTGCCTTGTAATAAAACAAATGTGTCATATTTAATTCTCAAATGAAAACATGGGTATCTTTAGCCACATCATCTGTTCTGGTACAGGTAGGATTTAGAGCCTGCAGAAATCTTTCTCCAGCTTAATGTTTTAACCCAGCTGAGCAGCTCAAGTGTGAATCCTTATGTGTCCTCTTTCTCCACTTTTTCTAACACATCTTCTGGAGGTCCATCCACTTCCTTTCTTAAACCTCTCTGCAACCTGGCTTTCCCGCCCTTTTGACTTGGGGGCCCAAGTTCAAATGGCTTTTGTACCCTTTAGATTGGCTTCTCCTGGCCCTGTGGAATACCAGGGCCTGGTATTTTGGGGATATCTGCCCTGTAGCTGCCCCTGGAGAAGGAATTTGTTCTGTAGGATGCCTTCTATCAAGCACCAGCCTGACTGTATGTTTTTATTTCTCTGTTAAAGTGAGAAACAGTCTGCCTAGGGCACAGAAAAATCATTTAGGTTCAGTATTTCTCCTGAGTGTTGCAGGAATATGTTGCTTTTGGAAGTTTACTGAGGACTGGAGATGTCCCTTGGAGGTTAGGGAAGTATTTCCCACCCCCTTAGGAATTCCTCTGTAGAGAAATTACACTGCCTATTCTTAGGCTGGAGCCTGATCTGAGAGTGAATGAATAATTATATTCTAATTTGTTCAAGATATTTTTACCCCATTTTGACACCTATTGTCTTCCCTCAGAACTCCACCAAATTCCAAGAGAAGAAACGTCAGTGATGAAGAGGCAGCCATCCCAGAAAAGATCAGAGTTCCTGATCCCGTGAGCAGCTCTGAGAGCTCAGAGAAAGAAGAGGATGAGAAAGAGAAGGCAAAAGCTGCAAATGGTAGGAGCCTTTTATCTCCCTGGAGTTGACAGAGTAGGACTGGAGACTTGTAGGAGCAGCCCAGCTTGCTTGGCTGGAGAAAATGCTTGTAAAGTGATGGCTCTTCGTTTGTGCTCATAGAAAAATAGGACAACTAATTTAGCACCCCCTTCTTATGTGGAATTTTGGAGGAACACAGATGTCTGCTGAAGCTAGAAAAAAAACCTGTTATGATTCATTGGGGAGGGATGGTGGTGTTCCTTGGATGAAGCTTTGGGAACCTCTTTCTGCACCTTCTAGTTGGTCCTGGGTGTGTGCTGGGCCAGCAAAGGCAGGCCTGTTTCATGGGTCAGGCAAGGGTTTGTTAGTTTGCCTGGAAAGCCTCTGTCTGAGGTGGGGTTAGATCTCCCATGCAGCTGATGTGGGAGGTGTTGGCTTGCAGAGTCTAACAAAAACTTGTGTCTGATATATTTTGGCAGATCAGTCTGATCTGCTGTAGACCAGCCTTTAGAAAACTGCAAATCTTGACAGATTCCCTGTCTTGGTGGCTGGGAGAGGAATGGGGTAGAGGAGCAAAGCACTTGCGTGTCACAGGGACAGCAGTGGTGATGATCTTGCGTCAGTTGTGCAGATGCAAACCAAGGACTGAGTTGGTGTGAGAAACACTCACACAGCTGCTCTGTTGCTCTCTCCTGTGCAGCAGCCAGCCTTTCTCTGGCCACGAACTCAGTAGTGAATATAGAGAGCAGTGAGGAAGATGAGTCCTCGTCGGAAGAGGAGGCTCCGGCTGGGAAAGGTGCAGTGACGGTAAGGCAACGCTCCTGGCTTTGGAGGCTGGTGGTGCTCTGAGGCCAGGACTGTCCCAGACTCCTGAGCATGTGTAGAATTGTGTCCTGGGGTGGAAATCATGTTTAAATGACCCTCCTGTGCTGCCATAAGCCTTTTCTTAGATACCTGTGCCCCAAATGCTGCCTTGAAGAGCTCTATGGCTTACCTTGCTGCCACATTACTGTTGTGGGTACAATGCCTCCAGTTTAGCTCCTCATCTGTGTGTAGCCTTCTAATTTCCTTTATTGCCCATAGGTGACAGCAGCTGTGGTGGGTGGCAAAGCTGCCAACTCCCTGCATTCTCCTCCCAAGCCCGCTGCCCCAGCAGGCAGAGCAGCAGGGCTCTCTGCTGCTGACACTGCTGCGCTCTCTAACAAGCAGCAGCCCAATGCCCTGGCTGCAGCTCCAGCCCCGGCCAAGGCCCAGAAACTGCCCGGTCCTGGGAAGCCTGGACATGCCACAGCAGCTGTGGCCAAAGTAGGACAAAGCAAAGCACCAGTAACGACCAAAGTGCCGGAAAGTTCCAGCAGCAGCAGCAGCAGCTCTTCATCCGAGAGCGAGGAGGAAGAGAAGACGCCGACTGCGAAGGCCCCGGCCCCCAAAGCGGGTAAGGAGCCTGCAGGGTGGTGTAGATTGTGAGCTCCAGCTCTGCTGCAGACTGGATCAGAGACGTGCCTTCAGCATGTTCCTTTCAGCTCCCTTGCTGGAAAGCTCAGAGTGATGCTTGTTCCTTGGGGAGGCTGCTAGAACACTGCAAAGCAGCCAGCTCCGGAGCTCCGTGGGATGAAGCAGCGTGCTTGCT
Source organism: Dicaeum eximium (assembly GCA_013396995.1). NCBI lineage: Eukaryota > Metazoa > Chordata > Aves > Passeriformes > Dicaeidae > Dicaeum > Dicaeum eximium. The sequence goes on along the minus strand of VWZP01009947.1, from coordinate 77,446 downwards.
CCATTTCAAGCAGCAGATCCTGTGCTAAGATGTCTGGCAGCACCCAGCACGTACCCAGGGGTTGGGGCTAACAGTGTAGCATGTCCGGAGGAGGTGCAGTACTAATGCTGTTGGTACTTTCAGCTTTGTGGAAAGGCTCTCCAGTGTTTTCTATTTATTCCCAATTGCAAAGTGATTAGTTTTGGGGTTTGAAGTCTTCAGGGAAATCTTTAAATGCTTTGAAGTGTGTCTGTGTGTTGGAGGAGGAGGGTGAGAAATAGATCATTTTAGTTCTGGAAATGATCCTCCTCCTTATCCAGAGGAGGCCCAGCCAGGCTGGGTGCCCCTGCAGGGAGCTGTGTGTGGCTGGACAGCACCCCATAGGGTCAGAGGGTGGCCAGGAAGCATTTCCCAGCTCTGCCTGCATCGAGGAGAGGTGTTTGTGGGCCAGCATTTGTTTGGAGAAGCTGTTCCCAGGAGGCCATTGATGTTTTCAGCAAGGCTAGGTCCTCTTCCCTGCAAATTCCCTTAGCTCTCTCTGTAGCTTGTTTTGCTTCTCTGATTTCAAAGGCCACGTTAGCATCATGCTCTGGGGGCTCAGAACAGGCAGCAGCTGTGACATCTCCTCACTTGTGTTTCAGAGCTGGCAGCTGGGGCTGAGAGCAGCAGTGAGGAATCAAGTGAGGACACATCCTCTGAGGAGGAGCTGGCAACTCCAGCCGTCCAGGTAACCTCTCCAGCATGGATTCTTTGTCCCTAGGAAATCACTTCCCTTTGAAGAAGAGAGGAAATGCTGCAGTGGTGTATTCTGGCAGCACCCCTTACCTTGGGTGTGTGAGATCCCCAAACCTAAGACCACAGCACATGCTATGTGGCTGAGAGCCCCACTAAACCCTGCCCACATCAACCATTCTATTCCAGTTTCTTCTAGTGCCTGAAGCTGAGGGAGATCCTTGGATCTGTAGGAGGTGATTAGTATGCAGTTTGATGGATATAGTCAGGCAGTCCATGGAGAAAGTGACTTGCTTCAGATATTCCTCCGCTCATGGGTCTGAAAAAACCTGTCCTGGTCAAAATTAGCAAGGTAGCTTGCTTTAAAACAGATTCCATGCAGTTAGAGCTTTCAACCATTGTCTTCTGAGGTGTTACCTGATTCTCCTATTCCCTTTTGTTCCCCCTGTTGCCAGGCCAAGCCAGCTGTGAAAACAGTGCAGTCTAATGCAGTACCTGTGAAAAGTGCACCTGCTGCTCCAGTATCCCTTAAGAAGAATGCAGTGAAGCAAACATCACTGGCAGCAAGCCAGGCCAAACCTGCATCAACAACGGTTCCTGGGGCTGCACAGCCCCATGACACATCAGAGAGCAGCAGCTCATCAGACAGTGAAGATAAGGAACGTCCATTAGTAACCCAAGTGTGTGTCTCTGAGATCCTCCCTCTCCTTGCATGCCTCTCAGGGCTAGGAACTGCAGTGAAAGGAAAATTTTGTAAATGCATGTAGTGTGTAGCAAAGTCATGTTGGGGGTGGGAGGAAGGAGGTGTGAGGTGTTAAAAGGCACGTCCATGTCTTTGCTCTGAGCTTTAATCAACCCATCGTGCCTTTCTTAGAAAAATCCATCAGTACTTTTAAAAGAAAAAAAAACCCCAGTGATTCTTTTCCCACCTGAAGAGGCAAATTATCATGGTGGAATTTGCTTCTCAGGTATAAATTGCAACAAATAGTATCTCATTTGTCAAACTGTAGTGCAACTCAGCTTCCCTGCTGTGGAGAGTGCAAAGTGCTGCCTTGTACCTCACTGAGGGGACTGGTAGTAGCAGCAGGCTGATGAAGAAAGCTAGGTGAAAGAATTCCTTGTGTCCTGCTAGTCACTAATCTTCCTTCAGGGTTTGCCTTTCCCAGGGGGCTCTGAAAGTTCTTCCCTTGGTTACAGTCTGAGCAAATGAATTATGCTGCTGTGGGATTTGCCTTATTTCACTCTGTTCATATCTTGTCCAGACAAAGCCACCTCCAAAATCCTCCCAGGCCGTCCCATCCCCAGTGAAACCTACACCAGCAGCATCACTCTCTGTCAAAGCAGCTCCAGCAAAAACAGTTCCACTGTCCCAAGGGAAGACAGCACCAAAAGCAACAGTGCCAAAGCAGGCTAAAACCTCACTGGCAAGGACTGCTGTTCCCACGAAGCCTGCTGAAAGTATAAAGCCAGTGGAGAGTTCTGCCTCATCATCCAGTGAAGAGGAAGATCTCCCTGTGCCCATCAGCCAGAAGGTAGGTGCTGCATTCAGCCCGGTGCCAAGGGATGGGATATGCAAGACAAGCACTTATCCCTTAAATGCTGCCACTGATCTCCTTGAAACATCAGGAGTGTCTTGTTTCTCAGCCCCTCAGAGAGGAAGATCTTTCTATTTGGAAGCAAGTACAGCCTCACTCTTCTCAGGCAGTTGTACCAGAGGAGGTGGGAGGCAAATGGTTTGATACCAGCTATTCACTCGTGCCCTGCCCTCTGGAGTGGCCTTGTGTGCAGGGTCACAAGGTAGCTTGGTCTTGGCTCTCCTGTGAGGGTTTGGTCAGAGTTCTCAAACCAAAGGAGAAGGACTGAGAGCTCACACTGAACTCAGGTGCGTAAACTCAAAGGGGTGCAAATCCCTTCCTGAGAGCATCCCTAGGCACATTGTACTGAGACCTTCTGCCTCAAGTCAGAGCTGCAGGGGCCTTCAGAAAGTGCCCTGAAAGCAGTCTGTTGGAGATGCAGCCTTACTGTCTGCAAGGGAGGAAGGGAAGCTGGGGGTAGAGCTTCACATGTCCTTGCAAGGAGGCCCTTTGTCAACACATCCTTTGACTGTTGACAGGCAGGAGCCAGCGAGGCTCTGCATTTTTGTCTTCATAGCCTTGGTCTGCTAAAGTGGGTGGAGGGGGACGTTTCTCTCACAGTTGGCTCTGTTCTGCTCTCTTCCCGCATGATGGATTATATGTGAGGATTCAGCTCTAGGTGACAGGAACAACTATTTGATAGCTGTGCCACTGTAAAACTATCAAGATTTGTCCATTTTAGCAGGGTTTATGTGCTGGGATAGGTTTGTGTCCTCCAGTGTTGATTCTGTGAAGCTTTCAACAGCAAGTTTTACCTGCTCATTTAACCACTTCAGCATCTTCCCTCTTGCAAACTGACATTTACCCCTCAACAGCCAGAGTCAACAAAAGGAAGAGCTTGTCATCTAGGGAGCTCTATTTTTGCCGTACAGGCTGTTCCTTCCCGTGTTAGTAGCCTACAGGCAGAGACCACGAGTGAAGCCTGAAGATAAACCATTGGGCTTAGCTGTGTCCACAGTCCTGTCCTCCCAGTCAAACTCTTGTTAGCTCATCCCTCACCATCTGCTACTTGGGCATATGCTAACCAGTGACTTACTGTATCCTGCAACTTCCTCTGGGTTCTGTGCAAGATCCAAACAGATACAGAGCGTTGGAAGCTGCTTCATCTTTCCCTGTGGGGGTGGATTAGCACAATTAAAATGAACATCATGCCTAAATTGAACTGCTTAATTGGTATGTTTACCCCTGAAGACTCAGAATATTTAGTCAAAGAAGTTGACAAGGTGTTTGCATATTCTGGGGGGAAAGGATGGTGATGGGGGACAGTCTGACCTTAACTATGCTGTGAGCTGCTTTTCTTTTGGAACTGCTAATTTTGCTCTGCTGCTGCTTTCCTGAGTGTTTTGAGCCAAAGGTGGCACTTGAGCCCTCTATAGACAGGCTTTGGCTTCTGTTTACAAGGAGTGGGTGTAAGATACACGTGCATCCATGTGTTAGGAACCCGTGTCTTCCTTGAGCATCCCAGGAAAACCCGCGTGGGTTGTGCTGACAGAAGTTGTGCCAGCAACTTTTAATCTTGGACTGCAGGCTGTGTGGGGAGAGGCCAAATCTCCCCAGGAGATGGAGAGTCTCTTTTTCTCCTTGAACCCTGTTCCCCCTCCTGTGAGGTGGCAGTTGCCCCTTGGCTGGGCCATGACAGGGCTGAGATGCTGGTCCTGGTGCTGGTACATGGTGCTCACACAGGCAGTGCTGGAGTGTGATTTTACAACGTGCTGGGCGCACGTGGCTCAGTGTTGTTCCTCCTCTTGTCATGCAGTGCTGCAGGATGCAAATGGACCCAGTGAGTGGCAGATGGGTTGTGCGGGAGCTGAGTCATCACACTCACGGAGCCACAGGCAGCTCCTGCTTCGGGGGCTGGAGAGGGAGCAGGAAAAATGATTTCCTCTTGAGTTATTTTCCTCCTCTCTGAGTTACTTCAGTACCTGTGACTCTCAAGCTGTCAGGAGCTCTCTGCCTGTTACCTGCTCCCTGGATGCAACTTGGCTGTGCTGTTGGCCAGATCCCACCTGAGGCTGTCATCTGTCTGATGTGGATGGATGGACGATGGCTGCCTCCCAGGAAGATCTGAGACTGTGTAAACCTTATGGTTGTTTCTATGTGGATGCTGATTTGTTCTTTCTGTGTTATGATGCCCCTGCATGGCAACTCTTTCTCACTCCATTGCTAAGTTAGGAAATGGAGCAGCCCTGTGCTGTACATCCACATAGAGGGAGAAGCCAGACCATTGCTTTGAAGGGCTTAAAACTGAGTGAGCTTAAAACTCAGTGGGCTCTGATCTTGCTAAGCTCTTCCAGTGCACAGCAGTGTTCAGAACAGCAGAGAGGAATTAGCACGTTCAGAGCAGTGTATGTGAATTCTTCTGACTGCTTCAAGTACTTGTGTCTCTTCAGCATTGCAAAGCTGGCCTCTCTCCTGGAGATTGTGACTCATTGGTATCAAAACAAAACAGAGAAGTGAGGTTTGCGGTCCCCCCCCCCCAGGCACTTGTGGAGGTTTCTGTTTCTCTAAGCAGAGTCAAAATGTGCTTGGCTCGTTCAGAGAGCTGTTCTGTAATGGGATAAACATGCAGATGCTGTTGTCTGTTTAGTGTTTGGCTTGGAGATGATAAACAGTGCCCCAATGGCAGCCCATGGCAGGGCTGTGCCAGGAAGCACAGTAGGATTGGTCTTCCCAAAAGGCTGCTACACTGGTGCTCTCTGCTGTGGGGGTATCACTGCATTAGCAGCATAGCAGGGATGGTGCAGCTGGGCAGGAATCTCTCAAGGAGCACCAAAGCAGGCTGGCATCACATGCAGGGTGCACAGGGCCTGCCTGCCCTGGCAAACATGATGTACTCCTTGGCAGAGCAGCCCAGAGATGAGCAGAGCACTGCCAGCCTGGGGAATATCTGCAGGGGACGAAATCCCCAGATCATTCCACAAGTGCTTTCTCTCCTCTGCCATCACTAACCTTCACTGTGCAGGAGGGGGATCTGCAGTCCTTGGGGAGGGGCCAGGAAGAGTCTCACCTGGCAGTTGTGTACCTGAGGCACAGGTAACTGTGGCTTCCTAGTGGTGACACAGCAGGAAAAGCGGCTTGTGCTGTGTCCTGGAACATCTAGGTGTTGACAGGTGCTGCAGAAAGCCCAAGTGAATGTCAGAGGTCTTTTGTTGTCTGGAGATTTCTAAATTCTGAGACTTGTTGACAAATCAGCTTCCAAGTTGAGTCACACTCTGTCTCTGCCTGCCCTGTATTCCCAACCCTTGTGTCAGCCCTGTGTCTACAGTGAGTTCTCTAGCGGCTCTAGGCTGCAGCTGCTCTAATGTTGACTCTGAATCTTGCAAGTGTGATGGCCCAAGGCTTCCCAGCTCCTACTGATTCTCTGAACTGTGGGTAGGTCGTGCTTAAATGGCTTCCTTGGAGTGGGAGTCTTGGGGTTGCAGTGCTTCTCCTGTCCTCAGCCAGTCTCTCTGTCTCAAGAAGGAATTGCTGTTAGAACCTTACAGGCACTATTAGCCTGTGTCATGTAAAATATACTTGGGCTGTCAGAAGGAATTTGCTAAATTCAGAGGGATGTATCTACAGCAGCTCAACCCAGGCAGTGACTGAAGCCCCTTCCACTCATAACACACCAAGGATGGTGAGGGTGTTAGTAGCAGCTCTGTTAGGGTAAAACAAAACCCAACCTGAAATGAAACTGCACTTAAACTCCTGAACAACACCTGTACTAATACTGCATTTCTGGGCCTGTGTTTCTTTTTCTTAAGAGGTTATCAGACCAGCCCAGGCCTATTCCCAACCTGAGCCAGGCTGCTAAAGCTGGGCAGCCTGAAAAAGCAGTGGTAAGCACCCTGAAAAGCCAGGTTTCAGAAAGCAGGAGCAGCGACTCGTCTGACAGTGAAGAGGAGGCTCCTGCAGCACAGAGACTGCCTCCACCAGCTGGTAAGTTGCCTGGTAGTAGCCAGGTTCCCTCACCTTCTTCCTTATGGGTTTCTTACTCTCCCCTGCACGTGGAGCAGCTCCTGCTCTGGACAGCCACAGAGATAATTCTTTCTCACAGTGACAATCTCTTACGCTTTTCCTGCAGTGAAAACCAATTCTGTGCCCCAGCCAACAAATGTGAAAAAGGCACCGGCTTCGGCACCAGCCACAGCCCCTCCAGCTGTGGACAGCAGTGATGATTCCAGTGAGGAGTCAGATTCAGAGGATGAAATAGTCCCCCCTTCCCAGGTGAGGAACCACTGACCCACTGGCTGTTGAGGCTTTTAGTGCTGCACGCTCAGGAGGTCTCAGGAGTTGGAAGTGGTAATTGTGCAGGTGATGAGCAGTGCAGGGAGCTTCCCGTTGGCTGGGTCAGGTTTTCTTGGCCGTGTCTGTGGGTCTGGCTGACCCCAGCTCTGGGTGCACATCTCAGCCACCGCAATCTTACAGTGTGTGAGTGCTTTGACAGGAACATGAGTAGACACACAAGCCCAGACTTTCCCTGGGACTCTGTCCCCTCTGGTCTACTCCAGGAATTTAAGCTGGAAAAGCAGCCAAATCCTTACAGGAAGAGTCTTTCCATGACCTGTGTGGCTCCAAGGCAACCCATCGCCTGGTTCCTCACAGACCTCTGAAGTTCTGTGGTTTTCATTTCCACAAGCTTTGGGAGGATGCCGGGATTTGCCCTGAAGGGTAGCACAGTGGTCCTGCTGCCCTTTGCCTGGAGGAGCCAGGCTCCTGCCTTGGAGAAGGGAGGTGAGCCCATATCTGTGCTGAGCACCCCTGAGTGTCATGGAGCTGATCCCAGCTCTCCCACTGGAATCTGTGTGTTTCCATGCCAGTTGTGCAAAGCTGTGTCTGAGCTCCCTGGGGCCAGAGCTGCCTTGGTTTGAAGCTGTCTTGGGGGTGTCTGCACTTGTGCTGCAGTTTGAGCCCAAGAAACCACATAAAAAGCCCCACTGACTGAGGAGCATGGCTGCTGTTCCACATGGTGGTGGCCTGGCTGGTACTCAGAGCCCAGGGCTTGGTGGCCAAGCACACTTCTTACCCCACACATGCTTTTGCTGGGAGGGGGACATTGTGAGCACTCAGGAAACTCTTCCCTGTGTTGGCCTGAGGCTGTGGCCAGTGGAAAGGCTGTCTCTCTCCAGCTGATGGGCAGGCAGCCATCCTGAGCAGCCCTTGAGTAAAGCATGTTTATATTACTGAGATTGTATGAAATAATGCAGTTGGTGTAACTTGAGCTTTGTGTGAGAGGGCCGAGAGCTCGCGCTGGGCTGGCGGCTCTGCACGGCGGAGCGGGGCCTTTTCCTTTCCCAAGGCCAGATGATGTGTGAGGGAAATGTCAGCCCACAAAAGCCCAGCTTGTCAGAGATCTGGAGGGGCAGCTGCTCACGTAGCCTCATCGGTAACACAAACCAGGAGGCCAAGTGCTCCTTCGTGACTCCTCCTCCCTCCTCTGCTGGCATTTGTGTCATGGTCCTGTCCTCACTGCCTGGTTTCCATGCCCCTGGCCTTTCTATTTTTAACCCCTCTTATGGTAAGTTTGATGGGAGGTTTCAAATGTGAGGCAACAAAATTGCTCTTGTTAATCTGACCCCTAATCTGTTTTTTGGCTTGTGGACCTGGAGGCAGATTTTCCCTGTGGTTGGTGTCTTTGTTTATCTCTGTTTCCAATTAACTCTTGGTGTGTGATTTTTAGAGTGTAAAAGACATCCAGGAATCCAAGTGCCTGCTCTGCAAAGGTTTACAACTGCAGTCTTGCTGGTGCTGCAGTGGGTAGGCATTCACAGCCTCAAGCAGAGCACATTTCCCCTGCCTGCCCTCAGGGTAGATGCCTTTGGGGCACTGAGCTAATGCTTTTGGCACTCTTGGGGTGCTGTGCCACAGGCCTTGCTCAGAGGCTCATGGGAGGCAGAACTGGTCTGTAAAGGAGAGAATTAAAAAACAAAAGTCTTGGTGGTGTGCTGAAAATTATGGAAAGGTTTAGGAGTTAGTGCTGGATTGGTGTATGCCTCTATCTTTTCCCTCCAAGTTTGCTCTGTCCTGATTTTCTTTCTCATCTCTTTTAGAGTCTGTCCCAGCAGAATGTCAAAGTAACTGCAGTTTCAAGCATGGTGACTGCAAAGGCAAATGCCACCCTGCCTTCAGGGAAGAGGACAAAAGCTCCTGCTCTGCCTGCAGTGAGCAGAGTGTCTGAGAGCTTGAGCAGTGGTGCCTCAGAGCACAACATGCTGGCAGGAAAGGTAATGATGGAGGAGACTAAGGTGGGGAGCTTTCCTGGGGAGAGGGAGAAGATGGGTCTGCTGGGGTCTGGGGCTGGTGCCGCGTCCCCACTTGAGGGTGTTCATGAAGCCAGGGGAGAGGGGCTGCTCTATCCTAACCACAATTGCCATGCCATGAGATGGGGCAGAGGGTTGCCCTGGTGCCTTTGTTGTTCCTGGCTCCCATCTGGCTGGCTCCTTCCCTTTTGTGACAGCCATTGTCTGCTTGGCCTCAGCTGCCTGCCTCCCTTGTGGGCTGGGGTGAGCTGTGACAGAAGCTGGAGCAGTAGAGCTGAAGAAGGGCCAAGGTGGTCCAAGCCTATCTACACTGGGCTGCTGCTTACAGTTCATGGGTGTGAGCAGTTAGTTATTCCTCCTTCTAGATCTGTTTCATCTCCATCTCCCTAGGTCCCTGCTGCTTCCAGCCAAAAGCAAACGGTTCCTGTGGGAAAAGCTCCTCTTGCCAACACTGCCACCCCAGGGAGTTCCACTGCCAAGGCGAGGAAGCCAGTCCTGCAGCCAGGACAGGACACCCACCCAAGCCAGGCTGTGCCAGCCACCCATGCAGAGGACACCTCAGACAGCAGCAGTTCCTCTGACAGTGATGAGGAGCAGGCACCCAAGCAGCCTTCCAAACCTGGTAGGTTCTCTCCAGAAGATGCTCTCAGTGCTACTGCGATGGGGACTCCCTTTTGTTACCCGAGGCAGGTTTGCAGTGGTTGGAGAGGCATTCCTCCTCTCCAGCCTGGCAGAGCACTCCCCTTTTTTTGGAGGGAGAAGGGCTTTTGGTGACAGTGCCTGTGCTGGGAAGATGAGCTCAGCCCCAGGCAGCAGTGGTTTAACAGGAGGAACTCTGCTCTTCCAGCAGGCTCCCTACAGAAACCAGGAGGGACCCAGCCAGCCCACAGCTCCTCCTCAGAGTCCAGTGAGGAGGAGGAGGATGCAGCATCACAGGTATGGTGCTTGAGCAGGCTGGATCCTCTTGAATCTCACAGCTGGCTCCTAAGTAGAACTGAGGCTCAATTCTCAGCCATAGCAGAGGGGGTGCTGGGTGGGTTTGCCAGCAGGGAAGTGGGGGCTCCCCAGTGCAGTGGTATGAGCAAGACCTTTTGGCAAAGAGAGGGAAGCTTTTGAACCTGGAATGCTTCCCCAGGCAGCCAGGCCTTGGGTTCACGGTTCATGGTTCCTCCCTGGGAGAAGAGACAGGAGGATCTGGTACCTTGCAAGAGTTAAACCAGGAGAACTGGTGCACAGTGCCAATAGCAGCAGGGATTTTTTTTCCCCCACTTTAGTTTGTAACTGAAGCCGTGTCCAAGACATGAAATTCCCTTTGTAAGTAACGTGCAGGGCGTGCAGCACATCTGCAGTGCATTAAGTGTGCGTGGGCGCTCGCTGATGGCCAGGAGCCTCCCCCAAGCCTGCCTTGCTGGGCGAGAACAAAGGAGAACCTCTGGCCACCAGCTCTTGAGGCTGTCAGCTCAGCTGGTGTCTGTCAGTGCTGGCCCCTCTTCTGGTAGCCCTGGGCTATCAGAGCTGGCCCCACAGGTGGTCAAAGGTGGGCCCTTTGCTTGAAGTATGATGACAATAGCAGCAGAGACAGAGCTGCATGTCTGGTGTGTGGGAGGCTGCCCTGCTGTGATTCCTCAGTGTGTCTGTGCTGTTTCAGTCCCTCCTCACAGGCTACCCAGTCCTCTCCAAGACCCCAGTAACACCCCAGGCACCAAAGACGGTTCTCCCCCAGCCTGGAGGTGAGATGGGGCCAGGGAAGGCAGCTGCGAGTGCTGCAAACTCCATCGCCAAGGGCTCCCTGACAGCAGCCCTGGCCAACAGCTCAAGCAGTGACAGCAGTGACTCTGACACAGATGACAACCAGGTGGCCACAAACCACAAAGCAGGTGGGTCTCCTTTGGCAAGGTTGGGAATTTGCTTGGCCCAGGAGCGAAGCCTTGCTGGCACGGGAGGGTGGCACTGGGACGGGCCCTGTTCCCAGTGTGTCTCTGCCATGGAACCACAGCATGGAGTGCTGCTGCCGTCTGCTGGCTTCCCTGGCCACGGCACAGGCTTCTCCCTCAACACCCTGCTTGTGCTGGCTGCCTCCAAGGCTCTGTGCCTTTGCCTCTTCCAAGATGTGCTTTAACCACAGTAATTAACAGGAGCAGGTAGGGCTCTCCCTGGAGCCTGTGCACACTGCATTGCTGGCTTCTGTGGAAGATTCAAACACTGCCTGAAGAACATCTGCTGCACAGTGCTGGTATTTAAGCATCCCCTTGGGCTGTTTGGGATCTACTGCATGTCTGGAGAGCAGAGGAGGGGAAGCAAGTGAGAAGACCCGTGGAGAAACAAAATGTCCCACCATTTCCCTGGTTTGTTGGCAAATTGTAAAACTTGGAGCTGGAAGCTGCTTCTGCTCTGGTGTGACTCTGGCACCTGCAGATGAAGTCTGGCCTGCTCTAGAAGTTCAGATGGGTCTGTTGGTCCCTTGGGCACATAATGAAATTGTGCAAAGGGCTGTTGAATAAGTCAAAACTATCTATATAGGGGCTCAAGAGGGCCCAGGGGCTCTGGGCTTGGCTATTGGTGGTGATTGCACATGGCAGTGTGGAGACCCCCACCACCTTGAGAAGTCCTCAGCTTACTGGGGATGGTGTCCTGAGGAAGGACTGCTCCGTCTATGCTCACCCATCTTGTCAAACAGCCAAAGCTGTTGTGCCTGTTGTCACCCACTTCAGGCTGAGGCATCTGTCTCTGGCTCTGCTACAGATGCCAACAAGTTTAGGTTTTTTTGGGGGAGAAGAACTGGATGCTCCTCTTCAAATGCATGTTTCCATCCTCCTGTGACTGTCTGTGTAATGAATGCTCCCTGAGTTGTCTTCTCTTTTTTGTCTATTTCTGCAGAAAACAACCCCCCTTCAGGACACGAAGCTGCAGAGGCCTCCAGCAAAGAGAAGGTGGCAGGAAAAGCAGAGCCAAGTCATGCCAGCCTCAAAGGTTCCTCACTGAAGAAAACCCTGGCAATCAAAGAGAACAATGTTGGGGCAGCAGGGGTCCAAGTGACCCCAGCATCATCACATGCCCTGCTCTCCGTCCCACAGTCACAGCTGCCAAGCTCAGGGAGTGAAACTGAGGTCACCACTGCTGCTGAAGTCCCTGCAGTGCAGACAGTAGAGGGGTTGGAAGTGAAGAAGAAGAAAAAGGAGAAAAAAGAGAAAAAAGAAAAGGAGAAGAAGAAACCATCCTTCACAGCAGACAAGGCTGCGAAAACATCCAAGGGCAAAGACAAAGAGAACAAGAAGCAGAAAACGTCTCAGAAGCGGAAGCTGACAGGAGAGGATGGGGCTGTGGGGCAGCCCAAGGAGAAGAAACAGAAAGGGCAGGCTAATGAAGAAGTACCCAAAAAGAAAAAGAAGAAAGCAGACGGTGACCTGGATAAGGTGGCAGGCAGCAAGGGAAAGAAGAAAGCAGCTAAAAGTGAGCATCTACACTTGGGGCCTAGCTTGCAATAGGTTCAGCCTCTGGTGCAGGGCCTTGCAGATAGCACCCCTTTCCTGTTGGCTTCCTGCTTGGTTGCTTCCCCCATGGAATCATAATTGTGTGGCTTGAAAAAGGCCTCTAAGATCACCAAGTCCAACCATTAACCCAGGCCTATCCCCAAACCATGTCCCCACATACCATATCTACACATCTTTTCAATGCCCCCAAGGTTGGTGATCACACTGCTGCCCTGAGCAGCCTGTTCCAGTGTTTGACAACCCTTTTAGTGACAAAATTTTTCCTAATATTCAACCTAAACTTCCCCTGGCTCAACCTGAGGCTATTTCCTCTTGTCCTGTCACTTTTGACCCTTCTACTGTTTGTTGTTCTGTAGTGCCCTGCTCTCTGCCCTAATCCAAAGGCTGTGGATTTTTTTTTTTCCTTTACAGTGCAGCCTGTATTTGCAAATCAGAACTGGTTTTGTTCTGTGTCTGGTAGGCTTTAAAGGAAAAGAGGGGAGGGGACATGGATTGGCTGGGCCAGATCTGGTGGTGTTTCTGTTCTGCTGAAACACAGCTCTTATTTTTGGAGGAGGCAGACTTGTCTGTTGGCCCCTGTGTGAGCTGTTTAACAGGGATGAGTGCAGCCTCTTGAGCAGTTGTGCTGAGCTGAACCTCATGTCCACGCTGTGTTAGCAGCTCCCCCAGCTCTCATTTGTGGCATGTGCCCATCTACTCCAGCCCTGAAACAGTTCCTTGGAGCAGGTGGGCAGCAGGAGGTGGAAAGAAGGGAATTCTATGTAATTCCACTCATGTGTGTGCACAGATGGGATCAAGCTGCTCTGGCTGAGGGGTATTATGGAAACATCCCTGAGTGCAGCTACCTGTGAGTAGGGCTCTACCTTCACCCAGTTCCTGCTCTGGAAATCTTGCTCAGGTTTGGATGTCATCAAAAACTTACTGGAGATGCTCCTACCAGTCTGGGCTCCCTCTCAGAGGCTGACAATACCACAGTCCCTCTCTTAGTTGGCTTTTCTTTCCCACTCCTAGAAAAGAAGACTGGAAAAGAAAAGAAGAGCAAAAAGGCATCTTTGGAAGGGGCACCTGCAGCAGATGGCTCTGCTGAGGTTCACAAGAAGAAGAAGAAGGTATGTGTCACACCCTGGGCTGGGATGCTCATCCCTGCAGGAGAAGTGCCAGGCTGGAGAAGGAACAGAGCCATGTCCTGGCCTTGCTGGCAGCACAGGGAAGCCTACAGTTCACTGTGGCCAGTCTTAAGCCACCCTGATCTTTGGTTGGGATTAGAGTGACTCAAAGGGCTTTTTCCTGTATTGCTGCCCTAAGAGATTCCTTTCCCTGGAATGGTCAAACCCAGGGACCCTTTTGGTGGCAAAGGACTTAGTCCTGTCTAAGGAGTAAGTGCTGCTCTCCAGCTGTCTGTTCATCTCATTCTCAGCAGAACCTGCAGTTCCTGAGGGCTTGGCAGGCTTCTGCATCCCATCCCAAGGGCTTGAAGGGGGGACAGAGGGAGACTACAGGACATTCCTTGTAGTGGCTGCCACCTCTACAGGGACATACTGAGGAAACCTCTGTGGCTTTGCTGGGTCCTTCATGTCTGTGGTGCAAATGATACTGATGTGTTTTTTTCCCTTTCCATTTTAGAAGAAGAAAGGAGCTGAGCCTGAAGGATTGTGAGAAGGTACATGGCCTGTGGGGACGGGCCATTGGTACCCTGGGCAGCGTAACCTTGGCCACATTCAGAACTCCTGGGCCAGCTTTGGGAAGACAATGTGCCCTCTAAGAGCTCACTGAGCCAGCCTGGCCTTGGATCAGAGGGCCAGGGAGTGGAGTGATGTGAGGAATGTCGTGCAGCCCTGTGCTGGCTTCTCTGGATGTGTCTGACCTCAACTCTTTAGCTGCTGCGATGTCCGGCCTGGGTGCTGCTGACCTCTGTCACCAGCAGAGATGAGTGGCCTCTGGCAGTGTCTGTCTGTCCCTGCTGACCACAGGGAGCTTGGAAAAGTGATGGGGATTAGATGGTGATGTTGTAGGCACCTGGAAGTGGACCAGATGCCTTTGCCCATGCTCTGCTCAGCTGTAAGGCTGTTCTCCTCCTCCCCATCCCTAACTTTTAACTCCTCTCCCCAAAGGTACCGCATTCCTGTGATTAAAGATTTATGGGTGAAGATGAAACAGAAGAGAGGAAAAGGAAGCTCACCTGGAAAATTCCAACTTTTTTTAAAATAATAATTTATAATTTCTTTTAACTGTGACTTTTAGAGCAGAGTTGTGTAACTTTCTGCCTCCTGCCCTGCTGAGGCCCAGATGTGTTTATAGTCCCTCAGATGGAATGGAACTGGAGGAGGCAGTCTGACCACAGCAGAGCATAAACTGCTTTTCCCCTCGTTGACACCCAGCCATCCCTTTCTCTTATCACAGAGCTATATTTTTGAGAAAAACTTTTACCTTTTCCCCCCTCCTCCTGTGACTTGTGGTGTCAGTCCTTTTGCTACTACAAAGAAAGCTCTCGGGTTTCCTTTTTATTCTAACACTGACAGCGGTGATTATCATGTCCCTGGAGTTGCACTGAACAGTTGTGTCCAGCAGCTGTTCTCAGCCAAGGCAGAGTCAGTTTTTGTGTTGTTTTTTTATGAAATACAAAATAAAAAACAACAAACAGATTTTACTTTAGCTGCTTTCAGGGGAGGCCAAGGCTGGCTGGCTCTGGAGGATGTTGTGGGTGGGAGAGCAGAGCCCAGTGTCTGCCTGTCTGGGGCAGGGGGACCCCAGGGCGCGAGTGAAATCAAACAAGGGATGGGCCAGGAATGGGACAAGGAACACAGCCAGTCCTGGGTGGAGATACAGCTGTCCAAGGGCCTGCAGAGATTTTTCTGACTCTCTTTTTTGTTAAGTGTCATTTATTTATAACCTTGGACAGCTGCAAACAGCACACAAAGCCCTGCTGGAGTTGCTTACAAGGCTTTCTTATTCAAAAGTTTATTTGAGATTATTAGCTTGTGAGATCATTTATAAAGGAACAATCAGATATATTCAGGAAAATTAGAAGCCCCTCTGCCCATGATTACCCACTGCTGAGGCTGTAGGCGAATCTCTGCACAAATCTGAGCACTCCACAATTAAAAAAAACCCATTACTCCAGTAATCTAACAGGGCTCCAGCCTTCAGGATCAGTTAAGAAGCTGGTGGAGGTTATTTTGCTGCTTTTAATGTTTGTTCAGTGTAAGGAAGCTTAAATTTTTCACCAGGGGTGAGCTGCACTGCTGCCTGGGTCCTGTTGGAGGTCGAGCCAAAGAGAACAGGATTTATGGATCTGATGTTGAAATAATTTTCCAGCCTGCTCTACCCACCCTCAGAGGGGCCTCTTTGATGGTGGTGGCAGCTCAGCCCTGGCTGATGCTCTGATGCAGGGGAAGGGTGCCCAGGGATTCCCACTGTTAACCACCTTAGAAGAGCAACATAAGAGCAGAAAAGAAATAGAGAAAAAAATAAGGCAGGAGCAGAAGGGGTGGGGATGCTGAAGGCAACTGCTGGCATCCTCTCCTACTCTTCTGTGGGGGAACAAGAGGAGGTAGTCAGTAAAACAGCTCAAGGACTTCCCAGAACCCCTCTCCCTCGCAATTTCCCCCTTGCCAGCAGCCCCCAGGACACTGGGACACTGGGACACTCACCTTTGCCTGCGCTCAGCTTAAGCATGTCTGTTCCAGAGAAGATCATCTCCTCTGGATCTGCAGAGGCAGTGGCAGCCCTGGGAGCAGCAGTGCCTGCACAGGGAGAGCAGGATGTGGGTGCTGGACCCTGGGGCTGCCCCCTCACCCACCCCCATCCCTCTGAGGACAGTGGGGCAGAGCCTGCACCCAGTGCTGAGCGGGGCTCGTGGAAAGCCCTGACTGCACACCTCAGCTCCAGCCACCTGCGGGGGGCTGTGGGTTTTGGGGTCCCTTGTACTGGCACTGGATGGGTGAGGGGTGCTCCCTGAAGCCTACATGCCCTCTCTTAGCTCTCCTCCCTACTCCCAAACAGTCCATGCACACTGCTCCTTCCTCTCCATCCCCTCCCTGCCAACCTACCGGGGCAGTCCAGCTTTCCCCGAGTCACAGTGCCCTCAATCTTGGTGCCGTTTTTGTAGGAGCACCAGCAGAAGCCGGTGGAGAAATGGCACTGCTTGGGCAGGTAGTCGCCGTTCTCATCACACTGTGGGTGGAACCGGCCCAGCTGATCATCCCCAAAAGCGGCCTCTGCTTGGCACTTAGTTTGCACTAGGGCAATAGAAACAGAGGCGACACTGTCAGCCCCCCAGGCCCTTCCTCTCAGCAGGAGATTCTCTCCAGAAACAGTTAAAGGTGAACAAGTTCCTGCTCAGTGACCTTTATGAAGCTCTTGGGCTAACCAGGGATGGAGGATTTGGGGTGGGGCTCCAGCTGCTCAGCCTTTCGTTCACCCCAAACACCCTACAGGCAGCGGGCAGAGATGCTCTGTGATGTCCTAGCAGCCACAAAACAGGGGCTCCCGACAGAACAAACAGATCCATGACTGGAGGGGGCTTGGGTCCCTGTGAGATGTCCTGCCCACAGCTCCCTGACCCTCCCCAGCTCAGCAGTCCCATCCCCAATACCTTTCTCTGCTGGGACTGCCTTGCGCTCCTCCGACTTGGGGTTCTTGGCCATCTCAAACAGCAGCCACTTGTGCAGCCAGGACTCGAAGGACTGCAAATGAGAGGGTCCAGCACGTTAATGGGCATGGGGGGAGTTCACCCCAAGTGCACCCCATGTCATGAGCTCTGGCTTGGACAGGGAACGTGGTGAACACCCTCCCCTTCCTCTGGGCAGGAGCAGCCCAAGCCTGCCTAAAGCCAGACTTTATTTATCCTGGTGGGGATACCCCAGTCCCTCCCCAAAGCACTCCTGGACAGAAGGCAGGTGGGACAGGATGGCGGTGACAAGCACTGACCTTCCAGTCCATGTGAGTCATGGTGCTCCTCAGGCGCTTCAGGTTGTCCATCAGGTTGTCCTTCAGCTCCGGGAACATCTTGCTGGGGTCTGCTTGCTGCAGAGCAACCACCACAGTGAGGGCAAAGAAAATGAAGTGGGGAGTGGGGTTGGATCTCTGCTGGTATCAGCCAGACAGATGCTGCAGGAGGTCAGAGCTCCCACCAGCTCTGAGCACCCCAAAAGACCCCAGACCAGTGCAGGAGGCAGCTGTGGGGCGGTGGGGAGCAGGGGACCTTACCAGCAGCAGGTGCTTCACTAGGTCCTCGGTTTTGTTGCTAGCAGGGGCCTTGACCTCAAGAGAGAAGGCAAAGGGGCAGTGTGAGCATGGCAGCAGGGCCCGAGGGCAGCAGGCAGTGCCAAGCAGTGAAGGGCCTCTCTTACCGAAAGGTCTTCAAAGGGTGCAGAATGCAGGACGCTCATGACCAGCGGCGTGTTTGCCTTGGCCATCTTCATCTTATTCACTGGCTGGGCACCTGTCGAGGACAGAGAACCGTGAGGGGCACCAACCGGGCTGGTGGTCCAGGAGGGTCCAGGAGGGATTCATCCCTTCTCCCTCTCCACCTCCCACCACTCTGGTGCCCATGGGGCTACTGACTGGAAGGCAGCTTCCTCTGCAGCGCCTCCAGCTGCAGGTTCTGGGAGGTCTTGGTCAGCTTGCTGATCTGCCCGCTCTGCTGGTACACGAAGTAGATGGTGACAGCCTGGCCGACGATGAGCAGGGCCACCAGGATGGAGACCGTGGAGAAGGCGGCTTTGCGCCCCAGCGCAGACCTGCGGGACACGGACACGGAGCTCAGCCGCCCACCAGGCAGCAGGAGGTGACATCCTGCTGTCACCCCCTCCCGGCCCCGGTCACTCCTGTCCCGGGGGGTTGCAGCCAGACAAATGCAAATTCCCCCACTGCAGAGAGCAGAAGTGAAATCTCGGCAGGAGCGTCACCCCCCCCACACCGGGAACCGAAACCCTCTGGGGGGGCGGGGGAAGTGGGGACACGGGAGGGGGAGCGAAGGGCACGAGGGCGGGGACAGGGCACTGCCAGGGGATTTTGGGGAACAGCATCACTCTGGGCGTCGCCTTTTGCGGGATGATGAAACCACTTGGAATCTCGATTGGTTCATGGGGCAGAGGACTCACGGGATGTTGGACTGCATTTAATTTTTAAAATGTTTGCCAGATCCTGCCCCGCTGGGTGCACGTGGCACTGTCGAGGTGCAGCAGAGCCCCGGAGGTCACCCCCCGCCCCCGCTGCCCGGGGAGGAGCGGGCTCTGCCCGGCCAGGGGACAAGTCCCGAACGGGACGCGCCACACGGGGCGTCTGCCTGGTGACTGGTGACGTCAGAGCTCCAGGGCTTCTGATTGGCTGCAAGTTTTGAAAGGGGTGTCCCCCTGCGGGGGTTGGGACGTAGGGACGAGTTGGGACATGGGGGCGCGTGGCCCCACAGAGCCACTGGGGGCCAGGTCCGCTCCTGCCCCATGGCCACGTCACCAGCCTGCCTGTCCCACAAAGCTGCTTCCCCCAAAGCGTCAAGGCACGGCTCTCTGCCCCACCCTGTGGGCCTGGCCACCCCACCGCCATGCCTTGTCGCCGGCGGCCCAGAGATGCAGTGACCCCATTCCGCTGCCACCCCGTGCCCTCCCAATCCCACAGCCACCCAATTCCTCCCGTCCCACAGCCACCCCGTGCCTCTGCCTTGCCTCACAGACACGTTCTAGCCCCTTCCACGGCCCTCTTCGCTCCACAGTGCCCCATTCCCACAGCCTGCGCCCCATCTTCTGCCCCACAGGCCCTCTGTGCCCCCTTGACCCGACTGTATCCCCTTCCATCCCACAACCACGCCATACCCCACCCCGCCCCACGCCCGTGTCCCCAGCAGTGGCACCTCTGGGTGTCCCCAACACTGAGCACACCGCTGGCGCGGTCAGAGATGAGGTCCCGCTGCTCCTCAGCCATGGCTCCGCTGGGCTCCCCGAAGGCAATGAGCACCCCGAGTGAAGCTTCTGGAAATACCCTCGGGTCCCCACCCCGCTCTGACACCCGGGGGGGGGAAGGCAAAAAAAAGCGCTATTGGCTGCTGGCACTTGCATCACTTGTTGTCAGGCAGACCTGTGCTCCAGAGGTCTCCGGTTCAGAAATGATGCTGGACACAGCCGTGAGCTCCAGGGCCGCTCAGAGCGGCCTCACCGCCCACTCCACGGCATGGGCAGGTCACGGTGCCCAGCCCGGTGACACCGGTGCCATGGGCCCAGAGGCTCTGGTAGCCCTGGGGGGGCAGGAGGGGAGAACAGGGAGGTGGCAGTGCGGTGGGGCAGGTGAGAGGAAACGTGTGGGGAAGGAAGTGGGGTGCAGGGCTGGGACACGGGGGTGGGACACCATGGGGAGGACCCCCCCGGCCAAGAGCTGAGCAGGACCTTCTGCGGGGGCACAGTGCCAGGGTACATCCCCTCGTCCCCTGCTGCTGGGGAAAAGCTGCATTGGGCTCAAGCCCCTCCTTGAGGGTCACTCTGGACCCTCCCTGTGTGGGGGTTCTTGGCCAGCCCTTCTCAGGCTTTGGGACAGTGACTAAAGGGTCAAGGCTTTCAGGCCCTCCTTCCTTCTAGCACTACCCTCTTTGCTTTGCCTGCACCAGCTTCCAGGGGCTGAACCCCCAAACCAAGAGAGGAGGGACAGCCCCTTAATGTGGGTGATCCCAAAGCGCCACTGGGAGTGGGGCTATGAGGTTTCCAGCCCCCCACAGCCCCACAAGTGCTACATGGGCAGGAGCAGCCATCCACCTCATCATGCAGGTTTTCGGTGGTTTTGCAAAATGTCCCAGAGCAGCCCAGGGCTAACACACCCCGATGCCCACGCTGGGCTGAGGGCCACACTGAACCCAGCACCAAGCTGGCTCTGGCGTCAGGACTCAGCATGACCATGGCCAGAGCTCAGCCAAAAGTGAAACTGAGAGTGTGGAATTAAAAATCCTACCTAGCCCTACCTAACCAGGCTGGTTACCTGGCAACTGGGGCGAGCAGGGACATGTTTCAGCGACTCCTTTTCTTTTCCTGATTCAGTCCTGAGCCTTCCAGCTGGCAGGAGAGCCCTGGGAGAGCAGACAAAGGGATAATTTCAAAGCACTTAAAAGGGGTAGGGCAGGGTCTCCTGGCATTTCCTGGAGGAAATGTGGTGGGACAATGCTCCCGCTCCTCCGGTGGGAAACTGCAGCTCCACACAGGGGAAGGGTTTTGGTGCCTGGAGCCTGGTCTCAACCTGCAACCCAGCTGAGAAAGGCCCAGGGGTCCACACAGCACCAGCCCAGGGCTGTAACAAAGCTGTATTTAGAAACCATCAGAGGGGTTTGAAAAGAAAATTAAAAGGGAGAGGAAATTGAGAGAAAAGGGAAGAAAGATAAGTAAAAGAAAAAAGTGGAGAAAAAAGGGGGGTGAAAGCCTTCCATACATTTTTTGTGTCTCCCCTCATGGGCATTGGGACTCTAGGAGGACACACAGGTTTTCCTCACAGCCCGAGCCCCCACTCAGCTCCTCATTTTGGGGCCACAATCCCTGCCTCGAGACCACGCTCCTGGTGCATTCCGTGACCAGCCTCAGCCATAAGGGGAACCAGAGAAAGTCTGAAAAGGAACTTCACAAACAAAACCCCAGCAGTTCCATGGAGCTGGGCCGGCTGTGCAAACCACAAACGTGGGCCATAACCTGGGGGTGGGAACAGCCCCCTTCCCAGGCAGGCTGAGCCCCTCGAGCCCCAGCCTCGAGGAGGACTGTCAGCCCTAAGTCAGCCCCTGCCCCACACACAGACATTCCCAGTCTCCTCTTCAGTGCTTCACACACAACTTTCTGCCCAAGGCTGTGACACCCAGTGTGTTCTCAGTCTGTGAACTGATTTTCCAGGGAAGCCAAAGGCCCTGAACAGCCCCATGCCCTCCACAGGACGAGCATCCCTGCCAGGGTGACACAGGGTGGGCAGGCACAGCATCCCCCACCCATGCAGCCCAGAAGCCATCACACAGCTACAGCTACAGCAGAGTGCAGGTGATTCAGTTCCTCACTGAATCACTCAAGACAAGGCAGTGGGTCAGGCCAGGGACTCTCAAGAGCCAGGAGACCCATCCATGCCCCTCTGACAGGAGGGCCTTTCCCTCCAGAAAGCCCCAGGACATGGGCCAGGAAGCTGCCCTTTGCTGGAGCTTTGGTTTTTGTTCCTCATTCGTCATTTACTCTTTGGGGTTATGCATCAACACAGGAAGCTTCTTCAAAGACATCAGGTCGGCTGAGAAATCAAAGCAATTTTTGTTTTTAATTGTGCAGTGAGCCCAGGCACCAGCCCACCCATGGCACAGCACTGCTGGGGCAGCACGTGGCACAGGCTGGGTACCGTGACACACAGCCAGCCCTGTGTGCACCTGCACAGCTCCAGTTTCCAAGGATTAAAGGTTAACAGAGTAAATCCACCTTCCCATGGAGCAGACACCTTCCCTTTCTACATCTGGTCTATAAACCAGCAGGGCTGAACTGGCCTGGACCAGGGTGGGCAGCAGAGGGAGTGAGTGGAAACATCTCCCCCTGCACTGAGAGATGAGCAGAGTCTGCTGAGTTTTTGCTGCAGCAATGGTCCTGTGCTGGATTTTTGCTGTAGAGCTTTCCCCAGATGTGCCTCATGAAGCAGCCATGGTGATGTCCCCTGGGACAGAGTAACTCAAACTGAACACACAGAATCACTGGGCTGGAAGAGACCTTGAAGATCATCGAGTCCAACCCATGCCCTAACACCTCAACTGAACCATTTTTAAACACATGCAGGGATTGTGTCTCCACCACCTCCCCACGCAGACCATTCCAGTACTTTATCACTCTTTCCAAAAAAATACTTTTTCCTAATATCCAACCTGTATTTCCCTTGTGCAGCTTAAGACTATGTCCTCTTGTTCTGTCACTTGCTGCCTGGAGAAAGAGCCCAACCCCACCTGACTAAAACCTCCTTTCAGGGAGTTGAAGAGAGTGATAAGGTCACCCCTGAGTCTCCTTTTCTCCAGGCTGAACACCCCCAGCTCCCTCAGTCGTTCCTCACAGGGTTTGTGTTCCCAGCCCCTCACCTGCCTCGTTGCCTCCTCTGGAGACGCTCCAGCCTCTCCATGTCCCTCCCAAACTGAGGGGCCAGAACTGGACACAGCACTCAAGGCGCCCTCACCAGTGCCCAGTACAGGGGCAGAATGACCTCCCTGCTCCTGCTGGCCACACTATTCCTGATACAGGGCAGGAGCCATTGGCCTTCTTGGCCACCAGGGCACACTGCTGGCTCATGTTCAGTAGGCTGCAAACCAGTACCCCCAGGTCCCTTTCTGCTTGGGCACTGTCCAGCCACACCGTCCCCAGCCTGTAACACTGCAGGGGGTTATTGTGGCCAAAATGCAGGACTCAGCACTTGGACTTATGAACTCCATCCTACTGGACTCTGCCCATCCGTCCAACCATTCCAGGTCTCTCTGCAAAGCCCTCCTACCTTCCAACAGATTGACATATGCTCCCAGCTTAGTGTCATCTGCAAATTTACTGATGGAAGACTCAACCCCCTCATCCATGTCATCAATAAAAATATTGAACAGAGCTGGCCCCAGCACAAAGCCCTGAGGGACACCACTGGTGACTGTCCCCAGCTGGATGCAGCAGGGTTCACCACCACTCTCTGGCCCAGCCATCCAGCCAGTTCTGAACCCAGCATAGAGAGCTCCCGTCCAAGCCACGGGCTGCAGCTTTTCCAGGAGTGTGCTGTGGGAGACACTGTCAAAGGCCTTGCTGCAGGCCTGCAGGTACACAACATGCACAGCCTTTCCTGCATCCACCAGGTGGGTCACCTGGTCATAAAAGGACACCAGGTTGGTCAAAGTTCCTAGCAGATGTCTGGTAGGTTGAAGTCACCTACAAGAACAAGGGCTGGTGGTGTTGAAACGTTCTCCAGCTGCTTGTAGAATAAGTTGTCCTGCTCTTCTTCCTGGTTTGGTAGGCAATAACAGACTCCCAGTAGGGTACCAGCCTGGTTGGCCTTCCCCTTAATTCTCAGCCATAGGTTCTATTTGGCTACATACACCTTTACTAACTGCAGTTTTTGATTCATTGCGTAAAAACCATTACTAACAAAAAAACCAAAAACCAACCAACAAAATCACAACAAACTAAAAATCCCACTAGCAGGAGGAGACCTGCAACCCTGCCTGCTTGCCCTGCCTGTGTGAACTGCCATGCCATGCCCACAGAGACATGCCAGTGCCACTCCTGTTTGCTGCACTCCCTAGAGCCCTCTTTTAATCACCCTGCCACTCCTCCGAGGAAAACACAGCACTCTGCCTGCATGGCTAAGGAGAACAGCAACGGCTTTCACTGTATCCAAAGCATACCAAAGACCAGAGTGGAGCTGTTGGTAACAGTGTCCCATTGCCTGCTCTCTCCTCTGTTCTGCCCCCTCCTCCTTCAGCTCCACCTTGGCTGAGCTGCTTCTGGTTTCATGTTTTTGACACCTTCTCCACAAGGAGTTCAAGGAACACTTCAAGGACAGGAAAACAGTGACGTGAACGGCAAATGGTGCACGTTTATGACAGTAAGGGAAGTTTATTCTAATATTTTCCATGGCCACATATAAAATAACAAATAAAACACTATGGCTGTGCCAAGGGAAATGCTGGCTTAGGAACAGCTGTCCAGGCAGAGAGAGAGAGAGAGGACTTTTTCCACAGAAAGGGGAAGTGATGCATAAAGCAACATTTTGCAGAAAATCCAGCAGCAGTTGCTGACTCCCAGCCCAGCTTTCTTTTCCAGAACATGCAAGAGGTCATGACTCATTTTAAAAGCAGCTTTTGCTATATGAAGCCCAAGACCCCTGTGGCTTTGGATCAGCCAGCCTGGTTCCTCTCTAAGCAAGAAGCCCTGCTCCAGAGCACAAGCCCTCTGTAGATGGAGTTAAACTGAAGCCCCTTAGCTTCTGAGCACACCCCAGTAAAACACAGAGCTAAACAGAGGTTTAAGAGAGCTTTAATAACAGAAGGTGCTGCACTGGTTACAGACGACGTCCACGGCGACCACCCTTCCTGCGAGTGCTGTCGGAGGGGATGGGGGTGACATCCTCTGCAGGGAGAAAATCCACAAGAGTTACCTTCCAGAGGTACCCCCAGAAGCCACGTGGGCACAGCCATCACCCAACACTCCAGTACCTGGACACCACAGGAGCCGCACATCTGCAGAAGGAGCTCTCCATGAAGGTATTTGGGAACTTGCCACAGGCTGGGTACCCAGGGCTTTACTGCTTAGCAAGCAAAAATTCCCACCTCCCATCCCACTTAAACCAAGCAGCCACAGCATTTCAAAAGAAATGCTTGAAGAATTTTCAGCACAACCACCACTGCTGCATCTTGTGACTTCCCCACAAAGTTCAGGAATCTCCCTGCAACAGCTGGAGAACTCCATTATTATTGAATCACCGAGACCAACAAGGTATTTTTAGGTGACTGAACAGCCATGTGACATCAGAGGAGCAGCAGCATCTTGCTCCAAGCTGGGGTTTGCCCTACACACAGAAACCTGGTTCTGAGTACTGCTTTCACCACCTACTGGTGAATGGTCAATTTAAGGATCTGTTTACATGAAATTCTTTCATTGGTGCCACCTAAGCAGCCATGAAGAGCATCGCAGAGTTGAGATCATGCAGCACAGACGCCTACAAAGCTCTTTCCACCAAATCCCTTTTTTCCTTGCTCACCAATGCGGCCGATCTTCATTCCAGAGCGGGCCAGAGCTCTCAGGGCTGACTGGGCACCGGGTCCAGGAGTCTTGGTCCTGGAGGAGAGTCAGAACCAACAACCCCTTTAATGACCCAAAGCTAAACAGAGTTTACAAACAGCCAGCAATACGAAAGCCACACTTTCCCCATGCCAAGCTACTCTCCTCATGTTCCACAGCCACTCACCATCAGCCCCCACAGCCACATCCCCACCAGTGTCCCAGCCCTCCTGCTGTACCTGTTGCCCCCAGTTGCACGCAGCTTGATGTGCAGGGCGGTGATGCCCAGCTCCTTGCACCTCTGGGCGACGTCCTGGGCCGCCAGCATGGCCGCGTAGGGAGAGGACTCATCTCTGTCTGCCTTCACCTTCATCCCACCGGTCACACGGCAGATGGTTTCCCTACAGAAGGAAAAGGTGATATTCAAAAGAAAGCCATTCCTTGTTCTTCCCCCAAATGAGGATCTAGGTACTGTCAGAAACTATAATTTCCAGAGTTATCAGATCAATAAGCCACACAGTACCCCCAACACCATCTTGGATCAGAAGAGCTCACCAAGCCACCCAGTTCATGTATAAGCACAGTGCATGAAGCCCAGCAGAAACTCAAGGATTTTGGTGGAACCTCTTCCCAAACCCAGTTTCTCCTTTCACACCTGAAGGAGCTGGGTGCTGCAGTAAGGTGATGCCTGTCCCATACTCACTTGCCAGACAGATCGGTCACGTGGACGAAGGTGTCATTGAAGGAGGCAAAGATGTGGCAGACGCCAAACACATTCTCTCCTTCAGCAACCTGTGGTCCCAAGCTGATGACCTGCTCTTCCTTCTTCTCCTTGCCCTTACGAGGTGCCATTTCTAAACAACAACAAAAGAAATGTAGGAGTGGTGGTAGTTTCTCAGCACTGGTAAGGGATTTCATGAAACTCCTGCTATTTCAACCTTTTATCAAGCAAGAAAAATTAGTTACCACTGGCAAAACACAGGCAAATTTCTTATAAACTCTGTTATTCCCAGCTTTGCTGTATCCTGGCGCACAGGTCATCACCTACAGCTGTTTAGTGGAGTCTCTTCTGCTGCTCTTCATGGCAGCTGATGTCCCCAGGCCCCACCACAGCAGTGCACAAAAGAGCTCATTTCCTTGATAACCAGCAATGCTGAGCATTTCCCCTTGTTTATGTTGGTTTATGGAAAGAAAACACCAAACCAAACAATTGCATCAGAACAATTGCATCAGACTACCGTCAGTAAATCCCGAGTCTGGAGATCTTTTAAGTACCAGCTTGAGTTCTTCCATATTACCGGTCTCCAAACCACATCCTTGGGACTAGCCCAGCTAAGTCTCCTTCCCCTGAATCCCACACCTAGCGATGGGAGACAGCAGGGGCAGCACTCGGCAGTTCTTGGTCTGATGGCCGGGATCCTGTGCATCCGCTCCCAAGCACCGAAAGACGGTTCCCTATTGCCCTCTCCTGCCTAACTCCTGCTACAGCCGGCGCCCCGCACAAGGGGGATGTCCAGCCACTGCACCCAGGTACCCAACCCCAACACAACCCATCTTCACCCTCGGTGGTGCCCTCTTCACCAACTGCCTTGAGCACTTTAACAATAATTTACATCAGTGTCTGCGCGGCCACTCCGACAGCATCACATCCCCTCCTCGCCACATCCATGGCGCACGGGCTCCACGGACAGCGCTGTGCCCAGCGCAGCGAAGCCGA
>VWZP01009947.1:2858-50844 GCA_013396995.1 Dicaeum eximium | reverse complement strand
TGGGTCACCGCCTCACCCGGAAGGGATGGCGGGGGGCGGCGTGTCCGCCGCCGCAGGCGCAGGGCTGTGTCTCCATCCCAATCCCGATCCCTCCGGGCCGGGCCAAGCCGTGACCGTCTCTCCCGAGGCCAAGGCGGGCCGATCGCCCCAGGATGGCGCGGCCGTCTCTCCGCTCACACAATCCTCCCGCCGGCCCGACCTCCCCAAGATGGCGGCGGCCCCCACCCGGGTCCCTCCCCAAGATGGCGGCGGGCGCGGGTGGGTGTTTGCGCTCCAGACGGAGCCGGCCCGAGAGAGCTTTGGAAACGATCCGATGTAAAAAACAACTGCAGGGAAGCGAGTGTAATTCTAGCAAGCATCCTGCTTCCCTCCGGCTACGCCGCCGCAGCCGGCTCTGCCCCGGCTAAGCTGGAGCCAGGCTGGGGCGCAGGCCTTTCCCCCTCGCTCGGCGGCCGGGGCTGGGCACGCTGAGGGGCCCTGGGGGTCTCCAGGCAGCTGCTCGTCCCTGCCCCGAGCTCAGGCGGGTGCCCTGACTGCGAGGAGCTGTTTGGGAATTCACCCACGAGAGAATGTATGTGGTGGTTTAATATGCGTAAGTGGCGTATTTTCCTCAAGGAGCTGATGGGAGAGGTTTCTGTGCCGGTGATTCTCTCAGGAGCTCCGGCAGCTGATGACAGAAGCAGAGACTGCAGCTGTGAACCGTGAGCGATGGCGCAGGGACACCTCCCTGAGCTGTGCCTGGGGAGGTTTGTTCCACCTCGACAAAAAGAATGTCAGTTTGTAAATTTTTACATAAAGGTGGTCCAGCAAGGCAATATTTCCTGTTTCCAAGTGATTTAGAAACTGCTCAGGAGAGTAAGGACGGGGAACACCAAAAGCTTCGGAACAGAGGCACAATGAAATTGAGTTTATTGTGCTGATGAGATGCTTCCTGGGCATGATCCTGCCCTGCTCCCAGCTTCTTCACCTGGTCTGAGCTGCCTCTGGGAAACAGAGCTCTGAGCCACATGGGGCTGGGGTGTGAGTGACAGAGCAGGAGCACCCGCGGGTCCCTACATGGGAATGCCTGACAGACCTTCAGATCTGCGCCCAGACCTGTGCTCAGAGCTGGGCTCGTGGAGGAGAAGCAGCTGGACAAGGGAGGCTCCTTATAACAGCACTGCTAGTTAGGCTGTGCAGTCCAAAGGCCTGGAAACATCTGCAGGGAGGGTCCAGGACCTCTGCTTGACTGAGAGTATTTGGTGCTGGCCCATCACAAACTTCTGCCTCCTTCCCATGTCCATCTCCTCTGCAGCTGTGGACTGCTACATGTTTTTAGGGTAGCATCCATTTGCCCGTATTGCTCATCCAGATTTCCCATACCTTTTCCTTTCTCTGGCCAAGCATTCCAGGATGCAAACCTCTGGGCTGCCACCAGGGAAAAGAGGTTTGGTCCTTGAGGCTCCCTGTCCCTCTGCATCGCCCCCACCGTGCTGGGATTTTTCCCTGGGAAAGCTCTCTGTGCTCAGGGATGCCACTGTAACCCCTGCCTTGACCCCGTGGAACTCCTTCACTCGCTCCTGTGTTTGATACACTTTAGCCACTGCATCAGGGATCTTCCTGTTTGAATATTGAAGGAGAGGCTTTTAAAATATACATTGGCAGAGCTGCTGTAATTCTAGCCGGGAGCTCCAGTGACAGTGGCTGTGGCCTGATTTGGAGGAAAGGGGAAGGAAAGAGTCAGCAGCAGGGAGTGCTGCAGAGGTCAACCTGTGTCAGGACACGTGTGCTGTGGGTGCTCTGTCTGAGGAGGAGCCTGGGGGTGGTGAGGGGTGCACAGGCAGCCAGACAGGGTGGGTTTGTCCCCACGGAGCCACACGTGCAGCGCTGCCTGTGACAATCCTCCAAGAGGACTGTACGAGCCTATGGATATTCCCCTGGAACAGATGCAAGGAAACCAACAGGCTTCCACTTATGGGCAGCAGGCTGAAATAACCATATGAGCTGCTAAAAGAATTAACCCACTGGTTCAAAATCCTGTGCTGCCCTCAGCCCCAGAGTTGCTGGGAGACACACTGCTCCCAGTCCCTCTGGCCTCTGAGCAAGATGGAGCTTTCTCCACTCCCTGGGGCACATTCTTCGCTTTCACTTTGCCTTGCACTAGTTCTGGTGTGTCTGCAAGGGAGCTGCCTGCCCTGCAAAATGTTCCTGGGGCTCAAATGCCGGCTCCAGCCAGGCTGTCCTATTGCTGAGGACAGCGCTGAGAGCCTTCCCTGGCTGGGATGAGAAGGGAGGCACCCAGCAGGGGCTGAAAGGATTGCGTCCTCCAGCCTGGCTGGGAAGGATGCTCGGGCCACTGCGGGGTCAGTGCCAGAGATGATGTCTATTTGCTTTGAGAAATCCCTCAGATTTAGTTCCTTAATGGGTAATTAACATTCCAGCTGCTCCTTGGTAATAGCCTCTCCAGCCCATGGGAAACCCACAGGCATGGTGACGCTGCAGGCAGATTTCATAACTCAGCTGGTGACTAAACAAAAAGGCCAGGCAAGTGAGAATGCTGCTCCTAATGTCTTCTCCTGCCAGGCTTTGGCCTTGGAGTAAACTGGTTCAGGCTGAGAGGGGTCAGTGGGAAGTGACAGGCCTGACCTGCGAGGCCCCAGCTCCGGGCTTCCCACAAGAAGGAATTTTTGGTGCTCAAATATTGCTGTGACTTGTTCCCACGAGCCATGGACCAGTGGCCTTACTGGTGGCCTTGAAACAGAGACTGGAACTGGAAGAGGCCAAAATTCCCCCTGCAGCAGGCTGATCCCCAGCTGTCTGCCTGATACGGAGCAGAGTGTGCAGTTGGGGCTCCCTAACAGACCCCTCGAGATGGCATCTCTCCTCTAACAGCCATGGCAAAGAGGCATTCAGGGTCCCACTTGCACCATTCACAGGTAAAAAAAAAACCCCAAACTTTTGCTTTTAAAGCCATTTTTAGTTTCAAGAAGTGCAGTTGGTGCCTGCACACATGTAAAACGATGTGTCAGAAACAGGCGTAAGAAGATTAAAACAGAAATCTCCAACGGCAAAGTTAAAGCACTTAAGGAATTGGCAAAGACTTCAAGAGCGAGTTTCTGGTCCTAATGAAGTTGGTGGAAGTGCTGCCATGGACTTCAAGGGGACCATAATGTGGCTGTAACTCAGTAGGGAGCTGGAAGTGTTGATTAATAAATTGGAAACAATGCGGAGGAAAGCCGTGGAACTGCTTTCTGACAGATGTGCTGAAGAAGAGCCTGTAGCTTAAAGCACGCAGGAAAGGGATTGGTTTCCTTTGTGTTTGCAAACAGAAGACAGGCAAGAAAGAAAGCTACCTGATATTCATGTAAAATGGCAAAGCTGGTATTAATAAATCCCAGTGCCTTTCTGAGCAGCTTTCTGTTTCCAGTGAGTCATTTTTTCTTTTAAAAAAAGTATTCACAAATGCCAGACCTAGAATTCAACAAATTCCTTTTTCTCAGAAGAAATTATTCAGTGGAAAACTTTACCACTTGAGATTGTGGATTCTGCAGATTGTTCTTGGAGTTTGGTGCATGCCTTTGATTACTCATTGCTGGCTTTTTGCTCAATGATTTGTGCATGAATCTCCTCTGGCGGAGGTTAGCATGGCCTCGGAATGCTGTTCCCAGGGGAGATACTTTTTTCAGGCTGAGTTTGCAAATCATTTAAGGCTGAAAAAAAATAATCCCTTTAATACCTTTTATAGCAGTTCGCAGTTGAAAACCTTGCTGTTTGTCCCTTTTTGTTTTCTGAGCTTTCAAGTAACTTTGGCATTTGCAAAATATTCAGGGATCTTCAGAGAAAATTCTTGTGAGGGAAGTGAAATGTTTAAGGATAAGAAGTCTTTGACTTCAATGAACACTTAGAAAATTTGCAGCCATAATAGTCTGCCATTCTTTGTCTCTTTCCCTACAATTTCCTTTCTTGTCTTCCTTTTGTTTGTTTATCTGCTTGTTCCATTTGATTGAAATTGCTTCTTTGACTCTTGTTCAGTCGGAAGCTCTTCCAGAATATGCTGCCTAAACCAAACCCAGCAGACCTTCTCCCACATCGCATCCCTGCAGGCTGGACGTGAAACTTGTCCCCATGGGCTGGACATGAGACCTGACAGGGTTGTCTTAATGCACCACATCCCTTCTAACACGGGAAGTGGGACAGACCTGGGTGCTCTTGTGGGTGATTAACTCCGGACCGGAGCGTGTCTCCACATGCCGGCACAGTCCCCAGCCGCCTCCGAGGGCAGGGCAGGAGTGGAGCAGCTCATTTTCTCCCTCTCTGAGGAATGAAGGGAATTTTGTGTGTGTGCATGCAGGCTGGGGGCAGCCAGCCAGTAACTTGGATGTGGCCCTTGAGCTTATCTTGAAGTCAGGGAGGAAAAGCTGAAACGACGTGATAGCAGCACCCTGAAATGACACCTGGGTTCTGCGGATGGGGAGGAGGCTGGGGACGACCTCAGGTTTGACTGGCTTTAGAAATCTGACACAAAGGGTGTGTGCACACTGCGGGAAGGGTGAAAAGGCTCTGTTAGGAGCCGGACACCGCAGTTACACTAAACACACAGCCTGGGCCATACCCTTTGGACACCCCGTCGTGCGCATCCCGGGAAACAGCGGGAATGTGGGGGCCTGGCGGGTGCATGGCCGAGCACGAGGATGATCGCAGGCACCCCGGGCGCGGGGATCGGAGCCCTCCCGCCGGGGGATTATGGCCCGGCTCACGGTCACCCCGAGGGCCGGAGGGGCGAGGAGCGGGGCTCTGCAGTGCTGGAGGGCACGTGGGGCGGGGGCAGCCCCGAGCCCCGNCCGGCGGGTCCTCCCGTCCCCCGCGAACGGCAGCATCCCCCCGCCCGTCCCCACGGCGGAACGGCCCGGCGCCCTCGGGAGGAGCCGGTCCGGGTGGAGCGCGGGTCCGAGGCGGAGTCCCCCTCCCCGAGCCGTCCCGCGGCCCCGCCAGGCCGAGGGGGTCTCGGCGCACGGCGCTCGGAGGAGGCGGCGAGGCCGCGGGTGCCCGGGGGTGCCCGGGGGTGCCCTGGCCCCGCCGCTCCCGGGCACCGCCGAGCAGCAGTCGAGGCCAGGCTGCAGCGCGGTGCCGGCGCGGGGTGCGAGGCCTGGGGCGTCCCCGCTCCCCGGGACCGCGAGTGGTGGTGACTAAAATCTGCAGGAGCAGAGCAGCCGGGGCAGCGCGGCCGGAGCACCTGGAGGTGCGCACCTTGCGCATGGCACGGCTTGCCCAGCCTGGCTGGCGTTCCTGAGGAGCACCTCACCACCCCCTCTGGAAGAGGTCCTGGCATTTTCTCCGCCACTGGTGAGCTCCTGGGCCTCTCGTGCATACCCGTGTGTGTTATCTCCCCAAGTCTTTTGGGTTTGCCTCGACCACCGCACAGGCAGGCTGTCTCCTGCAGATTGGGCAGCCCCTGATGCCCGGCGGCACAGAAGCCACACCAGCTTGGGCGACCTTTGGCATCACCTGGAAGACTTTGCTTCCCATCGAGGCTGGTGCTCCCTCCCAGCACCGGGACTCTTCCATCCCAGCCAGCTGCTGCCACAGCACACCATGGGGATGGTTGTCTTCCCACCAACAGTGCTTGCAGGGTTGGGAAACCGGAGCCTTGCAGTGCCCCTTTGTCACCGGCAGCCTTGGAACAGAACAGCAGCTCTTCTGCAGCAAAGCAGCACCTTTGTTACTCACATGTCGAGAGTGGTTTTTACTGGGGCTGGGCTGGTGAAGATGGGGAGGTGAGCAGCCCTGTGCCTGCTCCCCTCAGCTGCACATGAGGACCACAGCTGAGGAAGCTGTCCTTTTCCAAATAAAACAACCAGGACAAATTCAATAGGAAATAAGTTCCTCTCTTCTGAGTGAACTTGCCGTGGGTGGAGAAGAAGGAAATTAAACAATAGAAAAAACGTGCGGGGCTTGATATGGCAGGAAAATAAACCCCAATGCTGATGGCCTCTGGCAAAATGGCTGAGCATCTTCCCTTTGCCTGCATCAGTGTTCATTTTGGGCAAGGACAGTGAAGGCAAAGCTCATGTTTCCCAGTGCCCCTCCGTGGCTGGGGCATCCATGTGTGGGTGTGGGGAAGCCAGGACTGCCCCATGCCACCCATCAGGGTCACCTTGCCCAGCCCTGGTACATGCCATGACACCCTACTCCCCAAATTTGCCCCTTCCAACCTGGAGCTGCTGGCACGGGACACAGGTGCTGGTGGGGAAGCTCACACACACAATGCCCTTCCTGCTTCCTGTGCCTTTGGGAAGCTGGTGGGTCTGGTATGATTTTGTTTGGATAGGGTTGGAAAATCCATCCCACCAACATACGGGCAAACAGACTGTTCCTGACAGGTTGTTTTGGGGTTTTCCCCTCTTCCTGTGTGTCTCTGTCAGTACTGTAGACCAGGACATATTTAATATGCTGTTGGTGGTAATTTGAACTGAAGGAAGAAGACACCTCATAAGTCAAAACCCAGGCTGGAGTGAAGAGGGAGTGATTAATATTTTCTTGAGTAGCGTGTCATGGTGAAGTACAGCACAGCCGAGTGTGTCCCTGCTGCAGTGTCACCATCAGCACCTGCTTTTATAGGCAGGTTTGATTTTGGGTTATCTCTGGGTGCTGGGCTGAGGATGGAGGGCTGTGGTCCCACCAAGTATCCCATCTTGGCCAGCTTCTGACTGCATGCTGGAGATGGAGCTGCTCTCTTGGCTCTTTGTACTCTGGGGCAGAGTCATGGAGGGTTTTGCTTAAAAGGGTTTTTTTTTGTGTATAATTCTGCCATCTAGGTGTACCTTAATGAGTTGTGTTTTTATTTTTGGCTGTTGAGGTAGAGCTTGCCAGAATAAGGTTAGGACTCAAGACAAGAGAAGCAAGATACTAAGTTCCTTTGTCTTGTGTTTACTTCATGGCCTCAGAGGACAGGGGCTTCCAGTTTATCTCACTGATGTTTCCAACCCTTCCAACTTCAGGACCTTGTGACAGCCCTTGACTTTCCTGTGTGTTTTTGGCTGAGGTGGTGGCATTGCTTTGTGCCATTGTCACGTGTATATTGGTGGTATTTGAACTCGACACAGGGGCGGGAGGGCCTAGGTGGAGGGAAAGCAGGATACTGCTTTCTTGGAGACCATCCTACAAACCCTGGGGGCTGTGCCCAGTCTGTGCAGGTGCCAGTGGGAGATGGTGCCCCTGTGCCCACTCTGTGCCTGTCCCCAGGTGTGGAGGAGCAGGACAGCCCTCGTGCCGGACCCCTGGAGGGGCTGGATGAGTCACACCCTGCAGACACAGAGAGATGGTGGCCTGTAGCTTATGATTCATGTTGTTTTCCTGCAAAAGCCACTGACTGTAGTGGCAGAGCTTGCAGAGGACTGATCAATATCGAGCTGTAAATCCCGCCTGTGGCTGCAGCCGGCGGCCAGGGGCTGCCACTGGGAGCACCTCGGTTCCCACGTCCTCCCCAAAACCAGCAGGACCTTGCTGCAGCCTTTTGCCCTGGGAAGGGGACAGGATCCTGTGCACTACCTTCAGGTGGCTCAAGCCTTCCTACAGAGGTTTGGGAAGGTCAAGAGATCTCTAAATGGGAGGTATCCCAAGAGGAACTGCCCTGGTATTTATGGTGGGCATGTCCTGAGTTCAGCCTTGCTACTGGTCTGGTCAAAGTTTCAGGTGGAAATGGAGATTGTTTTGGAGAGATCAAGACTCTCTTCTAGGACATCTGCCCTGTTGTCCTGCTTCTGCCAGGGAACCCAAAATATCTTGGAATTTACATTCACTGATGTAAAGCAGGGAAGAAGTGTCTCCTGTCCCTGAGCTTGGGCATGTTGAGGTTTGGATGTACAGTGAGGGAAGTCCAGCTCAGCTGCCTCTGCCACACGGGGAGATGTGTGTCTCACCCCAAAGCTCTGGGAATGCTTAGGAAGGATGACAGCCCCTAGGATGTTGCTCCTCCACGGGATAGCCTGCTGCTCTCCTGGCTCTGCTTCCCATGTCTTGGCAAAATCCAGATACCTTCTAGCTACTTGTCAGCACCCCACCAAGTATACCCCTTCCTTCCAACACTGCCTGCATCTTCACAGCCTTGTACAGCCCTGCAGCCCCAGGCCTTGGACCTCTTAAAGAAAGGGGATGCATTAAAAAGTGTTAACCACACAGTCCTGAAGTATGGCTGTCAATGCCTGGACATGTGGCTCAGGCCATTTTCAGTCTCCTCCATCGGCCTTGATCCATCCCTTGCTGTGCTGGTACACTGCTGGTCTCATGGATTTGCGGCAGAGAGTGGGACTGAGGCCAGGAGGAAAGGTGTTGGTGCAGGTGGGGCATTACAGGTTGGTTCCTCAAGCGTTTGCTTGCCATGGAGCCCCTGCAGAGGAGAAGGAGAGGACAGGACTGATGGTAGAGCAGGTGAACCAAAGCAACATACTTCCACTGGACATGACATTAGGTTCCTGCAGCCTCAGACCTGGATCTGGAAACAGGGGAGGCAGGAAGCAGCTGAGATGCCAGGAGCTGTGCTTGTTGGGGGCAAGTGTGGCCTTTGCTAGTGCTGTTCTGGGGCGTGAAAACAAAACAAATCTTGCAAGTGTCCCCTGTGCTCTCTGCCTGTTCCTGCTCCCTGTGTTTTCCCTGGGCTGCTGAGCCTTGCAGCCTCTGGTACATTTTAAGGGTGACAAAGTTTACATGCAGAGGTAATGTCTTTTATTAGCCTAACTAATACCTTTAGGAAAAAACAGATATGCTCTTGGGCCTGAGAAATGCCTGCGCGGCCAAAATGTGTCGCTTTTTCCAACTGTGTCCATTGGTCTAATAAAAGATCTGACCTCCAGCCTGTCCCGGCCATGACCTTGGAGCACGCTGGCCCTGGAAGCGTCCTGCCTGTGCGTCAGTGTGTGCTGCCCAGCCCTTCCCAAAGGACCTGCCACCCCAGGAGCCATCGCAGGAACACACCCACGGCACGGCAGGGACTGCTCTGACTTTAATTCAACACCGGCTGCCAGCACCTGGCCCTGCGGTGCTTTGGGCCCCTGGCAGCGTCTGCCCCGGCAGACTGCAGGGAAGGGGAGGTCAGAAGCAGCTCAGCAAAGCACTGGAGCATCAGGCAGGATGGATGTGGTCTGACAGGAGCATCTCAGGGAGGCCCTGGGAGGAGGGAGCAGCTCCATCCTTGCAGGGATTTCTCTGGAATGTGGGCACTGGCGGCGGGTCGGTTGCTCTGTGTGAGCTGGTTCAGGCTGTGGTTTTATGGGTTCTGCTTTGCAAAAGTGCTGGTTTGGGGCTGGGTTAGCACTCTCAGGGCAGCCTGTGCTCCCCAGAACAGCTGGCAGGATGGCTCTGCTCTCCTACCAACATGGGAAGCTGTCAAGAGAAGGAAGCAGCTGGCCCATCCCAGCTTTGGGGCTCGCAGTGCATGGCCGAGCACAGGGAATCACTGCTGCCTCAAGGCTCTCTGAGATCCAGTGTCACCCTCACACTCGTGGCAGGACCAGCATCTCTGCAGGGAAAGTCCAGCCAAATCAAGTGTCAGAAGCAGCAAAAGATGGCATCGAGGGGCTTTCAGTCCGTGTTTTTTTTGGGTAGGAGTCCTCGTGCGACCTGCTTGTGAGAGGGCAGGCTGCCACTCCAGCAAAATATGAAAATGCATGTGAAATTATTTTCCCCTCATCCTTTTCCTTTTTAAAATACTTGGGATTCAGACCCTGATTATCCAGAAAGGCTCTTGGGTGCTTGGAAAGCCACAGGAACCAACACGGCACATTTTGAAACAGGAAAACCCAATTCATTGAGTGGATTTTTTCCCCCTGTGAACCCACTTAAAATTCATGGAGAGTTTTGTCGGTAAGAACCTGTTTCAATTAACAGACAAAAGAAACTCTCCTCGTTAAGCGCCTCTTTCAATTAAGGTTTGGGAGAATTCCCCAAGCTCTGCTCTGAGGCTGTTCCCAAGGATTCAAGGACAAAAAATACCCCTGAGGAAGAGTCACCTGTGAAGGGCTTCAGCTTTTTGGGGGGGCTGCAGTGGCACAACCCAAACAATAACCTGGGTGTTGGGGTGTTTTGTTGGGGTGGTGTTGGGGATCATCGGTGCTGAGGGATCAGCTGCCCAACCCCAGTGTCCCTGGGGTGTAGGAAAATGAATGACTGCTGCTAATTGCTGGCCTAGTTTGTGGAGGAGACTGATTTCAGGTGGGTATTGGGAGATGGCAAGGTGCTCTTCCAGATCAGGATGCTGAGGACAAAGAGGGTGGGAGCCACTGGTGCGCCAGGATCAGAAATAAGGTGACCTCTGCAGAGGATTCCTCTGTACAGCCTCACTGATGGGGCTGGAGCACCCTGGGGCTGGAGCACGGGGTGGGAGATGGGGATTAGCAGGGACAGGACCTTGAGATGTGGGGTTTGATAGAGCTAGTCTTAGAAACCCATCAGTTGGGCTTACCAGCTGCTCTGCTGTTAAAAGTTTTAATCATGAGTTTCCAGAAACCTCACCCAGTTTTTGGGGATTTAGAATTTTAAAAAATTTATTCAGGATTTTTCTCCCCTAAAAATTCAGCATATACATGCCACACACACTGAACCTTGCTTTTTCATCTGTCTGCAGGCAATGAGCTGTTCTCATGATTGTTTTTTTGAAGAAAACCTGAGAAAAACATGACTTTTATATCTTGCAGTAAAACTGAAGTGCTAACAGGGCTTTCTGGGTGAAAAAATGCCTCTTCCAGAGCTGGACACTTTAACTAAAAATAAACTTTTTAAAGTGAAAATTCTTAACCGCTTTCACTGGGCTCATTGCTCATATTGGTTTTATCTCCCCCAGGAGCAGGAAGGTGGTGGGCAGGCATAGCCAGAGGTTTATTTCCAGAGCGGAGTGAGGTGTCAAGGGAAGCTTGGTTCAGCAATCCAGGTGAATGCTCCAACTGCTCATTTCTGGCCAGGCTCTATAAATCAGATCTTAACAAAAAAGGGTTGAGAAAAAGGGAGGATTTTCCTGCTGAGGTCTTCCTGGGGTGGAAGTTCTCCAGACCTTATAAATCATGGATGAGTTTTCCTGATACTCCCTTGTGTTTGGTCATATCCAGCCTGTGCATGAAGGGGAGAAGCCAGGTGGGTTTGCAGTGGGAGCAGCAGCAGTGGCTGCCTGTCACTGCCTGTCTCAGGGCCAGCTGCTGGGGCTGCCATTGTCCATTTTTAACTTGGCACCTCTTGGGCACTGGTGGGAGGCTGGTGTCCTCAGGAAAGGAGCGCTGGTATTGTCCTTCTCCCAGAGCAGGGTGTTTTTCTCCCTGGTAGGTTGTAACTACTGTTTGCAAAGCACTTAAGCAGCCTGTGTAATCTACCACTAAGATGCTCCTTATCTGGCATTAGAAAACCTCTGGCAAGTGGGTGACTGGGACAAGCTCCTTTCTGCTCCTCTGTGTCCTTCTCTGTGTTTTCCCCTCTCTGTCTGCTCCACATCCCTCTGCCCTGCCCAGACACCCAGGCTTTGCAGCTTGGCAGGAGGCAAATGGATGTCCCTATGGCTCATCCCTCTGTCCAAGTCTCTTGGGCCCATCCTGAAGGCTCACCCAGGCTGTCAGGACATGAGGATCACCAGGAGAAATTCTTGGTTTTGCAGTAGCTGAAATTTTTATGCTGAGTTCTCTTCCTGGGCTGCTATGGCTTCATGTCCTGTGGCCCAAGGCTTGTGCCCCAGCTCCAGGAGCATCCTGATGGGATCATTACACCACCACGCCCCACAGTAAGGAGATCATCTCCTCATTGTGCCTTCTCTTGGTCAGTGGGTCCAGCCATGGCTGAGGAGGGACGAGATGGGGACAGGGACAG
This sequence comes from Dicaeum eximium, assembly GCA_013396995.1. Lineage (NCBI taxonomy): Eukaryota > Metazoa > Chordata > Aves > Passeriformes > Dicaeidae > Dicaeum > Dicaeum eximium. The sequence continues at coordinate 39,024 of VWZP01009947.1, read as the reverse complement.
GCAGTGGTCCTTCACACCCTGAGATAGCTCTTTTCCCTTGCCAGTGCTTCCAACTGCCTGCAGATATTTCCAGTTGTAGCTGGGATCACTGTCATTTAGAGCTGATAAAGGCAGCAGTGCAGAGGTGGGTGTTTAAAGGCCATTTTTTCATGCCAGTTACTTTTTCATTTTCAAAGCAACCTCCCCTGTCTTGATCTTGCAGTTGTCTCCTGAATAATGTGATGGCATTAATCTCCTCTCTAAGGACGTGCTTAGCTCAGTGGTTTTAGATCTGTAGCCCTCTAAATATTACCAGTGAGTGAAGGGGATTCCCTCTAGAGGGAACTTAAACCTATTAATAATAATTTGGCTGCTTTTTGTGCATCTTTTACAGGTAGTGCTGATTCCCAGGGCTGCAGGGTGATCCATGGGGGTGCTGGTGAGGGTGACTGAGGTGTGGGAGAGACAGAAGGTGTGGCTGGATGAGCACGATCCACCTGCTGGTGCCTGAGTCCCAGCCTGACCAAATTCAGACCTTTCAGTAGCCTTTTGCTTTCAAGTGGGAGGTGCAGCAGATGTGTAGGTGGGGCTGATCCATCCACATTTCCCTGCAGTGGTTGGAGAGGGGAAGGGAAGTGCTGGAGTGAGCAGGAGTGATTGCAAATCGCTGAGCTGTGCAATGCAATTTAGCATCCTGCCTCTAAATCCTCCTCCAGCCATGCTTAACCCCCAGGGCTGGCTTACATGGAGAAGTGGAGCTGGCATGGTGGTGATGAGGTGATTACCCAGCAGTGGTGGGTCTCTCCCTGCAGTGATGAGCAGTGGGAAGCAGGGGTGCCCACCCAAAGGGCGCCAGCAGGAGAGGAGCAGGGTGACCCATCTGGCTGTGATGTTTAGGATGTGGCTTCAACTCTGGGGGTTGAATGTTGGAGGTTTGGGAGCTGCTAGAATTGGGGGCAGAGGTTCTTGCACAGAATCTTGGAGTGTCTTCTGCATGACAGTGGATGTCTGTTCCTCCCCTTCCACCCTTTCCAAAGAGGCACAAGGGAAATTTCTTGCTCTGTCACACCCGTGGTTTTGAGCTCACCTCTTGTTTCTGGGCCATGGGCTTGGGACAGTTGATTTATCCAGCAAATGGGACTTGTGAACTGCCTGATCTTCACTGCTTGCACCTGCAGCCAGACCTATTCCACCCCCCAGTAAATCAAACCCTGCTGTGCCTGTCTTCTGAGATCACTGACCCTTCCCTGTCCTCCAGATCTGTTTGCACTTCCTTGCTAATATTCAATCCTTCCACTGAATTCCTGCAAAATCTCACTGGTATTTAAAGGAAGAGTGCTGTAAGCCACTAATGGAGATGGTTTCATTCCCTGTCATCCCATCTGGTGCCTCCCTGACTTTCTGGGGTGCAGTGGTTCCCCAGGCAGTATTTGTGGAAAATAACTCTGAGCAGGGGGAAACCACCATCCCCAAACTGCACCAGGGGGTGTGTTTTGAAAAGCTTTTCAAACATTTTTCCCTTCCTCCTGCAGCTCTCTTAGATTTGAAGCGCTGATAGTAAAGGGCTTCCCTGTCCCCTGGTTGCACTCCCTGCCCGTCCTGGGGTCGAATCCAGCTCTGCAGGGCGCTCTGGGCTCCCAGCCACGCCGGGAAGCTGCTTGGATGCTGATTGTGTTTGTCAGGGCAGCCGGATTAAGAGCACAGTGGCTAAGCCTCCTCACTGAGCCTCCTCTCCAGTGGAGTCTGTGCCAGGGCATTGCTCAGAGACCCATGAGAAAAGAGCATTTTCCAGGGCTCTTTCTCCCGGGGTCCTTGATATGCAGCTGTGGCTGAGCACCTGCCCAGTGATGGGAGCCTGCCAGCACTGATTTTGGGGCCTGAGGTCTGTGAGTGAGACTCAGGCTGACATTTCCAGCTGGTGCCTTTTAAATAACCACTGTGGTTTTAAAAGGCACCTTAGCAGCATCTAAAAATCAGGTTAAAAGGAGGTTTGACCCCAGCTGTCACCTTGCCAGGTCTTGTGGTTTTTTAAATTTTACCATCTTGTTTCCGTTTTTGTTTTAGAAAAGCTGTTGGTCTCAAGGACTTGTTTTGTGCTTTTGGGCATGAACCTTCTTCCTTCTCTGGCAATGAGTTATCAGCTCTCCCACCACTGCTGGGGCTGTGCAGGGGTTTGCTGGGCAGGATGCAGCCAGCACCCACAAGCCCTGGGCAGGAGCATCCCCACCCTGCAGCATCGCCCCAAAGCCCTTGGCATCCTCCCCATGGAGGGTTTGCTCTGGCAGTGAAGAGCAGGATTCCTGCCACACTGGCAGGTGCTGGGGTGGGATGCTGCCTATCCTGGCCCCAGCTCACACCTGGCTGCTCTGGGGGTTTGATGCTGGCCCCCTGCCTGGGCAGGCTTTGACCTGGCAGCCCGGGGAGACTCAGCCAGCAGCGTCTGGCCAGAGATGCTGTCTCCAAAGCCCTGTCATTAAGTACCAGTAATTAAAAGCTCTTAGGAGAGAACAGACTAATGAAGCGCCCTTGGAAATGGCAGGTGATGTAGGTGCAGAGCCCTGTTCCCTGTTTCATGGAGGGTGGTGCAAGGATGGACACATGGTCCTGTCCATCAGCTTCTGGCTGCAGCACTTGGCATCGAACTCACTGCTGCCATTTGCCTGCCCGTCACTGTGGGAATGCAGCTGCCAGCACCCACTGCTCCTGGCAAATGAAAGAAATGCAGAGGGAGTGGGATGGCACAGCCAGGGTGCTGGATAATGCATTCCCAGCTCTCTGCATCCCTAGGCAGGGAGATGCAGGGCAGCCTCCCTCTGCACAAGCACGTCCCTAAAGCGAACAGACCTGGAGCAGTGCTCTGTCCCAAAACCCCAGCAGGGCTGTTGTCCCAGGGATGCTGGAGGGGCAGAAGGAGTGAGGTGGAACAGGCAGGACACACCTCAAGGGGGCTAAGGAGAGAAGGTTCATCTCTCTTGGTCGTGCCTGAAGATCATCCATGTGCACAAAAATAAATTGCAAATCAATAAACCCAGGTGTTCCACCATGCCCAGCACAGCCAGCCAGAGGAGACTGCTGGTGTGTCGTGGAGATGGTGAAGGAGGAGACACTGATGGAGGCTGTAAGGAGACTGGCTGCCAGCAGCACCTACGGGGGCCTGGCTGAAGCAGTGCCATGTCAGCAGGGTTGGGAAGTGCTGCCTGGAGCAGGAGTTGCTGCTGGGAAGGGCAGAGATGACAGGATTACCCTGCCAAGCCCCAGCCTGTAATCCACAGTGCCGCTCAGCCGGCCACGTTTAATCCTGTTAGGAGCCTGGCTGGTGTCAGCAAGGAGGGTGCTCAGCCACGGTGCTGGCAGGGCACAGGGAGCTGTCCCTGGGAGGAGCAGAGACTCCTGCCCTTGTCCCCAATGCTGGTAGTGAGTTTGGGAACAATGCTATGAGTCACTTTTTTTCCTTAAACACATTGGCCTCATCAGTCTGTCCTCCAGTTGGCTTCACCTTCTGGCAAGCAGTGCTCATTGTTTTCCTTTTCTTTTTTCAAATGAGCCTTTCACAGGGAAGGCAAAAATATTCCCAAGGTCCCTTTGGCTCCACGTGGACACTCCCACATGCCCATCTCGGTGACCTTGGCTGGCGGCTCCTGGCTCATCCTTGAGCTGCCCAGCTGGCAGCTCCCCATGTCCCTCCCGTGTCCCTCCTGCCAGCTGAGCTGGGCCAAGGGGCTCAGACCACCCCCCATTCTCCCCAACAGAGTGCAGCTCCTGCTGGGCACAGGGAGCAACGGGGCTGCTTCTCCAGCTGCTTGAGGTACCAGAGATTCACGGGGGGCTGGGGGCTCCCTTCCATAGCACCTGGTGATGCACCTGCACTCCAGGTGCACCCACAGCCGGGATCCCACGGCACGGCTGAGTGCCGCACTCCTGCTGCATCCCTGGCACCACGGCATTCTTGTGGCAAGCCCTGGCACAGCAGCAAGCCTGTGAGGACTCTGCTGGGGCTGTCACGGTGGCAGAAATAACAGCGGCAGCATTGGCACTGTCCCTGCCCTCTCATCCCACCTCTCTCCCTCAGGGCGCCGTGTGGAGCCGGGGAAGCAGGGATCCGCCATGCCCACATTCTCACCACCAACCGTGCCGAGGCTGCCCGCCACCCCCTCGCCCTGCTGAGGCCATGGAGCTGCTGCTGCTGCTGCTGCTGCCATCACCACAGGAATTTTGGCTCAGCAGGGGGACTCTTGGTGCCTCTGCCATGGTGACATGAAGCAGACGGCGAGGGACGCTGGACTGCTGGAAGGGAGAGAGCCTGCACAGGCAGCCTGCTAGTATTTTAATTTATTAGTAGTATTCAATTTGATTTTACCTAATTTTTTGTTGGTTGGTTGCTTGCTTCTTCCCCTCCCCGGGGCTCGTGAGGGGAGGGGGCGGGCAGGGGAGAGGGACCCCACCTCACCCGGCGGATGCCAGGATGACTGTGCTGGCCAGGGCCCGGCGGGGTATCTGGCAGCTCTCTCCGCAGGTAGTGTTGCTCCTGCTCTTTGCCTTCTGCCTGCTCAGTGTTTTCGTCTCTGCTTATTATTTATATGGGTGGAAAAGGGGCTTGGAGCCCTCTGGGGACGTGGCGGGGCCGGACTGCGACGAGCCCAAGGTCGCCCCTTCCCGCTTGCTGCCACTGAAGACCCTCAAGGTGGCTGACTCCTCCCGCACGGACCCCTTGGTACTGGTCTTCGTGGAGAGCCTCTACTCTCAGCTGGGCCAGGAGATTGTGGCCATTTTGGAGTCGAGTCGCTTCAAATACAGGACAGAGATTGCCCCGGGGAAGGGGGACATGCCCACGCTGACCGACAAGGACCGGGGACGCTTTGCGCTCATCATCTACGAGAACATCCTCAAGTATGTCAACCTGGACGCCTGGAACCGGGAGCTGCTGGACAAGTACTGTGTGGAGTACGGCGTGGGCATCATTGGCTTCTTCAAGGTAAGGGGGTACATGGGGCAAACCAAGATCCATGGCCAGGCCAGATGTGAGCCCTGGTGTCCTGCTGCCCCACAGGGACTTTGCCCTCCCCATGCTTTCTGCAAGCACTGTGAGTTGGTGTGGGGCACAGGCTTCTAGCAGAGTGCACCATCTTAGCTCTCTCCCTTTGGAAGGGTTTTGTGGTCTTTGGAGATTTTGGGGGGGGAAAACGCACTTCTGGGATCAATCCAGTTGCTTTTAGCACTTGTTTTCTAGCAGTGACTCTTGCTAAGGTTTGCCAGAAGCACAAACAGATATTTCACTCAGTAGCCCTTTTCCTGCCCAGGGCTCCTAGCCTTGGGGCACATAGGACATGAGCAGGACTGAGTGTGTGAGGGGGATGAGGGCACCCCATACTCCAGAGAGGAAGGGGGGAACCCAGAACCTGGATCTCTAGGTGTGAGCTGCTGCCTCTGTTGCCATGGCTGTTGGTGTTCCTTGTGAGCCCCTGCCTTGTCCCTAGTGTCCCATCTCCTGTAGCTCCCATTTTCCCCATGCAGGCCAACGAGAACAGCCTTCTGAGCGCCCAGCTGAAGGGCTTCCCACTCTTCCTCCACTCCAACCTGGCGCTGAAGGACTGCAGCATCAACCCCAAGTCGCCCCTGCTGTACATCACACGCCCCAGTGAGGTGGAGAAGGGTGTGCTCCCTGGGGAGGACTGGACCGTCTTCCAGTCCAACCACTCCACCTACGAGCCCGTTCTCCTGGCCAAAACCAAGTCAGCTGAGTCCATCCCGCACATGAGCGTGGACGCTGCCCTGCACACCACTGTGATGCAGGACCTGGGCCTCCACGATGGCATTCAGAGGGTGCTTTTCGGCAACAACCTCAACTTCTGGCTGCACAAGTTGGTCTTTGTAGACTCTGTTTCCTTCCTGACGGGCAAGAGGTTGTCTCTGCCCCTTGACCGCTACATCCTGGTGGACATCGACGACATCTTTGTGGGCAAGGAGGGCACACGCATGAAGGTGGAAGATGTCAAGGTGCGTCTGTGCTCTCCTGGCTGGGTGGGCAGGGCTGGACACTTGTGCTTGCTCAGGGATGCTCCAGAGATGAACTTTCCTGCCCTCAGAGCCTCCCCTGTCCCTCTGAGAGCCCCTCGTCAAAGCCCTGATGTGGCAGCTATCCCTGAGGCCACGTGCTGAGGACACCTTGCTTTTTCTCCCCTTCTCCCAGGCGCTGTTTGACACACAGAACGAGCTGCGCACCCACATCCCGAATTTCACCTTCAACCTGGGATACTCAGGGAAATTCTTCCACACAGGTGAGGAGGTTAAGGGCACCACTTCTCCTGTGGGTGCTGTACAGCTGGTGCTGGGGCACCAGTTGGTGCTCAAAGAGGGTGCTGTCCGGGCTGCAGGAGAGTCCTCAGGCATCCCACCCTGTTCTTCCATCACCTGGCCACCGAGAGGGGCCAGCTGCTCACACAGCTCTCTGTGCTCTGTGGTGACAGCAAATGTCATGCCACAGGTACTGATGCTGAGGACGAAGGTGATGACCTGCTGCTGTCCTACGTGAAGGAGTTCTGGTGGTTCCCCCACATGTGGAGCCACATGCAGCCTCACCTCTTCCACAACCAGTCGGTTCTCGCTGAGCAGATGACCTTAAACAAGAAATTTGCTGTCGTGAGTAAGATGCCGCCAGTGGGGTTGCTTGTGATGAGGGAGGATGGCAGAAGAGGAGCAGAGAAGATTCCCAGGGAATGGCCCCTGCTTGCTGGAGCAGAGGGACTTGGTGATGTTAAGTCATGTCCCCCATGTTGCAGCTGTGTGGGTAAATCCATTTATACTCTAGTACCTAGAGCTAAAGGATTTTTCTGCAGCAGCCAACTTTTTGGTGTGGCAGTGAGCTGCCCCAGTGGCTGTTCAAGGGCAGAACCTGTCTGTGCCCTGCAGCTGTGCCCACCTGGCCTGGCACCGTGGGGATGCAGAGGTGGAGCCCAGGGGGGATGCTCAGCCTGGCACTGTGTGAATCTCTGCTGGGTGATGATGTGGGATCCTGGAGCTGTGGCTGTGCTGGGAGGCTCCGTCTGGTGGAAACTCCCTCTAGAGGCTGAGCTGTCAGGGACAGGTTTCATTGTAAAGGCAGGCTCTGACCTTCAGCTTGGTCAAGGCTTCTTTGTCCTCTTGGGCTGTCCCTTGAGTGGCACTGACACCAGTTCATGCTGTGACTGACTGACAGCTGTCTTGAATCCAAACTAGGAAAGCCAGAACTATTAATAATTGGATCCTACGGCCTAAGAGAGGGATCTTCAGCCTAACTTGAATTTATTATCTGATAATTACAAGTGCTTAATTAGAGAGAGACCAAACCTTTCCTACTTAGGTTGGGCTGTGTTCCAGCTCAGAATTTCCAGGCTGTTTTGTATCTACTGATACAAACCAATCTACAGTCCTATATAGCTGTATCTCCTCATTCTTCACACAACAGCTTGGCTGTGGCTGTTCTGTGGGTGACAGCAGAAGGCAGGGATGAGGATGGTCTGAATGAAGCAGAGGAGTGGGTGTCCACTCAGCGTGGCTGCTCCTGGGCTCCCTTTGTTGGAGATAGCCAGACTTAGGAGAAGATGCAGAGACAGAGCCTTGCCCTGGTTGCTCTCCAGAGGCACAACTAGACAGTTTGTAGCTGGGAATGGAGAGGGATTGGTTTGAGATTTTGGGGTCTCCACAGTCACCCATTCCCCACTCTCTTCTGTGCAGGAGCATGGGATCCCCACTGACATGGGGTACGCTGTGGCCCCCCACCACTCGGGCGTGTACCCTGTCCACGTGCAGCTGTACGAGGCCTGGAAGCAGGTTTGGTCCATCAGGGTGACGAGCACGGAGGAATACCCGCACCTGAAACCCGCTCGCTACCGCCGTGGCTTCATCCACAACGGCATCATGGTGGGTGCCAGCCTTTGTCTCTGGTGCTTCCCTTGTCCTGCCTCCCCCACCAAAACCAGAACCTCGGGAGGGGGTTTCTGAGCAGCTCCAGTTTGAGGGGTTGTTCCCCCTTGCTCATCCTGCATGGGTGAAGCTCGTGTGAGGATGGTTTCTGGCTTTTCCATCTGTCCATATCCTTCCCTTCTGTGTGTGGATTCAAGGCAAGGGTGGTGAGGGGCAGTGGAATTGGTCCTGGCCTCCGAGGGGTTGAGGTCAGGTTCTCCCTTTGTTGGGAAGGGAAGGAGACCCAGCCCTCAAAGTCTGGAGGAGGCCCTGTGGCCATTTTATTGCCCTGGCTCTTCCACCTGTTCCATCCATATCTTTTTTCCTGCCCCAGGTACTCCCCCGGCAAACCTGTGGCCTGTTCACACACACCATTTTCTATAATGAATACCCTGGTGGCTCCAGTGAGCTGGACAAAATCATCAATGGGGGGGAACTGTTCCTGACTGTCCTCCTGAACCCCGTGAGTACTGCCCAGGGAGAGACAGATGGGTTTCTTGCAGAGCTGTCCTGGCACTGCTGCAGGAGATGTCCCCAGTGTCCTCAGCCAGGGTGGGGCCATTTGTGGGATGGCTGCTGGGTGGGGCTCCACTGACCCCTGCTCTGTCCTCTTGGCTTCAGATCAGCATCTTCATGACCCACCTGTCCAACTACGGCAACGACCGCCTGGGCTTGTACACCTTCAAGCACCTGGTCCGCTTCCTCAACTCCTGGACCAACCTGAAGCTGCAGACATTGCCCCCCGTGCAGCTGGCACAGAAATACTTCCAGATCTTTTCTGAGGAGAAGGACCCACTGTGGCAGGTACCCCTGTGCCTATAATAGGGGGAGTGACCCTGTTTATTGTGCTGGGAGAGGGTAGTGGGGTATAGCTGGCCCTGCTTTGAGCCTCAGGTTCTGCAGGCAGTGCCAGAAAGGGGTTTTTCCTGTAGACCTGGAGATAAGCCCGGTCTTTGTTCTGCCTGCTGAGCAGGGTGGCCTCCCTGTGTGTCTGCTCAGGCTGGAGAGGCTGAGCAGTGGTGTAGGTCCCATCCAGGCTGCTCTGTCTCTGATCCTCCACACTGTTTCAGGATCCCTGTGAAGACAAACGGCACAAGGACATTTGGTCCAAAGAGAAGACCTGTGACCGTTTCCCAAAGCTTCTCATCATCGGGCCTCAAAAAACAGGTGCTTCCCTTCACCTTCAGTGCTGTGAGCATGCTGGGAGGCTTGACAGGACCCCCGCACTCCCAAAGAGCCTCTGTCAGCCCTCCTGCCCTGAAGCAGAGCTGGGAGGGAGGTTTGGCCTGTGTCAACTCCCTCTTTCTGTCCGTCCAAAGGAACGACTGCCCTTTATCTCTTCCTGGGGATGCACCCGGACCTGAGCAGCAATTACCCCAGCTCAGAAACCTTTGAGGAGATACAATTCTTCAATGGACACAACTATCACAAGGGCATCGACTGGTGGGTCTCTGTATTGGGGGACTGTGCTGGGAGGGCCCATAACTTTGGGATGGGGAGCAGTGGTGCTGTGGGGTTTCCCTTCTGAGTGTCTGAGATGTCACCTGTGAGGGCAGTGCTGGGGCCATCTTGTGGTGCCTATCTGCCAGCCTCACACTGTGCCTCCCCCAGGTACATGGAATTCTTCCCCATCCCCTCCAACACCACCTCTGACTTTTACTTTGAGAAAAGTGCCAACTACTTTGACTCTGAAGTGGCTCCGCGGCGAGCTGCAGCCCTGCTGTCCAAGGCCAAAATCATCACCATCCTCATCAACCCTGCAGATCGAGCCTACTCCTGGTATCAGGTGAGCCTCTGCCTCTTCCCTGGATTGGGCAGTCCTGTGGGACAGCGGGCAAGAGGCTTGGTTTGGGATGTGGGGTGACTGCAGATGCCACGCTAGCTGGCTGAACATGATGCACGAGGACACGTGGTGGTGGCCTGGGAGCCACTGCACCTCGTGGGCAGCCCAGGATTTGGGTTACCCTGGGGACAAACCTGCCTTGCTCTGCCTGACAGCACCAGCGAGCTCACGATGACCTGGTTGCCCTGAAATACACCTTCCACGAGGTGATCACGGCGGGGCCCGAGGCTGCCCCGAAGCTGCGCGCGCTGCAGAGCCGCTGCCTGGTGCCGGGCTGGTACGCCACCCACATCGAGCGCTGGCTCAACAGCTACCACGCCAACCAGGTAGGCATGGCAGCACCCCAGTCCCACAGGGGCACCACCTGTGGAGGGCCCTCACCCAAGCAAAGATGTGGGGGAAAGAGATCTTGGATGCAAGGTCCGCTGTGGAGTTGTTCCCAGGGGAGGTGTTTTTCTTACACCCTACAAACCACGGGGAGAGGAGTAAAAGTACTTGGAGAAGGGGCAGAGGGGAGGTGCTGTGCAAGAAGGGAACCTGGGGATGGATAACACACGAAGATGCCCCTGTGTGGGTTGTCACAACAGGATTGAAAGGGAGTGGGGGCAGAGGGCTGGGGTGGCTCTGCGCGGTCACCCAACACTCACCTTCACTCTTGGCCACAGACCCCTGGGGCTGCCCTGTCTGGTGTCCCCATGGCATTGAACAGGACAAAAATAGTAGGTGAAGCTGCCCATAGTTCAAGCTGTCTGCAGGGAAAATGGGAGCTGGAGGCCAGCCCTGCTGTGACCCACACAGTGCAGCACTGCTGGCGAGTATGGGATCAATCCCTGAATGATTTTTCCACTGTCGATTACCCTTATAAAGTCTTACTAGTTGCCTGCTGCTAGTGTAATTGCTGTGTTGCAATCCCAGGCTCCTGTGGGTTGGGTAACCTAGAGCAGAAGCTCTGATGTTGTCCTGGGTGGTCCTGGCCCTGGCTTTAGGTGGCACATTTGGCTCCGAGATGAGCAAAGGTGTGGTAAAGGTGTCCTCTTGCCTCAGGAGAGCAGAGCTGGGAGCCAGTGACACCTCACCACTCTGCCTTGCTCCCTGCAGATCCTGGTGCTGGATGGCAAGCTGCTCCGAACAGAACCTGCCAAAGTGATGGAGACGGTCCAGAAATTCCTCGGCGTGACCAACTTCATCGATTATCACAAGACCCTGGCGTGAGTCCTTCTCCCAGTTTCTCCTTCCTCCACCCTGCCATTGCTCCCATGCAGTCTGTTGCTCTGGGGACACCCAGCACTGTCCCAGAGCAGCCCCCAGCCCTGGGCCTCTCCACAGAGCTGCTGTTGATTTTGGTGAGGCTGAGACTTAGCCAGACACCTCAGTGAGGTCACTCCAGGCAGCCCAAGGGCAGCCCTGGGCTCCTGGAGCAGAATTCAGGAGTGCATTTGTGATACAGATAATGGTATTGAAGCCTGGCACTCAATCTCCTCATAAATGCTTGAGAGCAGCTGCTGGCTGTGTGGCACTTCTGCAGGTGTCACCTTGCTCTGAGCTTTCCATTAAACCCCACGTGGGAAGCCTCTAGAGCTCCTAGAGAAATAATAATTTACCTCTGCCAGGGCTTGCCTATGTATGTGTCCACTCAGGTGCTGGGGGGCAGTTGAGGGCATCCAGGGACAAAAGTGCCACAGAAGATGGTAATTAAACTCAGGTAGACTCTGTGCTCCCTCAACAGGGCGATGAATGAGCCTTGGTGGACTGCTTATTGCACAGCTGCAGGGGGAACCTGTTGTACCAGGGGGTTGATGACAAGATGTTAGCTGGGCTGTGGATTCCAGAGGTGGAGAAGTGTCCTGTGCAGGGCTGGGCAGCAGTGGGACCTGCTGGACAGGATGTCCATGGATTGTGAGGGGGATAAGAGGGCTGAGGCAGAGCTCTCACTTCACAGGTTTGATCCAAAGAAAGGATTCTGGTGTCAGCTTCTGGATGGAGGGAAAACGAAATGCTTGGGAAAGAGCAAAGGGAGGAAGTACCCCGAGATGGATTCGGATGTGAGTATGCAGAAAGCCTCCTGGGCTGGTCCTGAGCAGGGCTGTGCTGGGTGGTGAGCTCCAGGCTGTTTCCCTGATGTTCTTCTTTGCTCTCCCGTTGCAGTCACGCTCCTTCCTGCGGGACTATTACAGGGACCATAACATCGAGCTCTCCAAGCTCCTGTACAAAATGGGGCAGACATTGCCCACCTGGCTGCGGGAGGAGCTGCAGAGTACCAGGTAGCTGCTGCTGCCACCCCCAGCAATACCTGAGCAGGGCTGACCCTGTGCCAGCAGGACCTTCTCAGCAATACCTGGCCTTGGAGGGGACCCCAGGAGCACACAGCATCGCTGGAGGCTTGGAGGGGATCCCCAGGAGCATATGGCTGCACCAGAGGCTTGGAGAGGACCCCCAGGAGCACAGGGCTCCGCTGGAGGCTGTCTGAGCAGTGATCCAACTCTGCAATCCCTGTGCTCCCACCTCTCTGCCTGCCCCCCCTGTATCTATTTCATTTTATTTTTCCTTTTTAATTTCTCATCCCTTCCCGCCCTTCTCTGGCATAGGGAAGTGGCACAAATTCCCCCTTTCTCTGCTCAAAATGGGTTCCAACTGCCTTGGGCCCGAGGGCAGCACCAGAGCTGTCCCTCACTTCCTGGTCTGAGGGTGGAGGAGCTGTTCTGGGTGCACTGGTGGTGACTTTGCTGAGCTGGAGCAAAGGGACGGAGCTGGTGGAGACTCACTCCTGCCATCAGCCCCATGGCAGGAAACAGGAGAGTTTGCTGGATTCCCCCAGCACCTACTTGGAAAAGCTGAGAACAAGGTGGATTTTTCTTTCAAAGACTGGGGCACAATTTCTTTTGTCATCTCTGTCATAATTTTCAATCTCCTCAATCTCTGGCTCCCCCTCCATGGGCAATGTGGTGGGAATGTGGCCTAGCAGGAGAAGGGGCTGGCATGCTGGTCTGGGCATACTGGTCCCAGTATGCTCATGACCCCCAAGCCCATCCTGCAATCTTGTACACATGTGGTGTTTCCTGTGGTAAAGCCAAGTGGTGCCCAGCACACCCTGGCATGGAGGAGAGCTCGGGGACAGAACAGACATTGGGATAACGGCAATCAGAAGAATGCTGAGAACTTCAAACCTCTTGAATATTAAAAAGTATTTTAATAATGTTGGATTTTACGGGGGTGGGGGGGAGGTGTTCATTTGGTTCCCATTTTGCAGGGAGGTGTTTTTCTTCAGTGCCAGGATTTGTAGCTAAACCCCGAGGGTTTTACGTGGTCTCTTGGGTTGTTGGACGTGGCATGGACGAAGGTTGGTGGGGAGACAGGACGGTTTCCCAGTGGGAGACACGTCTTTGTAGCAGTGGTGCTGTACAGAGCTGCAGCCTCTCCCACACCCTGGGATTTGTTGGCAGAGGAGACTGAGCCATCACGGGTTCACCGGGATAAGGGCCCACGTTTCCCCTTGGATGGAGCTGCCCTGTGGGATGTGGGATGGCAGCGGTTCTGGGGAGGGGATGCAGGGCCCAGGGTGCTGCTGGAGTGGGGCCAGGGCAGGGGGTGAATGTTTCACTCCCCATGTGAGGGGCCCCGCTGGCAGCAGCGTTCCCACCTGGATGTTTCACAGGAGCTCCTGTAGCTGCACGTGAGGCCATGGGGGCTCTGCTGGGGCTCACAAGCACTGGTGCACGGTCCTGATGAACCAACTGCTAATAAAGGGGGGGCTCTGGTTTTATTTGCTGGTTGTTGCCTGTGTCTCTCCTCATTGGCTTGATCCAGTCCTGCCCCTGGGGGTCCTGGCTGCCTTTGGGCCCATCTTTGGGGGGGTTAGGAAGGGGTGTGTGGGAGCAGCTCTCTGTGCACGAGGTGGCAGCAGCTCTCTAGTCCTGGATCCATCCACGCTGCACAGCGCCCACAGCCTCTTCTTCCCGGGACGGCATCCAGCACCGGCTGTGTTAGCACTGGGGAGGGATTTGGGGGGGCTGGGGGGTTCCTGCTTACCTTCTCCCCCTGCCCCATTATCCATTCCCGGCCTGCCCGAGCCTGCCCGCCCGTCTGCTGCCTCCCCACTGCCTTCTGCTGCCCGGCCCCTGCGAAGCGCTGCAGGAAACCAAGACGGAGCCTAATTAATCCCAGACGGGTTTGTTTGAACCTGTCGGAGTGACAAACAATGTGTGGTGCCGAAGGAGCTGCCACATGGAGGAGAGGGGGCTGCAGGGAGAGATCTGGGGGGAACGATGGAGCTGCTTGCCCAGAAGAGGAGGCTGCAAATTCCCAGCCATGCTGGAGCACATCCAGGCCATGCACTCACCATGGTTCCCTTCCTTGTGTCCCCAAGCCCAGGAAGAAACAGTGTCAGGGCCTGGGCTGCCCCAGGTGGGCCCAGCTGGTGCTCAGCTTAGTCCTGAAGTAATTGCTTGGTAATTAACAGGGTCATAAGCACAGCTCAGCCCCATGCCGTGGCAATGGGGTGCCCGGGAGAATGAGAAGGTCTTGGCCCTCCCACAGCCACAGGAGAGCCCTGTGTGAGGGAGGATCTGTTCCTCTTGCCTGTCACCCGTCTGAGCACCAGTGATGTTTTCTAGCTTCCGCCAAAAATGTGCAAAGTTGGTGAAATCCTTTCTGGGCTGGGCAAGGGCCAGAGGCTGGGCAGCTGCAGCCAGCAGGGCCCCAGGAGCAGCAGGAGCCCAAACCATCCCTGCTTGGGGCTCAAACCCTGGCTGCCCCTAGACTGCAGGGGTTGTCTGGGCTGTCCCCGCTGCAGCCTTGTCCTGCAGCCTCCTACCAGAGACCCCAAGGCAGCCCCTGCCCAGCTCTGAGCTTCCATCAGCTGCATGGGGCAGTGGGTGGCAGTCAGCAGCTTCCTGGGGTTCCCAGAGGGGCAGATGAGGATGCTCCTGGCAGCCCCAGCCTGCAGGCAGGACCACGGTGGCCATGGTGAGGGCTGGATTTCCAGCCCACAAACCGCTATGGGTTGGGTCCATCCCTGATGGCTGCATTCTGCACCTTGATTCATCCTGCAGCGTGCCCTGACACATCCTGTACCCTTGTCTTGACACATCCCTCCTCCATGCCCCAACGTGTCCTGTATCCTCCTGGCTGTTGAGGATGTGCCAGTGAATCCCTGCTGGAAATGTCTGCAGGAGGGATCTGGAGCCCAGCCGTGCCCGGGCTGCTCTTTGCACAGGGTCAGGCAGTGCCAGGAGGGATGTGGGCAGGGAGAGATGTGGGCAGGGAGGGAGCAGGGAAGGAATGATGCTGGCAGCAGGCTGCAGGGAAAGAATGATGCTGGCAGCAGGGTGCAGGGAAAGAATGATGCTGGCAGCAGGGTGCAGGGTGCAGGGCTCGCCTGGCTGGGCACAGGGCTGCAGGCTGCAGGCTGCAGGCAGGGGGTAACTCAGTGCCTCTGAATGCAGGCACTGAACACAGTGACCTGTGGTCCCCCAACCCTTTCCTTGTCCCCAGCACAGCTGCACAGACCAGGCCTGGATCCTACCCCTGGCTGCCTCACTTGATTGAAAACCCCCAGCCCCGGGAAGGAGCGGTTGGAGAGGGGTTTTGCCAGGGATTGAGGTGGCAGTGCCAGCAGCTGGGGTGCACATACACCCCAGCCAGCTCCTCCTGCCCTGCTGCCAGCAGCGCCCGGCTCCATGCCACTGCTGGGATGCAAACCCAGGGTATTGTGCCTTCCATCATCTGGTGAGCAGGGTGGGAAGGGGGACAAGAGAGAAAACTCTTGCATGACTTGAAAGCCATCTCGTGTGCTGGCTCCCCAAAGCAGATGGAGGTGGGGGTGCTCAGCAGTTTATGGGTGGGATGGGTTCCTCCTCCAAGCGCTCTGTGCTGTCCCCAGCCTTCACAGCCTGCTGAGCCTCGACATTTAAATCAAGCTTTACAATGAGACTCAGCAGAAATCAGAATTATTTCAATCAAAGTATGTCTGTGCCACGGGTTTAGGTTGAAGGATTCTCACTGTCACTGCCCCATCTCTGTAACCACCTCCCATCTCTGCTCCTCCCAAGAGGCACACGGAAGGGCCAGAGCCCAGCAAGCACTGACCTGTCCAAGACCTTGGCTCTGAAATCCATGGAGGAGTCAGGATGGGCCATGGAAACTGCTCTCTCACAGGGAAAAGCAGGCTGTGTTTGCACCCTATCAATAACAGAGATCCCTGACCGTAGAGGAGCCCCCTGCTCCCCTGAGAAAGCTGTCCCCAGGCCAGGTGAGGGTAAAAGCAGATATTGCAAATATTTCATACTGTGGCAGGACTGTGAACACAGCAATGGCTTCACCTTCTTCCACAGCCCTTTGCTCCAAGCTGGGGTGTTGGGAAGGATGATGAAGGAAGGCCTTGCAGAGATGGTTTATTGGTGAAAAATTTTAAGAATGAAGAAATAGAGCTGAAAGCAAAACTTGAGCTATAGAATGTGAAGCAGGAAGACAGTGATTAGGTTATCTGAAGGCCGGGCCCCTGATGACAAAAACAATACAGCTCCCCAGACAAAGAAATAAAAGGTTGGGCCTGGCCAGGTGATAGAGAAAAAAGGTGGGTTTGCCAAGGTTTTAGTATGCTAATGTAATAGTTCCCATAAGCTACATGTAGATTTTGTAGGTTTTTGTACCCTGTACCGGTTAGTTGTTGTTAACCTGAGTATTCAACATAGAAGGGGATAAATGGGATTGCAAGAGGAAGTTTGCTCTCTCTTGGACCACGCTTCAGCTGGAGCTGGTCAGGCTGCCTGTCCCCATGAACAATAAACCACGTGTCCAAAGAGCATCCCTGTCTCCAGAAGTCTCTCGCCGCACCCCAGATAGCAGGCAGGACCATTTCTAATACTGGGGGCCTCCCAGGGGATCTTGTCATGGGCAGGGAGGTGACAGAGGTGCTCCTGGTGAGGCTCTGGCTGCGGTCATGCTCCTGCTGGGATGATGGGACCCTCATGGAAGGTCAGATTTGGGACAGTCAAAAGCCTCCTGAGGCCCCACGTGGTGTCACACAGTGCTGTGTGCTGGGAGGGGACTGTGGCCATGCCAGGCCTCCCTGGAGAGCTGTGCCCCTTGCAACCCCCCCCAGCTGCTGGGATGTGACCTTGGCTCTGCTGCATCCTTGTCACGGGACCTGTGACTGGAGGGGGATGACGCCTAGGAAGGGGGCACAGTGCAAGTCAGGAAGTCCTTGAATAAATGCCATGCAAAATATTTCTTTTACTGCCTGTCATGATTTTGAAGTGACATATTTACACTTCGTGATAAAATAATAACAAATCCCAGTGTCTGAAAAAGCCATTGTATTTCTGTTATATCTTCTTCTATCCTGACTACAAAGCTGATATAAATGGTTTTGTAAATCTACATTTTCCTATAAAGATTTGTAGCTCGTTTCAAAGATACAAATGGATAGAATGTCTCCTATACATGCAAAGACATTTATATGTAAGATATTTACAACGCCTAAGACTGTAAACAGAAATTGCCCATTTAAATGTCACAGCCCAAATCAGAAAATGCTGGGGATGCAAAATAGACTTGAAATGTCAAAGGACAGATGACGAAAAGATGTTTCTTCCATCTGGGAAAATTCTTAGAACCGATTTCCATTAATCCCAGCTTTCCGGTGCCTGCAGTTAACCCTGTTCTGAGAGTGCTGTTTTTTCAGAGATGTGCTGATGGGCAGCTGGGCCCCTCCAGCCCCCAAAGCCCAGGCTGGTGCCCCCCCCTCAGCATATCCTTATCTCAGCCCTGCAGCCCCCCTCCTTCCCCACCTGCCAGCCCCTCATCCTGCGTCCCGCTGCCCTCCCGCTCGGCGCCTTTGTCCCTTCCCGCCGGTCATTATTGAAACCAGGTGTCGGGGCAGCTCTGAGCCCGGGGGGAGCAGCGGCTGTCCCCCCCAGAGGGGTTGCAGGGGCACAAGGGGAAGAGCTGAGGGGCAGCACCGAAGGGGTGTCCCAATGTCCTCTGGGTCCCGATGGAAGTTCCCATGGCTGGCAAAGCCAGAACCACGCAGGTTTTGCATGAGTGGAAAAAGATAAAGGCTGATAAGGAGGATCTGGTTTAATAATGCAGGGGCCAGCTGGGAGGCAGGCTGGGGTGTCCTCTCATGTTAGGAGGCTGAGGATGAGGAAGGGTCGTGAGAGGATGCTGAGCCCCAAAGAGAAGTGAAGGCAGACGCTAAACAAAGCTCCAGACTCTGAGGGGTACAAAGGGTGACAAGAGGTGTGTGATTCTGACTGTCCTCGCAACTTTGAGTCCAGCTTCTGGCCACGTCAATGCAGATGAAACTTATATGAGCTCAGGGAGAGGCAAATCCCATGCTGGTACCAGCACATTCCCGCTGCCGAGGGTCTGGCACTGCTGTGGGTGTGGAACTCAGCCCCACAGTCTGTAATTTTCAACTGTCCCCAGTGTTAATACTTCTCCTTGTCATTTTAAGCCCCGTGGGGACTCTGTGCTGTTTGTTTGCTGGTGCTTCCAGGTTGCTGCCTTCCCCAATGACCCCAGCACTGCCCAGAGCTGCTGGAGCACCCCCCGTGGGTCCCTGCCCGTGTTCCTCCCTGGGACAACATCTGCAGCTCCTTTCCAGGGCACGCTTGGGGAGTGAGAGAGGAGAAACCCGGGAGTCAGGGCTGTTGGAGGGGCTTTCCAGCTCCAGGCACAGAGCAGGGAAATGTTAAAGGCTTCCCGCTGTTGCACATCTGGGTTGAGTTTCATCGCTGGAGCCTCCCCGCGCATCGTGGGGGTCGCCGCTGCCAGAGCCTCGGGGCTTGGGGAGCGGTGCCGGGGATGCCAGCGCCGGGACAGGCAGGGAAGGCAGCTCCGGGCTGTGCTCTCCCCTCCCCTCGCACAGAGCCCAGCCCAGCTCCCATCTTCCCAGCCCACCCTCCGCAGCCCTGCCGACCACCCAGGCGTGCTGGGATGGCCTCTGCCACCCCCGGGACCCTCCCCTCGTCCCTCCCTGCCACCTCCACCCACCTGCCCTCACCGGGCTTTGCCAGGGTGCGTTCCCCCCATATTCCTTCATGCAGGACATCACCTCCACCCTCCCCTGCCCCGTGTCCGGCGGGGCTGGGGTTCCTGGGATTGCAGTAGGAGGGGGTGAGGAGCCGCACGGCGAGCCGGACCCCCAGTCCTGGCCGCCACCAGGGTCTGTTTCCTGGGCCACACACATCCATGTGGATATTTATACAGGATGGGAGCGAGCATCCAGCCCTGCACGCCCGCGTGACTCCCCATGCACACCCCACACCCCCCCAAGCCGTACGGACCCAACACGAATCAAACGCCTTGGAATGAGCCAGAATAAATATTTTACGGTAAATTACCAAGGCTAATAATTATAAAAATCTGTTCATATAACCCGGAGCCAGGGAAATGTTTTCAAGCAGCTGGTGACCACATGGGTGACGGTTCCCAAGCTCCCCAGCTGGGCTGATGGACCCCCCCGCTCGTGAGGAGCAGCCCTGGGGTAGGGATGGGGTGGGTCTGGGGTGGGTGTTCTCCCTGGCTCTGCTGCTGGGATTGCTGGGGGGTCTGTGAAGCTCCATGGAATGGCTGGAGGCAGGATTTCCTGCAACAGCGATTGCTGATGGGTTTGAGGAGGGGACAGTGTGGGGAGGGGAGGTTCATGGGATGGGCTTGTTTTACCCATTTGACCACTCAGAGATGGCTTTTGATGTGCAGCCATCCTCCGCAGCCAGCAGGATCCAGATCTGCCCTTGGCCCCAGCTCTGCTGGGGTGGGACTGTCCCTGGGGGGATGTCTCAGATTTGGCCACGTGCTCGGAGCTGGACCAGGCACATGCCGGGCGAGCATCTCCATTCCCGCCCAACGGGAACTGCAGCTCAGGGAGGGGACCTGGCAGAGGGGGTGGAAAGCTCTTTCTGTTTCTTTCCCTCCTTCCTCTTCCTCCAAGGATTAGTTGGAATGAGCCCAGTGAAAACACGGGCACACATACGCCCGACATCTCCCAGTCCCTTCCTTCTCCTTGCAGACTGTCATCTCCCTGTGTCTGTCCCCATCATGACTCACTGCAGCCTTCCTCCATCCCTCTGGCACTGCCTCGGCCCCATCTCTCTCTGGAGCTGTTGAAAAAAGGGGAGATTTGAGCAGCCAAAACCCACTCACTGCTCCCTCCGTCCCCCAACGTTTTTCCCTCCCTCCCTGCCCTGATTCAGAGAAAAGAACCGGCTGGATTTCAGGTCAGCGCCCGGCTCTGCCTCGCTCAGCTCCTGCGGGCTGATGACTCAGTCAGGAGCGGCAGGATCTGCAGCTCCGCTCCGTCCCAGCCTGGCTCCGCTCCCGCCCGGCACGGCCTCACCAACAGTGGTGCTGGCCTTGGGCGAGCGGACACGGAGCGGCACCCCCGCCACGGGGTCACAGCACAGGAAGGGAGGGAAGGTGGGGACCCGGCCTTGGATGGGGCTGGTGAACACTGAGGGCTGGAGGGGTCCTTGCTGGAAATGGGTGCACATTCCCAGCCTGGGATCTCCGCAGGTGGGTGTGAGCATCCCACCCACATCCCCTCGGTGCGGAGCAGCCTGAGGAAGAATTCTCAATTCCTCCACGCCCAGGGGTCCCAGAAGGGCTGGGGTTGCTGTGTCTCACCAGAGAGCTTTGATCAGCTCCCAGGGGATACTCCAGCCCCCCAGCATGGTTACCCCGCTCTCGAGAGCTCATGAGCTGCCCCGTGCTCAGCCCCTTCCTCCAGCTCACAGCGAGACGTGCGCGGGCGGCGGCAGCCCTTGGCCGAGGGACCTTGGCTCCCAGCGATCAACAGGAAACGGGAGATGGATTTCTCGGCAAACTGGGCTTTCCATAAACAGTCTGAGGGGCCGACCCGCGACGGCGGGAGCAGCACAGAGCCAGGGCTGGGCTTTACAGCTGTTTATCACATTTTTCTGCTCTCGTTTCCTCTCTGGCTCAGCAGCTCAGGGTTTCTCTTCTCTTGCATGCAAATCGGGGATGAGTTGAGTGCTGTTGGATGGGCTGCTGCCATTCCCAACTGGGATGCTCCTGCTGGAGCACGATCAAGGCAGGCATCATCCCATGGGTCCTGTGCTCTGCTCAGCCAGGGTGCAAAGTGCCAGAATAGTCTCCAATCATTCTCAAAACTAAACCCAGGTCCTGTCAGGTCCCTTTTGCTTTGGAGCACACCAGAACTCACTGGCACACAAGCCTCCAATTTCTCTGCAATCAGGACTTAAGAAAATACAGGCTGACCCCGAGGGCTGAGAGAGGACTGGGGCTGGGGGGGCTGACGCCGGGATCTCCACCTGCTTCTCATTAGCAGCAGCTTGTTCAGCGCCAGCTCCGCTCCCCATCCCGCCCTGGTGAGCTTGGCAGCTCCACTCCCTCCCAGTGATTTCTGCCCGTCTCAAAAAGCATGAGATGAGAGGTTTGGCTGTAGAGCATCCCTCTTTCCATCCATCCATCCATCCGTCCGTCCCTCCTGGCAGGACAGAGCAGCTCCATACCCTTGCACCCTCTGTGACCCGTGCCCGTGTCCCTGGGCACTGACCCTGACACGAGGAGGGGTGTCAGGGGCTGTCCCTGTCCCTGTCCTCATGCCTGCCCTGACCCATGGGACAGCAGGGACTGTGTTTTCGGGTGGTGGAGGTCAGGGGGGTCAGCCGGCGCACGGGCCCCTCTTGCTGAGCTGAACAAAGGGGCTTTATTTAGGCTGGGGCTCGGGGCGAGCCCGACCCGTCTGGGAGCGAAGCCGCCTGCGTCAGAGGCAGACGGCGGCGGGACGGGGGCTTCCAGAGGGCAGGAAAAGCAGCAGCAGTGGGGCTGCCCTGGAGCCCAAGGGGAGCTGCCACGGGGCACTTCAGAGAGCAGAGCCTGGGACCCTCATGCCCACATCCCCTGGCAGGAGGATGCCAGGTGCCCGGGGCCAACGCACGGTCACTGTCCTCATGCCACGATGCCATTGTGTGCCAGTGGTGCTGCCAGTCTGCCAAGGAACCCCAGCTTTACAAAAAACATAATGTTTTGCCTCTGAATGGCACAGAAATGCCCCACAGCGAGGCAAGAGCGGGCACACAGACAGATGTCCAAGCAAAGAGTGAGACACCTGGCACCACACCCATTTCAGCGGCGATGGCAAGAGCCAGCTCCTGGCTCCTCCCCACCATTCCAGGCACAGCCAAAACCATCCAACAAAAGCCAAGCGCGATCCACCAGCACAGCAGCAGCTCTGTGCAGCCGTGCAGGCGCTGCTGGCGCGGCCGGCCGTGCGTGTTCTGGCACCAGAATGCACATCCTACTTCCACGTGATGGATGTGGAAGAAAATGTGTTTGCCTGTGGAGAGGGGATGTGGATGGCGGGATGGGGCTGGGAGCGGGGCTGGCAGGGGAGGCAGGATGCTGGGATATGGGACCAGCCAAGGGGGAATGCTGCCTGGAAACGGGCTCTGCCGGGCCAGGGCTGTGTCTGGGAGAAAAGCTGGTATGTAGATGTGTTGGTGCATGAGCACGTTGAGCTGGGGAAACAGAAGGGTTTGATTTTTTCATTTGAAATGGCATTTCTGCTCTCTTGGATTACAAAATGAAACACTACCAAAAGGGGGGAAAAAAAAGGGAGGGAAAGTCATCAGTAACCCTTCCTTCCCACCCTGAAAAATCCCCTTTGCAGTCACATTTTTGCTGCCTTGTTTGTTTTCCAGCCTGGACATGAAGCTGCAGCCCAGAGGCTCGTGTGTCCCTGTGCCATGGCTGCTGGGTGTGATGGCCTTCAAAGAGCCACACGGTGGGGATGCTGCCGGTCAGGGATGCACCAGCATGTGGCATGCCAGCAGCTGCAGCACCCAGCGTTTGGAGGAAGGAAGAAGCCTCAGGGATACAGCTCAGTGCCCACATGTCATGGGAAGTGCAACCAGGCAGTACCTGATGCTACAGACAGGGATGCTCGTGACCCCTGTGCCTCCAGCCCTGCATCCCAGCCCTCAGCAGGAGCAAGGGCACGGTCAGTAAGGGCCAGGAGGTTTGTTCCAAGGAGGACTCACGCAGGGTTTGCTTTTGCAATTGTAAATCCAAACAGCAGCTGGTCCGTGGGCCAGCTTTCTTGGGAAGAATGCTTCCAGACACCTGGGGCTCTGGGGCTTCCCCCTGGCCTCCCCATGGGTGCAGGCACAGGGCAGGGATGCAGAACCTGGAGGTGCAAAGACACCGGGGGTTCCCTGGCACAGCCCATGCTCCTGTCTGGCCTGGGAAGCAGTCAAGAAGGATTTGGATCCATCTCTTTTCTCCCATAGAATTTGCACCTCGTATTTCTACTTTTTATTCTCTCTGGCATTATTTGGTTTAATTTATGTCGAAGCCTGCAGGGTGAAGTGGCTGGAGCCATCCCAGCCACTGCTATCCCACACTGGGCACTATGCAGGTCTCTCTGGACCCTCTCTTAGTGCAAGGGGCACCCAGGGGTGCAGATGCCAACTCCCCCCCCCGACCTGGGAGGGTGCTGGGAGAGTCTGCTCCAGGCATTGCCCAGTCTCCACAGCCTCTCAGCTCCCTGCCAGCTCCGGGAGCACTCCGAGCCCCAGACCCTGCTGATTAGGGACATTTAACATTCCTCCCAATGCCAAAGGGATCTTTTATCAGCGGGGTTTTTTTTCCTGCAGACTATTTTCTTTTCATGAAAACATTAAATGGCCTGAGAGATAAGGAACAAATTTATAGCAGTTCACACCGAATCAGCCAAGACACTGGCAAGGAAAAAATGCCTTCCCTCCTGCTACCCGCCTTCCCTCGCACGCTCCCCACCCCGGCCGCTTCCTCTCATTCTCTCCAAATTCTACAGACTCCCACGACAAGCTTGGCCAGCCCATCCCAGCTCTTCCTGCCCCACGGCAGGGCTTGGTGCAAGGCTGCTCACTGAGCCAGGGGATTTGGCACAAGGAGGGGCTGGCACAGTCCCATTCGTCACCTCCCTGGCATGCTGCTGAGGGCTGTCTTCATCCCAGGGCGATGCAGCCTTGTGTCCAGCAGCCCTGGACACGAGGACAGGATCCTGGACATACACTCCCTCCTGGCACGAGGGTGGATTCAGTCTGTGCAAAGCCTTGCCTTAAAAACGAGCCAGTCTAAATCTGGGTGGATGTTAACTGTGGGTCTGGGTGAGACCTGTCAGCCCCCCCTTCTCTTCCCCAATAAAGCATCCCTTGTTCCATCCCTGCCACTGGGAGCTGCTCAGCAAACCAGTGCCGGGGCTCACAGAGCTGTAATGTTTAAGTTACCAAAATCTGCAATAAATTTTCCTAGCAGCCCCCAATCATCTGGCCCCCGTCCGCCAGCACTGCTGGTTTATGAGCTCTGAAGAGCTATAAAGGCTTTTACTGGCTGCGTTTTTTATTTCAAATTAGAGTGTGACTGGATAAACACTGGACAAAGTAAGGATTTACTGGGCATCCTGTGTAGTGCGGGGCTGGGGGCTTAGGGACAAGTGGAGCTGTGGCTCTGTGGGATGGACAACATATCCCTTCACCCTGGGTGAGTGGGCTCATGCCTCCCTTCCCCTGGCTGGCCAAAACCACCAGGGTTGGTGAAGGGGAACCCACTTTGGGAGCTCTCATGGGTGCCAGTCAGGGCGTGGGCACCAAGAAGAGCCCCAGTGCTGAGGAATACACCCAATCTGGTGAAGGCAGAGCACACGTGGCCCCCTCCATCTCAGACCACGCTTGGAGTTTTGCACCAGTGGATGTCCTCTCCTGCCCAGAAGGTCGAAGGCAACATCTCTTCTATGGGAATAAGGGAGGGATGCAGTGCCAAGGACCCGAGATGTCCCCATCCCACACTGGTGGGGGCTGCAGGGGGCAGTGGCAGCCACTGTCTGTGCTCAGGACCTGGAGGTGTCCATTCCCTACTTGTGAAGATGGTGTCACCCATTTTACAGGCACCATGGTCTGTCCCCAGACACACGATGGGGGACAGAGGGGAGCAAATGGATAAACAGCATGAGGATATCCCATGTGGGTATTTCCCAGCCCTTCCCTGTCAGTACCTTGCCTGCTTGCTGCTCCAGGGATGCTGTTGTGTCCTTGGGATTCAGGCAGGGAGGGGACATGCCACCAGCCCTCCTCAGCCCCTCTCTGCCACTGTTAGTCACAGTTCCTCGGGACCTTTGGGTTCTGCCAGGGACAGGAGGGATGTTTGGGGTCTCAGACCCCCGGGGATGTTTGGGTTAGTTTCCCCCACTTCACAGCACGTCCAAAAACCAGGGAAAGGGACATCCCTTTCTTAGCCTCGTGTCTGGGTACTTGGTTGCTCTTATGGGGGGACAAATCCATGCAGAGGGTGACCCTGGGTGAAGCAGAGCAGCTTTCCAGGCTGTAATTTAGGGTGTCCCCGCTTCCAGGGAGGGGTGCCAGGGCAGAGGGGCTGCAGCCCCCCGGGACAAACCCGAGCTGTGCCCCGAGCCGAGCGCAGGGCTGCGCTCCCAGCCGCCGCGAGCGCTTGTAGGATATAGGTGGTTAATGCTTTCAGCATGTATGAAATATCCCATATGCCGGGAAACAAAAGGGGCTCTGTGCTATTAAAGTTTCATTTCCCCCCTCCCCTCCTCCCTCCCCTCTCCCCCCGTTCACCCTGCTCTGCGCGCGCGGCTGGAGCAGAGCGGGCGAGGGGACCCGGGCGCTGCTGGCCCCAGCTCCGGCCGGGACCCCGGGCTGCGGGCACAGCGGGGCAGCGAGGACGTGACCTCCTCCGGGCTCAGCCGGAGCACATGGAAAGCAGCCAGCTTTACTTCCCCACGGGAGAAAAGGGGAAGAGAAAGAGGTGAGCGTGGCGAGTGCGAGCATCCCTGGGCTCAGCAGAGGCGCCCCGGGCTCCGTGGCCATCCCAGCGGGATGCTGGCTGGGCACGGCTCTCGGTGACCACGGGGACAGAGCGGTGTCACAGGAGACGAACACGGCGAGCTCCAGGATGGAGAGGGCTCCCGGCAGAGCGGCGGGTGGAGGTGGGCTTCCCTGGAGTGCTTTCCTCACCATGGAAAGGTGAGGAAAGCCGCCTCTCCTGGCTCCTCTGTCCTGCCCAGAATGAGGTGCCCCCTGCCCGTGCTTGGCTGGGTGAGCTGGGCGCTGGAAGGGGGAGCAGCCCTTTGCCCCAGCACCCTCCGGAGCTGTCGGGGAAAGGATGAGCTGTGGAGGGGGAAAGGAGGCTGGGGGAGGAAGAAGAGGGAGGGGAACGACAGCCAGGACACTTGAGGGCAGCAAAACGAGCCCTGTGCCCTGGGGGAGCCCTGGAACCTCCATGGTGTCCCAGCCCTTCCCTGTGGTCAGACTCCCAGGGATTTGGCTGCAGCAGCTCCGAGGGCAGCCGGCACTGGTCCTCCGGGCTTCTGAAGGGGTTAAGAGAGGAGAGGAAAAGCAGAGAAAGAAAAACAGAGTGTTGGGAGAGAGCAGCTCGGTCAGGGGCTGTTTGCACTGGCTTGGATGTGTCCTCGGCGTGTTTGTTCCTACTGCACAGGCGGTTCTGCCAGAGGGAGAGCCAGACTGCTGAGCACACACACACACAGCCCCATCCAAAATGCCTGGGGACCCCTCTGAGTGGTGAGCTGGTGGTCGTGCCCTGGCCTCAGGGACCCTTGGAGCCCCTGCAAGCAGCAGGGCTGCTCTCCTGCCTCGCCTGGGCTGGCTGGGCTCTCAGCCTTGGGGAGCTCCATGGGAAAGGACCTCATGTCCCAGGGCCACCAGCCTGCTGTGCTGCTGGGGCCAAGGCCTGGGAATGGGCATGTGCTGGGGTTTGGCTGCTTTCCTGGCCTGGAAAGAAAACACTCCCTTCCCCGGGATGCTCTTTGTTTCCCATGGACAGAGCCGAGCGCTGCCCGTGGGGCTCGGAGGGGCCAAACCCTGTGCCTGTGTGCACTCTGTCACTGTGCTGTTCAAGTGTCCTTTATCCTGGCCCTGGCAGCTCCCAGGCTGTGTGCACCCATCTCCACCCCCAGTTCCCACCCTGCCTCCCTGGGATCAGAGCTGGGGGCCGAGACACTGCCCAGGGCTGCAGGTTTGAGAGGCAGCAGGGAGCTGCTCCCTGCTTCTTAGCAGCACAGTTCTGTTCTTCAGGGAGCTTTAGGGCTTCAGGGATGCCTGGGGGTGATGGTGGGGGGTCACAGTGGGGAGGACAGAGCTGCTGGACTCAGTGAGCCTTGTCTGAGCTGTCAGGTCAGCTACTGACCTTGGATCTCTGCACTGGCAGGTCATGTGCCCTGATCCTGGCAGCCCCAGGTCACAGCCCCTCGTTTGTCTGTTCAGGGGGACCTGGCAGGGTTGTGACAATGTCAAACACTGCTGTGAAATCCAGCAGTGGCTGTACCAGCCCCCAGGATTACCTGGGAAGTTTTGCAGCCTGGTTTGGACCCTGGCAAGCTGAGATGCTCAGAGTCAGCTGTCCCAGCTCGGGCAGTCCTGAATGCTCAGAGGTTGTTTAAACTGGATTTTCAAGCCCCTGGGGGGATTTCTGCTTAGTTGCTGTCTTGTGCTTTATGTCTGCTGAGGCTGAGCTCCCTGGGGCCAGCAAGGCTGCAGCATGAGCCGTAACTCCACTGCCAGAAAGTTCATCCCACTCATCTCGTGGCTGTGGGATGAGTTCCAACCCCACTGCAGGGTGAACCCCAACCCCACTGCAGAGGCTGCCCTGTCCTCCCCACCCAACATGGATTTTGGCCCAACCATCAACAGGCATCGGATATCCAGGGGTGACCCCATCCCCACAGTTCTCACCTCCAGGAGCAGGATTTTGTCTGGTGAGAGTTCCTTCATTCCTCTCCCAGGAAATGTGCACTGGTGTTGCTTGGGAAATGCATGAAGGCGCCGCCGTGCCAGCCTGCCCTCCCTTCTCTCCCTCTGGCAGCTGCTGCTGGAGCTCTGAGGGGAAATTTGGGTGTGGGACCTGCTGTGCCAGAGAGCTGGTGGCTGCACA
This sequence comes from Dicaeum eximium, assembly GCA_013396995.1. NCBI lineage: Eukaryota > Metazoa > Chordata > Aves > Passeriformes > Dicaeidae > Dicaeum > Dicaeum eximium. The sequence continues at coordinate 11,330 of VWZP01009947.1, read as the reverse complement.
GCCGGGATCTCCTGCAGGATGGGTGGTGAAGGGGAGCTGCCCCGGGCACAGGGGTGTGTGGAGCCAAAAGCTGCCAGAACCTGGCTTGCCAATCCAGCTCACTTTGCAGCCACAGCAATGCCAGTCCTGGGGACAGCTGTGCCACACTGACCAGAGCTTGATTTTTCAGTTCATCTTCTCTCTTGGACCTCTCTGGGTTTTACATTTCATTTGAGCTTTGAAAAAGCTGAGCTGCAGTTTCATCCCTGGCTTCCTGTAATGACCTGCTGAGGCTCCAGCTGACCACCCTCTATCCCACAGCAGTAGGGGCCAGAGGTCCCTGAGGATGGCCACCCCCCTGGTGACACCTTGGGCTGGCATCAGGCTGAGCTGCTGGGACAGGGCAAACCTGGCACTTTGCTCCCCAAAACTGCACTGAGAAGAAGGGCTGGAGGCAGCTGTAAGAGCCAGACTGGGGCTGTCCTCATTCCCTGGAATGCAGCAGCTGGAGCTGGGGGCAGGGTTCAAGCTGAGCAAAGGGCAGGACAGGCTGGGACCTGCTCTGCGTGAGGCTGTCATGCAGTCAGGGCATGGGCAGCTCCCAGGGTTCTCTGGTGGGACCCCCAGGCCAGGTGGGCCCCTTAGGGATGACAGGAAGGGGTAGATTCACTTCTGAACCCAGCCAGGAGGGCAGAGCAGGATCAGTGCTGCTTGGCTGGAGTGCACAGTCTGATATTTGATGGATGTAAATCCCCGTGGAGCATCGGGGTTTCTTGGACACTGGGGCTGAAAGGTGGGCTGAGCATGGGAGGAGGGGAGAGGGTGTGCTGAGCACCAAAACCCGACCAAAACCCCCATGGGAATGGGGTGCTGCAGTGGGGCAAACACCCTCTGGGGCTGGGTTGGGCTGGCTGTGCCGGGTACAAAATACATTCGACCCCGAGTCCAGCCCAGCCTGCACCGTGCTGCCCTCCAAGGGACCAGCATCCCCTTCCTGAGCTCCCATCCTGTTCCCCTCAGTGCCTGCTCCCGGGGGAGCTGCCCAGGGAGAGCTCCACTCCTCCCTGCACCCGGAGGGACAAGCCCAGGGCAGCAGTTCAGAGGGATTCGGTCAGCCCACATCCAGCCCTTCCTTCCAGCGTGGGGTGGGCAGGGAGGGACACGGTCCAGCTGGCCGGGATGCCACTGTCATCCTCCTCCTCCTCCTCCTCCCTTGCTTCGCTCGCCGCTGAATCCCGGCCGCTCCCCGCAGCCCCCGAGCCCATCCCCAGCGTTCCTCCTGCTGCTGCCTCTCCCCACCAGCTGTGGGCACGGAACGAGTGCACAGGGCACCCACCTGCCGGCACCAGTGTCCCCACAGGCAGCCTGGGTGCTGGGGGCTGCAGGGGTTGCACGGGGACAGGAATTCAGGAATGTTGTTTTTTTCCACCCCGGTTTCCGTCAAGGTAGTAAATCAGCGCTGCAAGAGGCTTTTGTTTTCCCCAGCTCGCTGCCGGCTGCTGTGCCTGCTGCCCTGGCCTGGCCTGGCCTGCAGGAGCCAGGACGTGGCCAGCCCCGTCCACACTCCCAGGTCCTGCTCCTCAGGGAAGGCATCCCTTGCCATGCCAAGAGAAGGAACCACATCCATCCCAGTTCCCTTGCACCCTTCCCTGGGCATTGGAGCCTGCCAGAGAAGGCTTCCCTCCCTCTCTCCCTCCATCCTGCCCAGCCCAGCTGTGTCCCTCCTGCTGCCATCCCCTCCGGCTGTAAGCTGCTCTCCCGTGGGACGATATTGGGGTGACACCGCTCTGGCCCCAGCTGTGCAGGGCTTTGGGGTTTAGCAGCGGGGTCCTTGTGCAAGGGACATCACCCCACAGGCAGCTGGGCTGTGCTTTCCCCCAGCACACAGCTCGGCCATCCTGGCCAGGTATCCAGGGAGCCGGGGGGACATTGGATCGCAGCAGATGGGAGAGTGTCTGTGCACAGGGCAGCCAAACGCTGCCGGGTGACACCCGAGGTGTCTCCGGTGTCACTGTGAGGGCAGGGCTCCCTCACACAAACACGGGGGTGTGGGGTGCCCCTGGGGGATGCAGCCACCCGGTCTCCTTGCCTGTGGTGCCCCTGAGGGAAAGGGCCACGGGAGGAAGGCACCACGTGGAGCAGGAAGTGCCCAGCTCCCCTGAGGGGACACTCAGCTGCTGGCACAGGGGAGGTGTAAAGCTCCCCAGATGTATACATTGCAGCTGGGCTATTTTGGAAAGGGACCCGGCCGATCTTGTGACTGGAGCTGGGGACTGCAAGTCTGGGCAGCAGGGTCCTGCCTGAGTGACACGACCCGCTGCCTGACCCGGGAAACCCGAGAGCCCCGCTGTGCTGGGACAGCTTTCACACCCCTTCCCGCCTGTGTCACGGTGATGAAAGCCCAGCGTGGGGCAGGGATGTGGCTGGGAACAACACGGGAGAGCGGGGACACAGCCAAAGTTTGGGTGTGAATCTGCCCCCCCACTTCATGACACTCCAGTAGCTGGGCCACTCACGGTCCCCAGGGCCGTCCTGGAGGTGTCCCCCATTTTTTACAGCTGTGCCACCTCCTGCCCCTGCGCTGTGTCTGGGACAGACCGGCCCAGGCACTGCAGACCCCAGCCGGGTGCCGGGAGCAGATGGAGACAAAGACTTTCTGCAGACCCTGTCTCCCCCGGGCTCAGCAGCCTGAATGCCAGCAACGCCTGCCAAAAATATTTGTGTGGGACGTGGAAAGTTAACTTTAGTTTTCCTTTTTTCAATAGCAGGGGGGGTGAGGGAGGGTGACAGGGTGTGAGAAAGGCAGGTGGGGGGGCTGTGGATCACTCGCCAGCGAGTGGGCAGGAAGAGAAGCTGAGCAAAAGATCTCCTTGCTGCCAGATTTCAGCACTTTGTGAATTGAAGGATTTTTTGTTGCTGTTGTTGTTGTTATTTCCCCCCCCCCAGCACCATTTTGCAGCTTCTCGTAGGGACTTGTTTCCATCAGGAAGCATGAGGAGCCTCTCAGATGGGAACAGTGGGCAGCTGCTTCTTGGGACTGTGTTGGGCACTGGAGCCCAGTTTGGGCATCCTCTGGAGCTGCACCCCTGAAATGGTGCCTGAGATGACTCTCATCCCTCTTTCCAGCCTTTGTTTGCAGCTGGGGGCTGTCTCAGCCTGGTTTGGTGGCTGTGGCTGGTGCTGCTGCTCGTTTCTTCCCCTGCAGTGATGCACCCGAGGCATCACACACATCCTACCTGGCTGGTATTCCAACAGACGGGATCAGCCTAGCAGCTTTTGCTGCAGAACCACGGTGCTCATAAATATTCCCCTCCTGTGCTGCAGGTAGAGCCCAGGAGCTGTGTCCCGGGGGGAAGGAGGATGCTCTCCGTGGCTGCTCCGCCGCTCCCCGCCGCCGTGCCGCGCCCAGCCCGGCTCCCGGCGAGGCAGCAGATGCCTGACTCAGTATTTGGGTGCTGTGGGCGGCCCCGTCCCAGCCGTGTGTCCTCAGGGAACGCCACTGCTCGGGTCTCACCGGGGAAGGGCTCGCCTGGGGAGCACCGGGGCCGTGGGCGTCGCTCCCCGGAGGTGCCCGTGTGTGGAAAGCGCTCCCGAATGGAAGGGGGCGGCTTTCAAGATGGTTTTCAGGGAGGTACCAGCTCCCCCAGCACATTGCCAAGGCAGCCCTGGTGTAGGATGGACATGATTGTGCTGCCCCAGCAACCTGCTCCCTAGGGATAGGCGAGGGAATGGGAGTGGGGGGATGCAGATCCACCCTGAGAGGTTCTCTGCAGACCCAGGCTGGGCTGGGACTATTTTGGGCAACTTTCTCTTTGTCCTCATTTGAGATAAGCCAGCTCCCTCCAGCTCCAACTGCTTGCCATGTTTCTAAGGAAAGATGTGGGTGGTTTCCTGCAACTATTGATCCCCCAAATTACGTAAAGAGGAGGGTGAAATTTCTTTTTCAGAGAGAAACATTGACATTTTCTCCTCAGGTTCTCTTTGCAAATCTGTGCTGAATAATTACAGCAGAGAGAGGCAGGAGGAAGGATTTCAGAAAGGGCAGAAGATTTCCGTTGGGTGTTCTCCAAAAAATGCAGCCTTGTGTTTGGGAAATGCCCGAGTGCCTGCTTTCTAATCTGCTTTCTTTTCCAAAATAACCTTGCTAAGGACAGGAAAAGTTTTGCAGCGAAGCTGTGTGAGCCTCGAGGAAGCTGCAGGGTGTATTCCTGCCAGAGCTTAACCTGCGATGTTGACCTGGTGCTTTTTCTTATTTCACTGAAAAGCCTCACAATAACTCAGGGAGGGGTTTGGGATGAGCAGAAACCCCTTTTCCTCCTCAGCTGACTGTTAGGCTGGGAAATCCATCATGTTCCATGTGCCGTGGGTGCTGTGGATGTCCCGGGAGGCGCCTCCCCGGGACCAGCCTTGCGGTGAGCAGGGCTGGGTGATGCTGTGCGAGAGAAGGACTCACAGGAATTTCCGTGCTCTGTAACCCATATCCTGTCCTGGGAGCGACGACATCCCCCTCTCCCAGCTGATAACTTGTCTGTGTTGGTGCGTGGGTTTGTCATCCCAACAGGATTTGTGCTGGCAGGAGGGAAGTGGTTCTGTCTGCGCTTGTCCTGACGCCGCGTGAGTCACTCAATGGTTAAACACAGTTTAGCTGGATGCTGGAAATTTTCCTTTTTTGTTCCTGATAACCCTGAGCAACATCCTCGGGGATTTGCTTCTTCACTGAACACTCCCAGTCCAGAGCAGTGGTGCCCCAGTGCTGAGCACCATCAGGGGTGCCCACGGCCTCGCCTGGGCTGACAGAGAGCGGAGCCGGGCACGGGGCTCTGGCCATGGATGCTGTCCCCAGGGTGAGGATGGAGGGGTGAGGGTGCTGGGCTGGTGAGCACAGTGGTGGCTTGGGGCATTTCAAATGGACTTTGCAGCTCAGGGGCTCCTTCCTCATGGGTGCTGGAGCTGGAGTTGAGGCTGGGGCTGCCGGGAGCTGCTCCGATGTCTGTGACCACAGGAAATGAGTGCAAGCACAACCATCCTCAGCACTCCTCCTTCCCTTTACACAGGTCTTTGGATGCTGGTTCTCTGCCTGGAAAAGAGAAATTCCTGCAAAATCATCCTTGCTGGCCTGCCTGCCCTGGACACATCCCTCCATCTGGGTCTCCAAACCCTGCCTGCTCTGGTGGCACCGTGCCTGATCTTCCTGCTGCAAGGGCAGCAAAGCTGAGCTCCTGCCTGGCACGTGGCTGCCCTCCCTCTCCTGCTGCCCATGCTCTGAGGAGGATCCATCCCCCTGGCCATGCAGAGCTGTTTGGAAAGGCTGTGGAGTGCCAGTGAAGGAAATCAGTGAAGAAAGATGCTGAGGACAAGGCTCCAGCAGTTCTGCCTCCACCCCCAGCCCAGCTGCCCCATGCCTGGCGAGGCTGAGCAGCCCCCCTGTGTCCATGGGACAGCCAAGGGGGACACTGAGGGGGACAATGGCTGTTGGCAGGACAGGGGGCAGAGCTGCCATCAGCTCTGGGATGCTCCAGCCTCCAAGCCAGGTGAGCAGGAGGCACGGACGGGACTGCTGGGAGGGAAATCAAGTGGGAGCTGCCAGAGGGACCTGAGGGGGCTCAATGAGGAGGCACCAAAACTCCCATTGAATGGCAGCAGCCTGGCCTTGGCAGAGGAGCCTGCAGCCCCCATCAAGTGCCCTGGCTCTGCCCCAGAGCTGCCCCCCACAGCAGAGAGCCCCACGGGCAACCCCAGCCAGGAGTGGAAAGTGGTGAAGATCCAACGGGTCCTCATCAACCCTGATTTTGAGCCAAGGAAAACAGGTAAGAGAAACCCCCTTTGGCCACTGTACCCCCCGGAAAGGCACAACTGTGCTCGTGGTGAGAACACCCAGCTCTTCCCAGGGCAGGACTTTCCCTGTGTTAGAGGTCCTAGGCTTCCAGCAGAGCTGCTGCTGGGACTAATTTAGCTTGAGATGATCTCTCTGGCCTTAAAAATAAGAAGGAATCTGTGGCTTTTCTCGGGAGGGGGGTGGGAAGGCAGCAGGCGGGTTCCCACTGTCTCCAGGAACTCAACCCATCCCTAAGTAGGGCATGAACAGGATGGACTTCCCAGCCCTCACCCTGGCTATGGGGCTTTGGGGTCCTGCTCAAGAGTGATCAGGACTGGCTCCTGTGGCACTGTCAGGGACAGGGACACTTCTCCTCCATTGACTGGGGATGGCCAAGCATCCCTCAATGGCTTTGGGCCATTTTTGTCAGCCCCTGGTTTAAAAACTAAGCGCTTTATTTTGGGCTGGTTGGTTCCTACAATGCTCTCTGCCATCCTCACTTCACTGCCCCGTGCCACAGCAATTCCTCTCCACCCATGGCTGTCTCTTAAGCCACAGTGACACAAATACAGGTTCATATCCAGGGTTACTGCGGCTGCTGCCATGCCTGGAATGCCCCACCTCACTGTGGGAGATGCTCCCACAGAACCCATCTTCTTACAGGCATTTAAACCCTGCTTCCCGCCTCATTTCTATTTTGCTCCTGCCCACCTGCTGTCTCAGCTGCCACCCAGCGCCAGGGCAGGTATGTCCCTGTCCCCAGGGGATGGCGTTAGCGGATGCTGCTGCTCAGCTCCGAGCCTGGTTTTCCCAAGGCAGCCGCCAGGAGTGGGTGGGATGGGGTGGGACCGGCTGGGGATGCTCTACACGATCCCGGTGTCCAGAATCCATTCCCTGCCTTTTTGCAGTGTCAGGCATCCTCAAAACCGGCGGCTCCTGGACGGGACACGGGCTGGGAAGCTCAGCCAAGCCCTTTGGCTCACAGCTGCCCCAGCAGCATCGTGTTTCAGGGCTCAGCACACAAACCAGATGGACCCAAATAGTGTTCCCATTTCTCACTGCTCCGGGATGGCAGATCTGCGGTGGGGAAAGGTCAGGCCTGACTCTGTCCAGGCTCAGCATTTTCCTAATCCGCGCCGCCATCCAGCGCTTCTGCTGCCAGCCTGGAATTTTAAAGTAACTCAACAGGTTTGTTGGAAAGAGTTTGTCTGTCCCGTTTCCTCCCCCTCCAAGTGAGATCACCACCAGCCACTGCCTGCAGGACCCGTCAGACTTTCCAGAGCCTCCAGGCAGGATGTCCCTGAGGGTCCTGAGAGCTGGGGGCAGGTCTGGGACCTCGCAAAAAGCCCGCAGGTTTGGGAAAGAGAGGTTTGGTTCCGTGCAGGTGAGAGGAAAGGGCAGGTGCCCTCACGAGTGGCACAAGGGCTGCTCCTGCTGCAGGCTGTTTGTAGGAGCATCCCTGGGAGATGCCAGGGACTTGCTCCTCTTCTCTTTAGCTGTCCAGGGGTACAGGAACCCCCACCTCCTCCAGCTTCTGCAGGAGAAGAGGGTGCATCCATCCACACCCAGAGTGGTGCAGGGCTGGCCCTGGGAGCAGGAGCCCCACCTTGAGCTGTGTGGACCCACCCAGGCAGGTCCCAGGTGCCCTTTTGGTCCCCATCCAGCAGCCCAAGGCCAGGCTGGCTGCTCTCAAACATCCAGCACGGCGGCCCGGGCTGGCTGGCACCTCTCGGGGCAGGCTGGGGAGCGCAGGAGCCGCGGGTAGAGGCAGCGGCTGGGAGATGCAGGAGGCAGGACTGGTTTCTCTGTCTGGTGTGCAAATAAACGGAAGGTTTCACTCCCTGGGGGCTGCAGAGCCAGCGCCAGGCTCCCTCAAAAACCAGGAAAGCACAAAAAAGCACAAAAAAGAGGGGCAGGAAGAAAGGAAATTAGAAAGGCAAAAAATCGAGTCAAGAGCTCATCCTGAGGTGTGGACAGGCAGGGGAAGGGGGTGAGGCCGGTCTCACCCGCAGCCAGAGAGCTCTGCAGCCCCAGCAGGGGGGTGGAGATGGGAGGTGATGCTGGCTCCTCAGGGATCGTCTTGCCCAGGACTGTGGCTCCCTTGTGAGGGGAGCAGACCACCCCTGGCAGAGGGGATTCAGTGCTGTTTCCAGGAGGTCCCCAGAGCAGTGACACCGGTGCTGGATTTTTGTCTCTGGATTTTTGCCTCTCTCCAAGTGCCTCAAAACTTTAGGCACTGAGGAAATCTTCGGAAAGGGGAGACCTCCCACCCCCAGCAGCGTCTGAAACGTAAGGTGCTGCGGGGGGACGGGGGAAAAGGATGAGGGGCTGGGTAAGGTGTGCCGGGATGGGAGAGAGATGCTCAGGACTGTTAAGGGGAATGTGCAAGGCTGGGAGAGAGGGATGCCCCAGAACGGGATAAGGAGATGCCCCGGCCTGGGAATGGGATGCGGGGAGCCGGGTAAGGGGGTGCCCCGGGCGGGGTAAGGGGATGTCCAGGCTTCTCCCCCCTCGCAGCGGGCTCGGGGCAGGCTCAGTCGGGACGAGAAGCGGCGGAGCAGGAACATCGGAGGCGGCGGGGCGGCTGCCAGAGCGGTCCCGTCCGGTCGGTCGGTGTGTCGGGGCGGGCAGGGGCAGGGGCAGTGCCGGCGGGACCCGCCACCCCCCGGCCCCAGCCC
>VWZP01009946.1:198753-215381 GCA_013396995.1 Dicaeum eximium | reverse complement strand
CCACATCATCTGCATCCACCACAAACTGTGGCTCGTTCCACTGGTGTAGTTTGGCCAGCAAGGTGCCCATGGTTTGAGTGGGTCTGCAGAAAACTGCTGTGAGGACGGACACTCGGCCTTAAACTCTGCCTTGCAGATGGGGCTGTGGAAATCCCAGGTGCCTGTTTTGCCTCCACGTGAAGGAAACAGCAAGTGTCAGGTACATGCCAGACAGGAGTCCAGTTCATGGGCTGGTTTGGGTTGAAAAGGACCTTAAAGATCATCTTGTTCCAGCCTGACACCATGGGCAGGGAACTTTCCACTAGACCAGGTTGCTCCAAGCCCTCTCCAACCTGGCCTTGGTTGTTTGCTCAGCCCCCAGGACAGCAAGAAAAGAGCACCAGTCAAACCTCCCAAAACACTTAAATAATTCAGGAAGCCAGGTCCCACTGGAAGTCACTCCTTCTCCAGCAAGCGAGCAAACCCAGGTACAAGAAGTGTTTCATCCCTGTCCACACAACAGGCCAGAGGCAGAATCAGCAATAAAAAACCTGACGTGCTGTAATTGCTCTGGGTTTATTTAAACTCTGAGACACCACAGGAGAAATCCAAATGGATGGGTGAAGGAAACACACGTGCACTCACTCCCTGGTGCTTCAGGATGCACTTGCCATGCTCCTGTGAACCACAGCAGCTTGAAAGGCTGGGAGGCCCCAGTGTAACATGTCCCTGTTACATTTGGTCTGTGGTTGGAAAAAAATCTCCCTTCCCTTCAAAACGCAGGGCTTCCCTCCTGAAACAAGCAGCTCAGTCAGCTGTGGAGATTCCCCAGTATCCTCATTCCATTAGGAAGATTTTCCAATTTCTGAAAAGTGTTTGAAGAAACAGTTTGCTTGGCTTCACTTCAAATATTTAGCTCTTTTTCAGCAAGCCAGAGGTCACCGTGGGATCTGTAGGTCAGAAGCAGAAAAAGTTGCTTTACACAGTGAAACCCCAAGACATAATGAGTTTCAAATGAGCGGTCATTCCTCTGACTGGAGCTCTCTAGCATTTAGCAGGAGCTGGGAGGATTTTTTTCCCCTTCCTCATGAATGCTGGAGGCTTGGGGGGAGCTATGCACAGTTACACTTTTGTTAACTTCTGTGGGCTGGGAAGCACCAGGCATAAAAGCCCTTCTGTGAGCAGGGTCCCATCTCCAGGCAGCCCCAGGCTGAGCTGGTGGCTCAGGGTCCTTCTCAAGCAGCATCGCTCACGTAGGAGACATTCCAGGGAGATGGGGAACCCCTCCTCCCTTGGGAACACATTCAGGGATTGTTCTGCTCTCTGTGCCACGGAGCAGCCTCGGGCTGCTGCTGTCCCATGGTAACAGTTTCCATGGAGTTTCTGGTACAAGGCTTGGAAGCTTCCAGATGCAAGTCTGCCTGCTGCTGGGTTGGATTGGTTCAGCAGATACAGGAGCCAAAGCGGGTGGGGAAGTGAGCAAATAGTGACACGTGCAGTGGGATTTCTTCATCTAGGGGTCTCAGCATTGTCCTACCCTGTATGTAGATAAGAGGAGCAAAACTGATGTATTGATCATAAATATATTTAGGAGAATCCAAATTTCTAGGTGGGAGTGATAAATTGAATTAATCCAATATAGCAATTAACTGTTGCTGACAGCTCCTGAGGCTGCTGCTATCCTGTGCCTTTTGTTACTCAGCCCATCCAACTGTACCACACAGCATCTTCCTCCTCTGCCAAGAATGCGGGTGGAATCTCAAATTCAGGACTCACCATGTTGGAACACATCAAGATCAATTATTTTTTACAATTTTTAGGGCTGCTGGCAGACTACACCCTTTTCTCCCCACCGTTGCCAGAGCAGTTTCAGATGTCTAACACAGGCCCCAGAACTGGTCACAGCAGTTTCCTTCATGCCAGACTGGACTTCCCACCATTATTTCATCACCAGGATGTGGCCACTTCCCCTAGGCTAAGACCACGTCGGTCCTTAGGGACAGGATGAGTCTCTGACCTTCCTTTGCCTGGATTACACTGGATACACTCTGTCAGACCCACTGAACTCGGTGGTGAAGGCTCTGTTTTATCTCAAGAGTCTCTGTTTTCATAATCACGCTTTTAATCACTAGAAACTGCGACTGGATTCTTCCTCCCTTCTCCCCTCCTTCTGGTTAAGGCTTTTTAGGATTTTGTTGCTGTGCTTTGGTTTGCTCTGGAAGAACCTGCACCAGCTTTTGCTGGGGGTGTGATTAGTATCTCATCCAGGAGCTCTGGATTGGCAGCTGAGCTTCCCATGGTTCCTGCTGGAAACCATCACTTTCATCTGGGGGTCAGCACACGAGCTGCTCCCTCAGGCTGACACTGCTGCAAGCCTGCCCTGGGCTGTGCTGGAGCACAAACTTCCAGTGACTGCACTGCTGTGGGCTCTGGGCCAAGCTGCCTCACTCCAAAGTTGAATTACAGCTGAATTCCCTCCTCAAATCCAGCAGCAGGCTGGATTTATGAACCCTGTTCAGAGCTACCTCGATTATTGCTAATGTGTAAAAGCTTTTTAGGAACTTATCTTTTATAGAGACTTTGCTGGCCTGATCTCTGTCACTTGTTGTTTATTTTCCTACATATTTGAGACTTGAAATACTTGGTCTGAAGCATTTTTGCCACCACAGACTTGAATTACCTTAAGCAGCACATTCAGTTTCTGTTTCAATGTTCCACCCAATAAGGTGGGCAGGTGATTCCACAGTTTGCTGGGAAGATGAATTTATTTAAGACTCAGTGTCCAGCTACTCTGGCTACAGCAGCTGTATGGATTTTCTAGCAAGAAGTTGATACTCAAGCACCTTAATTTTAATTAAAGTTCTTTCAGTTTCACTGGAAACTCACAGACAGGCTAAACAGGGGAATTTCAGGTGAAAATTTGGAAGGAAATTAAGAAGGGGGCAATAAATGTATTTGGGTTCAGGCTGAAAATTTGGAAGGAATTTAAGAATGGGATGTCAATTTGGGTAAAAACTGCCATTTGAAAAGTTCAGTCTCAATCTTTTAATTAAACAGCCTCTTGCAGCAGAGCAGCATGTTGTGAAATAGCACTGAGCATTCAGCAACTGTCTGTTTCACAAGATGAAATTTTAAAAGGCATTATTTTCTATTAAAATGCAGTAAAATAAAATGGAATAGAGATCAGTGCACTGATGCTCTCTCAGAAGACAATAAGGGCTGGCAGGGGCATGTTTAACTGCAGTGATTTTCCTTAGAAATCAGACCCTGAAGATTTTGGCCCCAAAGTGCTCACTGGAAATCCTACAGCTTGCTGAGAAAGTGCCTGAGTGGTTTTTTATCCCCTTACTTGTACTCCCCTGACTTGAGGGCACATAAAGACCTCCTTGTGGTAGTGTAGAGCTCTCACACAATCTTGGCAGAATTGCTGGAGTTGAATTTTAGGTTGTTTCATCTCCCAAGAACGTATTCAAGAGGACTTAGAATTGTTATTACTTCTGCCTGAAAGGTTAGCAGATCTTCTGTGCTGTGTATAATCCAGGCATAAACTATTCTTAGCTGCTTATTCCAGATAACTCCTTAAATAGGCTTCGGAAAATATGCAGGGTGCTTTTAAAATATGATGTGAAAGGAGATAGTGGTGTATGTGATTTGAGGTAGATACTCTGACAGTGTCACTGGCTTGTGAGAACTAAGGAAAAATATAGATTTAACTATGTGAAATATGGCTTTAAAGAGTTTACATGGACTTACTGCTATTCCCACTGTTTTGCTGTCTGATTATCCATTTCCTTTTCAATCTCTAAAGGCAAAAAATCTGATTGGCTTGTAGGGAAAATGAGTTCACCCCAAAGAGCTGAACAATTTTCCTGTAGTAATTACTTCTGTTCTCTCCAATTCTGAGCAAAAAAAAAAGTTGTTAACACCCCCCCACACTTCCGCTCCCCTCTGCCTGCTTCCATCCCATTCTGCTGGGGCTCCTCCCAGAGCCTGGACTGCCCTGACCCGTGGAATGTTTGGTTTGCCCAAATTATCTCAGTGTCATGACATGTCCTGTGGTGACAGACACACATCCCCTTCCACAGGGGCCGGTGGGAACCCACAGCTGAGTTTCTGTGGGTGCCAGGGAGGGTCCCAGTGCCACCATCCCCCTGCCAGGGCACCCCAGGGCTCTGGGGCTGTGCTTTAGGTCTGGCACAGCACAGCCAGAGGCTTTTGGCTGCCCCAGGATTCATGCAGATTCCCAGTGTCTCCTTTTGACTCTGTTCTGTGTTTGTTGTGTGTTTTAGGGTCCCCCAGGCCCCCATGGAAACCCTGGCTCACCTGGCCCCCCAGGACTGAAAGTAAGTATGAACTGGTGTGAGGAGCTTCCACCTTCCCGTCCCACAGGACACCCTGGGGGAAGCACAGCTTCCTTTTCTCCTGCTCTGGACTAAAGCACAGTAGCTGAAGCCATTTCTCCCTCCCTGGCTCTCACAGGGGCTCTCCAGCAGCACAGCCCAGGCCTTTTCCTGTGCCCAGAGAGACCCTGCTCTGTGCCTCCATCCTTGCTTCCCCTGAATTTCAAACACTGCCAAATTAGGATCCTGCTTAAGCTATGCCTGTGCCGGGGCACAAAATGCTGTGTCAGACAAGGGCAGTGGAATCCTTGCTCCAGAGCTCCAGCAGCTCTGAATTTCTTTGCTTTCTCATTTCTCTCCTCTGGATTTTGCAGCCTGTTCCTCTGCCTTGGAGTCTGGACAGTGGCAGGAGTGACTGGCAGTGCCCAGAGTCTTCCTCAGCTTTCCTCCTCCTGAAACTCCTTCTTTCCCTCTCCAGCCTTTCTGGGAGCCCTGAGCTCCATCAGTCCTCCCAAACTGCTCTCATGGCTTCCTTCTAGGTGCCCTCACCTCTCCCACAAGGGCTCACAGACCTCCTGCAGTGCCAGGGGCCCTGTGTTTTGTCCTTTTGTCCTGCACACACGTTCCCTCTGGGGGGGAGTCACCCCCTGCAGCTGGACCCTCTCCCTTGGCCTGGGACTGAGCACAGACGTGGCTCTGGAGGGCTCCAAACCCAGCCAAACCCTTCCAAAAGGTGTCTCAATTCCCAGCTCATTCCGTGTGTAAGGCTGTGTGTTACCTAAAGACTGAAGTTCCTGGAAAACTGGTTTGGATTGCTTTGGTATGGTTGTTTACAAAGGAATAGGTTTATATTTTCTAACATCTGTGTTGGACTAAAGAACAATGGAGTTGGGAGAGGCAATACTTACAGAGACTTTCAGTACCAGGGAGCTGTGGGACGTCTCAGCCAAACAGAGAAAGGTGCAAGCAATAGTTCTGTCTTTTCATGATCTCATCAGTAGGCAGAGATGTTATGAGCACTACTGATGCTCTGGGAAAAAGATTCTGGAAACTTGGCATGCTGCCTCTATGTGATTAAAAATTAGGCACTGGAGACATGCTGGTGAACAGCAGCTGGTTTAAATTCCACATACGGCCTGAAAAGTGAGCCTGTAAAAGTTCTACATCTTAGTGTTCTGCATTTATTCTCCATCAATGACTTCCAGATCACACTTGTTGAGTTTTATAAGTCAAATCAAACTTCTTTTATCTAACTTCCAGCCCTCCAAATCCAGCCTGGTCCAAGCTGTAGAGTCAAACTATGCTTCTAAGCTACAGGATATTTTAAAAATACTTTTAGCCTAATGACTTGTCAGAAACCATCATTTGGCTGTAAAGCTCTGTTCAGTTGGTCACCCAATAGGCATTAAGTCTTTCTGTAAGCTTTTTTCCTCCATCTCAGTGCACAGTCTGACAGCAGGAAGTCTCAGTGAATGGAGAGCTGTAAGTCTGCAGCAGAGATCTGGTGTCATCAGGCTCTGTGATATATTTTATTTTTGTCCAGCCACCATTTGCAGGATTGGTCTGTTCACGGTGCATTGTCAAAAGAAGTATTAGGTTTGCAATGGGATGTGAGAGCTGGAGCTCAGCCCAGGCCACAGCAAAGGCTCATCTCTAGCAGGGAGAGCCTGGTGAGCCGTGGTTACATCATCTCTGCCTCAGAAATGCTCTTTGGAAGGTGTGGATCAGATGTCAGTATTGATTCCCCCCCTTCCCTTCAATTCTCTGGCATTACAGCACTCACAGAAAATGGACTTTGCCCCAAAAAGTGGTTTTCACCCCCTTATTTTTTAACTGCCTGTAAACCTGCACTGGGACCTAATTTCTTCATCATAAGATGATCAAAGAGTGGTTTGGGTTGGAACCTGAAAGCTCATCTCATTATGGCAGGGGCATCCTCCACTAGACCAGGTCCATCAGAGCTCCATCCAGCCTGGCCTTGGACACTTTCAGAGATGGGAATCTTCTTAACAGCCCCAGCACATGGCAGAAATGATGGACATGTGAAAGTTCAGCCTGCACAAGAGGGCAAAGCAGCTCCAAGTGGAACTTCTCCTGCTGAGGGCCATCAGGTGCCTGCTGGACTTGGTCTGGCTTAGACAGCAGTTAATCCCATAGAAAAAACAAGCAATCTAAGAAAGGAAATTGAAGTTTCCCAGATAGATACAGCTTGGAAACCATGACTAACACCATGTCACTGTCACTTCAGAAGGGACCCAGGAGCATAAGATTTATCAGCTGAACTACCAGAGCCCTTGTAAGGTTGGGCAGCTCTGTGTAAGGGCTGTGCTGTGGCACTGCAGGCTCTGGGTGTTTTTGTGTCTCCTGCCTGGCTGTAGTGCTTTTGCTGTGTTTCTGCATTTCACAGTCAACTCTGTGCAGAGCCCACTTTATTCTCAGCACTGGAGCTGAGCACTTGTAATTCCTTGGATTTAGGAAGCTGATCTTTTGCACAGAGCTGTTTGTAGCTGTTGAGCCAAAATCCTGCTGATCTGCTTGGGCTTGGTTCCACTGACTCCAGTGGCATTACACCTGCTTGTGCCACCTGGGAATTCAGCCTGTGGTGCTTAGCTCAGCAATTCATGATGTGAAGCTGCTTAAAGGGGGACTCTTGCCACTTTCTGCATTCTGCTTGCTGTCCTTGGCAGTTGTAAAATTGCAGTTGCATCTGGCTGGCAGAGACTGATTATTGCAGATAACCTCTGCAATAGCTGTAGCCACAGGTGGGCTGGGGCTGTGACTGGGTCTGTCACCTGAAAGCTGCTGGGGGACAGGAGGGGTGTTTTTGATAACAACCAGGTCTAGCTCTCAGAATGCCCTAAAAGCATCTGGGATTGGGCAGATGGTCAGACAAGGTGTGTTTTCAAAAGCCACTGCAAAAGTTGGGTTTGCATCTTTCACCTGGAGGCTTTTGGCATCAGGCATTAGGATGATTTGCTGCTCTGGATAAATCTCTTCTTAAAATGCTTGAAACAGACTGTATTTTCAGTGTAGTGAATGTTTTTTCTCTCCAAGGCAGCTCATCAGTTTGGCTCACTGATATTTAAAATAGTGTTAGTGGGATTGCAAAACTGAGATGTTTAAACTGCACAGCTCTACACTTCTCCCAGGTAGGAAAAAATCCCAGAAGAAAACAATTTCTTCTTTTACAAGAGGAAGAGGTGTTCTCAGTAAGTTGGGATGGGAAAGAGAAAAGCTTGTGGGAAAGGTGCTGTGGCATGGTGATGGATGAGACTTAGGTTAATTCCCCTGTTATTGCTCTGTAAAAAAACTCAAGGAATTAAGTCACAATTTCAGCCCTCACATCCAGCTGGCCCCACTGCTGATTGATCTTGGGGACATGTGATCCTGCTCATGGCTGAGCTCTCCACCTGTGTGATGGTCTCAGCAGAGCTGAACACAGAACCAGTGCAAAGCACAGACTTGGCTAATGTGACCTGGAGCTTCCCAGGAAAAACACAAGTTCTTTTCCATGTCTCAAAGTCATTGCATGGAGCACATGGGAAGATTTAGGGAAAGTGGTGGGTGTCTACCTGCTGCAGTAAATTGATTTTGCAGAGTAGAAATGAACACCCAGTGATCCCAAGGGCTGCTCTAATCTGTTCCCAGCAGTGGCAGCACCCACTGACTGCTCTGAAGCTCAAGGAGTGGGAGAATTGCCCTGATAACAGCTGCATGCAAAGCAAGATTATCTGCATGACTTCATTTACTGCTTGGAAAGGCAGCAGCCTTCATTGAGAATTTGTGCAGATACATCTGCCTTGAATCAGCAGTGCTCCCTACAGTCCAGAGCCAAGCAGTCTCACTCCTGAGTCTCACAGCCTGTGCTGGATGCTGGAGGAGGAGGAGAAGGGGGGGGTTCCACTCAGTGCAAGGTGGGAAGTACACGTGGAATGTCCTCACAGGAGGGTGTGGAAAAGCAGCTCAGCTGGCTGTGACCAGCTCTGTGCTGCTCATGAGAAGTGCCAGTTAATAACCAGTACTGCTCCTTTCTGGGTCGGCCCTTCCCTCCAAGCACTTCACTTGACAGCCATTAATTAACGCTCCCAGCTGTCCTGTGCTGATGTGGCACACAGAGGTTGTGGCTTGTTTATGATTCAGGAGGTGTTAAATAGTGACTGATCCTGGGATACCCATCTTGGCTGTGCCAGAAGAGATGTTATGTGTGCTAAGCTTTACCTTTCCTCTACCCAAAGAACCTGGCACACTTCAGTCTCTTCTAGATTTTCCTACTTGCATCTCTCCCCGTTAGGTGCTCACATTACCTTTCCACCTCTTGAGAATTTGAAGTGGGATTTCCAAAGGAATCTGCTGGAATTAGATGATCAAATGCTGCTGAGATTCCAGGCTGTGTTTGTCAGAAGATCACAGCCTCAGACTGTAATTTCCCTCGTCACGGTTGTTAAGGAGGAAAATAAGGAATACTGCCACTTAAGGTCAAGTGCTGCTTTCTGCCAGGCTGGGAGCCTCACAATTGCTCTGCCTGTTGGGGGTGTCTAATTAGTACAACTTTCTCTGCAGTCTCATCTGTTCCTCACACTTTAAAAAGCAACAGCATCTAGTGAGTTGTTGAGAAGGATGGTTCAGCCCCAATAATAGGCTTGGTAATTATTTTTGTGATGGTAGTTGTAGACAAGGAAGGAATCGCAGCTGTCTGGTCTAATAAATATCAAAAGCCCTGACATTGCTTTCTTCCAGTTATCCTTTCTTTAGCCAATTGAATACTGTCAACTACTATTTAAAACTCAACTCTTTAGCAGCAGCAATCACTCACCAAATCCACCCCCAGCAAAACAGCTATTCTAGGCCACTTTAATCCATTTGGGACGTCAGGCAAGACTGGGATAAAACAAAATATTTTTCTAATTTGGAGGCTTGGTGGAAGCAGAACCACATCTGTGGGCTGGGGCCTTGGATTATGTCACTAACGTAAGTTTTTCGTTTCAGGGTCAGAAAGGTGATCCTGGGCTGTCACCTGGAAAAGCTCGCAATGGGCAGAAGGTGAGATGTCACCCCGAGGCCATGGGGGCTTTTAGAGCTGTGCACACACAGAGGGAGTCTGTGCTGCATCCCAGCTGCTCAAGTAGACTTAGGACTGGGAAATAAGGCCAAGCTCTTGGACTCAGGACTAAAGAGAGGCAGCTCTCAATGATCATAGTGCACTGAGGTGCCGCCTGCCACCATGGTGTTGTCTGAGTGTTTATCCAATTTATCCACAACCTGCAGCCCAGCTGAAGTCCCTGCTGCCACAGGCACGTGGCTACTTCAGCCAAGCGCTGCAAGTGGCACATATGAGGTACAGCCTGCTCTGGGCATGCAGCTGCAGCAAGAGGCAATCCCAGTGTAAGGAATAAAAACCTTGGAGGCCAAGGAAAGGATGCTCTTGCCGAGGAGCTGAGGAACAGGGGTTTGCCTCATGCTCTAGCCCCATCAGGGTAGAGGTTTCTTGGTGGAGGCTTCTAAGGCTTGGACCTCACTGAGGTCCAAGGGCTGCTCACACCAACACAAAGCACCCAGCTGGGAAGGAAAGCTGCTTTCTGGGTGTAGCAGTTTTTGAGGATCAGAGTTCTGCTCATTCCTTTCAAGAAGTTTCAGCTCCCATTTCTGCTGTTTCACAGCTGAGTGATTTTTACTGATGCAACAAGCCATCACAGAATTCTAGAAATGAACAGTAGGGCAATCAGGGCCCCACATCATCTACCTCAATTAGCTCTTCCAGTGATGGCTGCACCATCCTTGGTAACTCGTGTCCAGGGCAGAAGCCTGCCTCTCTTCCTCTCACCATAAGCCTTGCTAGAAATGCACAGCTCATAGAAAGCAGCAGCCATAAGGAGCTTGGGCCCTTCATTTGACACCAGATGCCTCCATAAAGCACAGTGAGGCCACAGAATTGCAAGATGGAAGGCGATGCTAGAAACCATTCAGAAGGCTAAGTCTGAAATGATGCTTTTAACTTAACACCATGTCTTTTAAAATTTCTGGTACACTATATCAGAGTGGAATAACGTGGAAATCATCCACCTGCAGAGTCTGGAGCTGTTTTCTTGAAGGCAATGCTTGGTGTAAAAAAGGGACAGATGCAGATCACCTTTAGCTTGTGTTAACAAGGCTTTATCCCTGATAGCAGTAATAGGAATAAGGAGTTTCCAGCAGGAGTTTGGAGTGATGCCTAATTTTCAAGCTAGATACTGGAAATTCGTTGAATTTCAGTAAGAAGGCACTCCAGGGTTTTTTTGATGCTGATCAGAGGAGGCCAAGTGGGCTCACACAGCCGGGTTGGGGTTGGAGAGGTCTCACAGCAACGCGCTCATCCGTTCTGTGATGGTTTGAGTTTGCCAGCTGGGATGTGATGCAATCCCTTTTCAGAAGTACAGGCCACTGAACAAACCCTCCCACAAGCAGCCTGCAAAGGTTCAATCCCTGTCAGATGGGCAGGTTAAACAATTACACCACCAGCACCATCCCAACGGGAGCCAGGGGCTGAGCCAGTGCAGTAGCGGAGTGTGAGAGCAAATCACAGGATTTGGCAGGAGGTACCTGTTGTTCCTATTGCATTTAAAATCTAAAATTTCCTTGCCTTGGCGATTTCAATGCCTATTGAAAGGCGAATGAAGCATGTGACTGAATGAGATCATTGAGAGGAAAAAAAGCACATTCATTCTGCTTGCGAAAAGCTGGACTCCAGCAGCAGCTGCCATTAATTAACTGGGGTTATTATTTATATGAGCCAGTTAATAGAGATGTTGTTTAAATCTACTCTTCTTATCCAGTCAGGTCTTGAAGAGTTGTGATTAGAACCAGAAATATCAATAGCTGGGAGCTGGTGTCAGCAAAATAATTGTGGTAACTGCAGCAGGCATAGGGAAAATGTTGCTGAAAAGTAATTGAACTTGCTTGCTTCCCACAGGGAGATGTGGGCTTACCTGGTTTAACTGGGTTCCCTGGACCACCTGGCAGAAAGGTAAGAGTGTTCTTTCCTAGTGAATTAGATCAGTAATTTTATTTTAAAATTTTCTTCTTAAACTCTGCCTGAAAGATTTAATTAAAAGTCCCAGTATGTACCCAAAGAACCTTATGCCTGTTTAGCAAGTGTATAACCTAGGCTGAAGGAACTGCCTAAAGACTATGTAAGAGTGTGGAATTAAATTCTGGATACAGAATTCTGTTCCTTCTTTGTATTCTGCATCCCTCTGCACTCCACCACTGGCTGTTCCTCAGCAAGCTCAGTTTAGGCCTGGTGCAGCCAGGGCATTGTCTAAAGGGATCTCCAACC
The DNA here is from genome assembly GCA_013396995.1 of Dicaeum eximium. Lineage (NCBI taxonomy): Eukaryota > Metazoa > Chordata > Aves > Passeriformes > Dicaeidae > Dicaeum > Dicaeum eximium. The sequence continues at coordinate 203,750 of VWZP01009946.1, read as the reverse complement.
AACAGCAATCCTCAAAGGATGGATTCAGAACAGTACTGGCATTCCAAGGAAACCACGACCGTCTATCCTGGTAAAGCACATTTCAAAAACATATCTGTGTGCCTTCCCTCTTTATTTTGCTTGGAGGCTGTCAGCACTGGTCAGGTTTTACTTTCTTTGCTTCCATATTGATGCTTCAACACCACTAACGTCACAAACAACACTAGGAAAGGGTATTTAAGGATAGAACACAAGATCCATCCCTGTTTTCCTGAGGCAGCAGGATGTGTGTTTCTATCTATGCCTTCAAGCCTGCACAGCAATACCTCAGCCATCCCTGCCTGGAGCTCAGATATTTCATATATCAAGGACATTTCAGCTGAGTTTCCAGTTCCAGGCTGTGTTGGTAGGTTGGTTTCTGTTTTTTGGAAGCGGGACCTGTTACAGGGAGCTCTTTGAGTGGGGCTCAGTGGCCATGACTCCCCCTCCCAGCAAGCCACTGTTGCCACAGCTAAAGTGAGCAGTTAAAATTAGCATCTTGTTTCCATCACTTCATCAGTCAATGGGCCATTGACCATATTCCAGTTCCTCAGGTCAATTAGCTGCACACAAACACCTCCTCGGGTGTGTTTTAAGACTCCAAGGAGAGAAAGAAGGTGTGGAGGAGGCTGAAAGGAACCCTTCCTCTCCACAATTATTTGTTGTATGCTTTACACTAGAACCAAATTGCCAAGAGGAGGGGCTGAGTTTATTTTTCTACTCCAAGGCTGGTCACGCTTGGGGTGCTGTGTGGAGTAGGAGCAATTGAGTGATTAATTATAGATCTTTTGCTGTCACAAACAAGTTCTAACTAATAGGGTGCAAAGAATACCATTTTCCTGGTATAACAGCTCATAAAACAAAACCTTGTGGTTACGATCAGCAAAATGCAATGTCAGGAGTGCAAACACTCATAGTGGAAAAAGCAGAGAAGGAACAGGAGATTGAACAAACATTCCCAAGTCCAGCACATGGCCTTCACATCTGATCTTAACTCCCACAGGACAGGGTAAAGGCAGGGATATGCTTCTGTTTCTTCAAGTAATGAGCAAGTTGGATGTTGAAATTTTTCCTTTGGTGCAGCTTAAAAACACCTCCCAGTAGCACTAGTCTGGCAGTGGGTTTGCTGTAACCTGGCTTTTATTAGCATCTTGCATTAAGAAAAAAATTACAGCTGTTGGAGAAATGTTTGGAAAAAAAATTTTTTTTTTAAAATCTGGGTTGCCTGCTGGCATTCTCCCAGTGAAAATACACTGGTGCTTGGCTGATGTGGGCAACATATCTTGGCTACCGGAAAACAGCAACACCTTGGAATGGACATCCCTCCTCCCACTCCACGGAGGTGCAGCAAAAAGGGCTCTCAGGGCTTTGATCAGAGAACACCATGTAGAAACCTTCCAGCGGGTAAAATATTTCACCAGGAGAAACAAAATGCTTTTCCCACTAAATGAAACCACTGTCTCAGCAGCGTGAGCTGGAGCCACGACCAGCAGCATGTGGTTTTGGACAGTGGGGCTCACTCCTCAGTGCCTGCCTTGGCAATGCTGACAGACCTGGATTGGAGTTGTAGGATTGGACAGGCTGATCTCAGAGCACCCCAAAGTTGGTTTAGCACCACACACCGACGAGTCCATGTGTACAGGTGTATTTCTCATCCTCTCCACACAGAGCAAATGGTGATTTTGCAGACCAGGAAGGGTGGCAGGACTTGGATGTTCCCTCTGCCTGTCCCTCTGATGCCCATGAGGTATCTGTGGGGTTTGACTTTTGGTTTGGGGCTGCAGACCACAGCTGCCTTGGAGATAGATCTCAGCAGAGCAGCATCATTGCTCCAGAGGAGAAAACAGCAGCAGTGAGAGAGGCAAAGCTTCATCAGAGTCAGAGAACAAAGACAGAGCTGGGAAGTGGTCAGTGCTTCAAAACATCCTGTATGCAGGTCTCATTCCCTGGCCCCTTAATTCTTCACATTTCCTACCAAAGTGCAGGATGATCCCTTCAGCTAGGAGAGAGTGGATTATAAATATCATCACAGATGAGTAAATCCTTCACTGCAGTGCAATTTCCTTTCTAAATCACAACCCTTTGTGTGGAGTGCCCTGTAGTCATCACGAAGTGTTCAGATAAAAAGAGCAAATGCAGTTGTTTTCATACTCTCTGCCCTGTCATTTTGGTGCTATTTGAAGAGGATTTTAGCAGGTAAATACTTTCACACTGCAGCCAGCTTTAATGCCCACAAGCTTTTCTGGTTTTCCCTTGTTGTAATTCACCTGAGGCAGAAATAACAAGGGTATATTGTGAAGAAATACATGTTTGAAACTCTCCAGAGCCCAGAATAATGAGGAGGATATTTAATAGAACATAACAGTAGCACAGTGTCTACATATTTAACCTAATTGCCATTACAGAATTGGTGCAGAACTTAGTTCAGGATGTGCCTTGAGCATCTCAAGGGACCATCATGCAACCACCTACTTTGAGTGGACATTGCAGCTCAAAACATCCATCCTGCAAAAACCCAGCTGGAGCAGAATGGTTCAGAGCAGCCAAGCCAGGAACATATTTCTTATCAGTGGAAAAGTAAGATATTTCTAAGCTTGGTGCTCCAATTGTCTAGAAACAAGGTAGCTCCTGCTCCAGACTGGAAGAACTGGACAGAGGTCGCAGGAGAAAACCCCATGGAAATCTAAATTCCAGGGAATGACTGTGGGTGCTGAACCCAGTGATGTTTCTGTTGGCAGCTCTCACCTTCAGGCCAGACACCCAACCAGGGTGGAGCATCCTCCCTCCTCTCTGCTGAGCCTCTGTCAAGGAGCCAGGGAGAGGATGAGCAGGAGAGGATTTCATGGGGCAGATTCCTGGAGAAGGGCAGGGAATCCTGTGTGCTGCTCCTGCTCCAAGAGCTGCTCAGGCACTGCCAGTGGGGAGTCTCTGACTGAAATTCTCTCACAGAATTTGGAGAAAGGACCCTCGGGGTGGTTCAAACAAGGGTCTTTCAGGGCAGCCTTGCCAGGAGGTGCAGCTCTGTCCAGAGCCGTGCTGTATCAGCAAAGCCAAGCAGGAGAGGACTGTGAGAAGGGAATCAGCATCATCCCAGGCCAGACTGTCTGAAATAACAAGGCAGGAGGAATGCAGAGGGGAGAGGGTATGGCCAGGATGGCCGAGAGCATTGCACACCCTGCCAGCAAAGGCTCAGGCTGCAGGTCTGGAATAGCCCGTGGGAAGAATAAAAAAGCTGCTAAGCAGAGGTGTGGACCTGGGAGCAGAAACAGTCCTGAGTTCGTGTGGTGAGTGGAGCCAAAGGCCAAGTGCTTGGTCACCCCTGTGACTGGTGATGGCTTCCAGAGCAGGGACACTCCCTGTGGGCTTCACACACAGATGAGGTGTGCTGGAGCCCTGGCCAGGACAGGGTGAGTAGCAGGGACTGAGCTACAAGTACTTGTAACCCACCCTTGAAAGCAATTTGTTATTTCTCTAGTATTTGTGCAAGAATTGTTCCATGTTTAGTTTTTTCTCTCCCATTTGTTTCAAGTTAAATTTTCTGCTCTTTTTTTTTTTTAAATCTTGCTGCTAGCCCAGCTAAACAGTCATCTCTGTAATTGAGTTTAATCTCCTGATCTGCTCCTCTTAAAGGAAGCTTGTTTTAAACAGCTGAAGCAAGATAATAAAGAAGAGGGAAAAAATCTGAAGTGTCCATCACATACAGAATTCACTTTTTGAAGGGAGCTCTAGGTAAATCCAGGAGAAAGCAAACTCCCTTAGAAGACACACAGTGCTCAGTCTGCAGTCAAACAGGCTGCCCTTGTCCTGCTCCAATGTCTGCATCCCCCAAAAAATGAAATATTGACAAACTGAAGTAGGATTATGAAAGACCTGTGAGAATGATTTGAAGCCTGAAACACTTGCCAGTAAGCAAGGTGGATTAAGAAACTCATTCTAATTAATTCAGCAGAGAGAGCAGGTTGAGAGGCAGCTTGTTCACCATTTTCAGTAGCTTCCTAATGAAAGACTCTGGATCTTGTAATAATTAGATTAGAAAAGCTGGAAGCTGGACAAGTTCTGGGTAGAAAAAATGAAGTTTCCTGTGACACTAAATGGTTGTTTTGGTGTTTCCTGTGGCATTTCAAACTCTAAAGCAAAAGTAAGAGCTCTGAAACACAAGTGGCTCATGTTGCTGTAGTCCCCAGTGTGCCCAAAGCCAACATTTCATTCTGTGGTTTCCTGAGGATTAAGGGCAGCCTTGCTCAAGGTGTAGATTACAAATAGATCTGAGCATGGAGACCACTCCAAACATGTTCATGGAGCAATTCCTTCTGGAGTATTTATCACCTCAGAGCACAGCAGGGCACACCAGCACATTTGGGTGATGCAAGCACAAAGCAGCTTGATAAAAGTTTTCATGATTGTGTAATGCTGTCTAAAATCCTGCTTCTCCTCAGAACTTTAGTCCCACCTGCAAAGAGAAATAGAAACCAAACCTAGATTATATTACTATATTTTTATTTCTTAGTATTCATCTCTTCCATCCTATTTCGACAGGGCTATAAAGGCTACCCTGGACCGCTAGGTCACCCTGGAGACCAGGTGAGTTTTCCCACTTCCCAGCAGGGGAGCTTGAAGGAGGGATGGATTTGCTGGCTGTGCTCTGGTTTGGCTCTGGTGCAGCCTGCTGGGTGTGGACAGGCAGCTCCTCCAAGGGCAGCTGGGCACACACACACATAGACCCAGCACCACCAGCACGCTGGCAGGAGGCTGCCTTGGAGCTTCTAAATTTAATTTCTAATTTTTACTGCTCAGACACGCTAAGTTTACTTGGGGGAAGAAAAACCAGCTTGCCATCTTACCCCTTTATGTGTCTTTTTACATTAATTTCACCTGGACTTTACTAACCACACTGTGTTGAGTATATGTGATTCCCTTCCCAAAGCCCATTCCCCCCCCCCCTCGTTTTCTTCCCCCTCTCTATTTGGTTAAGTTTGATG